>CM056574.1:165978782-166476282 GCA_029721435.1 Gymnothorax reevesii
ACATCTCAAAACATCTTCTAGTGCGAGCTGCATATTAGCCGACTGGTCCTAACTGTAGCTACACCAGCAGTGCTTGTCAAGCATGGTGAGAACTGCCTTCGCGAAATAACCCCAAAACTATACATACCTGGCAGGCGTCCACTTCACCCCTTAAGAACCCTGCACACAACATTCTGGGAGTGATGTTGGATCCATAGATTTTACGACTGGAGCATACAGATCGATCTATTAGACGTACATTGGCCATCTGCAGCACAGAAGACACTTTACCTGAGGGGTTGGAAGAAGACAAGCTTAAGAACGAGGATTCAAGTCCAGAATGTCGAGACACGTGTGCAGGGAAGATTAGCTGCAACTGACAGACAGAAAAGGTCTTACCTCTTTCCTCCAAGTAGCCCCATCCTGTCACCACCAGAGGGGTCATTTCCTTCAAATCCAAGCCAAAGGGAGGCAAGCAGACAGGCCGTCTAGTTTCTGGAGAAATATACCCATCAGCATCAGGCACAAACAAGATGTTCACATTTTAAATACAGAAAATAAACACAGGTATACACATCTGGAAATGCTAGTTTTGCATACAACTGGTGAACTGATAGTTGTCATGCATGATGGCAACCACTAGAGGTCAGGCAAACTTAAATAAAACAAGCATGAAATATTCAGATCCCTGCCATGGAATGGCTGATATCTGGCTCGGAAGCAACACGCGGTGGGGGGGATGGACAGATGGACAAGAGGACAGAAGGAAGTATGAAAAGACATATCTATACAGGAAGATGAATGCAGACATTAGCCCTGAAAGTGCTTAATTTTTTTACTCACTCAATCCCACCAAAAGTCAATCATTCATTATGTAGTTGACAGATGACCTTCAGCACTCACAGGTACATGAGAACCCATGTGAAGGTCATTGCCTACTAATTTGCTGACTAAAAATGGACAAAATCGTTGCCCTTTTGAAAGCAGAAATCTGAAATTTTGCTTCGTATAACTTGCACCTTGTGTGACAATAGCAGTGATAAGCACCTTAAAGGTTAAATATTGTTAAAAAATGTTCAACGGTTTAGTTCAGGCCCTAAAATGAAGCGTGAGGGATGGATACACGGACAGACTGACAACAATAAGTTCTCTTCCACTTTGTGGTGGAGATAAAAACACCATGTTATGTCTCATGAATAGATTTCTAGTATGTTCTAGATGTAGCAAATTGAGCGGATGGAAATGGCAAGTAGACAAAGGCCATAACAACACCCATGTTACAGTCAAGGAGTCAAACAGCCAAAACAAGTCATTACCTTTCCCAAGTTTCATTGGCTGCACAATAGTTTGCACTCTCAATAGAAAGACTTCTAAGCAGCATAACGTTAGCCTCATAGCATAATTGCCCATTTTTAAAAGGTTTTTTTTTCTAACTGTTATTATTTAAGAGAATGGATTTTATTAAGGATTGACTTGGGGGGGTGGACACATTTTTTTGCCAACAAAAAAGAAAAGGCAGCCCATATCGTAATTTGGCAAAAATATGACTTAGGCAATTATGCTATGAGGCTAACAATAAAGAAACACTCATGTGTTCATCAGAAATTAATATTATCATCCCTGCAGTAGAAAGATAACCAACGTTGGGGTTAGTGTTTTGTTCACTGAGCATTCTAGTGCTGATGAAAAAAATCATGACGGACAACTGAAATAAACTTAGTCAGAGAACATCAGCTCACATTTCAAGTACGGTGAGGATCGGAGGTCTATTTTAGGTAGGCGTGGAAACATACCTCCAACGGTGATGGGGTTGCTGAGTCTCATCATGGCAATGTCATAGTCATTAGTCATGGCATTATACTTCCCGTGCAGGATGACTTCGTCCACAGACGAGCCTCCAGTGGACCCACTGTATGTTTGGCCAGTCCTCACCTGCCAGTGGCTCAACTCTTTCTTACTGCTGCAGGGGTGAAGGGGTGAAGGGTAAACATACATACAACATTTTATTAATTTGTTATGTATTTGTATGTTATTGCTCGCATACAGTAAAATGGCCCGCAAATATATCCTGCAATGCCCGACCATAAGCTGTATTGGCCAAGTCTTGAAGTCGCGCACTTCAGAAGTCATAGTCATAATGTTTTCATGATAGCACAATGTACTTAACAAATTAATAAGAATAATTATAAATTGCTTATTTTTGCATTGCCTTGGTATTGGCCTTTGGGTCGCGGTATTAGCCCTTGGCCTGCGGCCTCAGGCCAATACAGCTACCCCCAGGCCAATACCAAGGCAATATAGAAATAAGCAATTAATAACATATATAATTATGTGCCACTGCAACATTAGCACTTGTATTTGTAATTGCAGACGTAACTTTTGCAATTATGCACACTAATTTAATTGCGGAGGTATTCATTTTAATTCTAGCACCTATAATTCCACCAATTATACCAGGCAAAAAAAACATTTTGCAATGAAAATTTTCAGAAATATACTTGGTGCCAATAAAAAGGCATCAGTGATGTATGTACTAAATCAATCAAGGAATTAATTGGTTTTTATTGCTTTCCAGCAAGATACGAGTGGAAATAAAGCAAAGCGCGTGGTATTGTAATGTTGACGCGCGCCACATGAACACGCCCAAGCACTTCAGTGAAACTAACATTGAGCTGTTTGTGATGTGTAAAGTGACGCTTGGCTCGTTTTTGGGTGCGGTTAATAGCCTACATAAAGCCAACAAAAATGAAAAATGCGACATCCAAAAAAAAAAAAAGGGAACACAGGAGAGAGAAAAAGAGCCTTTGGCATGTCACGGGCAGATCTCAGCCGCCGAGAGGTTGTGCGTCATCTGCACTGTCTTCGGTCAACAGTCAGCCAGCTGTCTGTCCGAGAAGAGAAAACAGGCAGTTTCCCTGACCGACCCCGCTTAGGGCAGCAACGAGCGACTATGGCAGCTCAAGAGCACCACATCTAGTTACAGCCTGTACGTGACAGATTCCGGACAGCAACCCAAACTGATCATGAGACGACGGATCTGAGATATGAGGGTGAGAGCAAGTACCGTTCGACACCGTCTACATGAGCAACATATGGGCTCGGTCACGCGGAAACGGAGTTACAAAATTGCTGTATTTAGTACCATAGCTCCAAAGCTAAGTAAGATAGAGTTACAATTTAAAATGTCTTTGTGTGGGTCTTCCCTAGTACTTCAAAAAACAAAATAGCCAATTTTGTTCATTTGATTAATTTTGGTGTGAAAAGGGCAAAAAACTGGTCGGTCATGGAGTTACAATTTTGTAACTCTGTTACCGCGTGACCTGACCCACATGCATGCACATGGCCACTTTTTTCCAATTTAAGCACAGTTCAAATCCGATAGAGTGCATTGCAGGCTGAGATTAAGAGGAAAGAATCATCAGCCAGATAGGGGACAAAAAGGAATGGTCATTTCTCAGGAGAACACTTCAGAAACACAAATATGGGCAGACAGGGTTAGGGTAAGGGCAGGTGCTTATGTGTTTCAAAAATTCCTAAAGGATGTTGCCTTATGGAGGTGTCTCTTTTGGGCATTTCAATAGTCCACACACAGGGGGCAGAGGGTTGAAATGAGAACAAAACTTGACTCTAAATTAGAATGCACTTGAGCTACCCTTGACCAGAATGGAAAAGGGCAGTGAGTCATGGGTAGGATAGATGAATGGACGGACGGACAGACAGACGGACAGGGGGGTAGACTTGAGCTACCTCACAGGTAGCCCAATTCATGAGCAGAGATAACGTCACTGACCCAGAGAAGCAGTGTGCTGCCGTGATGATCCACTGCGGGGAAACCAGGGACCCTCCACAGGTGTGCTGCCCGTTGAACATCAGGCTCGCCTGCCAGGGCCAGTCCTCAATGACGGTACCCTGCCCGCCTACAATGCGGTCCTGGGCTGGCTTCTCGCCACAGTCTGCACCCCCACACCGAACCAGATATATCCGATTAAACCCAAAAACAGCAGCACACAGCGACATAGAACACAGTTCTACTAGGGCACCTTGATGTTGCGCATGCTTCTTATTATTAAATGCAATATGATATAATATACAGCAAAAACAATATTTTGAAATGAATCAGGTTTACAAACATCTGCTTTTCTCAATACAGCACAAATCACTATTATGCCATTACAAAGTTACTGGTGTACTGTTAACACCCTTTCAACCCCCATAGGGTCACATGGCACTCTTGCATGACTGGCATTTTATCCCCAAAGTGCCATATAGCACTCTTTTTGTTATTTTTCTTTTAACAATCAGGAATAAGAACAGACAGCCAGAAATGTAGTTAGGATGTCAACAAAGGCCATGGGCAGAAATGGCAGAGAGAATTGGGCACGGGTCGGGGTGAAAGGGTCAAGAGGTGTGGTTACACATGCTACCAGTAAAATATCTATCAGGATTAATTTGTTTATTCCTCAGCTAATTTCATTGAAGAAACAGTAAAATGTATCACTGAGCTGGCATAAAGGTTTATTCAAACCTTAATATAGCAAAACAAGCAACTTGATCTGATTTTAGTTCCAAAGACAAGTCCAGTCATGTTTTCTGAGCACTGCCAGTCACTTGGCTATATTACAGTGTGTGTGTGTGTCTGTGTGTGTGAGAGAGAGAGAGACATTGCTTTTCTCCATACATCTGTGCGCCAGAGTATGTGTGCAAGCCTGTGTTTGAGTATGCGTGCTGGCTCGCTTTTGAGTCAGTGCATATGCTTGTGTTCCTGAGAGTTCCTTTGCTCGAAGTAACACACACACACACACACACACACACCAGTGTGCACTGCTACCCTCCAGCTTTGGGGCACAGGGAGTGTGAGAATTTCCACAGCGTTCCCTCCACTGACCCACCAGCGCAGTCTGTGGCTCATGCAGAGGAATCTCACTTAACCTGCTCAGCGGCTCAGCTTTATGTAGCAGAGCTGTATTCCCTTCTACCACTGATGGGGGGGGGGGGGTGTGCTTACCTGAGCAGGTGAGAGTAACAACACCATCCGTCGAACATGACTGACTGAAACAGAGGGGGGGGATGGAGAGAGGGAAAGAGAGCGGAGGGGAAGAGTGAGTCCAATCACCAATTCAAACTGCCACACTATACTAAGAAAGTGAATGAAAATATGAACTGGACCATGCAGAGCTGCACGGTGCGTAGTGTGTACAAAACGTCCGCCTTAAACGTCATTTCAATCTATTTTAAACCTTAACTCTGCCTTACAAATCAACTTTCTCACTGTTTCTTTGAAGGGGCTCCCCCAACCGCAAATACTATCGTCACCTTTTATAAACTCTGCTGGGAGGTACTGTGGTCACGTGTGCGCACGAGTATGTGTGTGTGCGTGCGTGCCTATTTATCAGCAGGATTACTCAAAAACTGTTCCACAGATTATCTATAATTTTATGGGAAGTTGGACTGTACGAATGGGAAGGGGCGATTACATTTCATGACCAATCAGGACACAGATCTGGACTCTGCAGCTGATTATGCGTAAGTGCTCGTGGATCAAAACCTGCAAGTTGAAGTATGCGCTCTGAGTGCTCTCTAGCTTATGTTCACGACTTGAGTTAAACTCACTTGTATAACCATATTCACCTGTACAACAGGCTTATAATGGACTTAAGCAGAATTGTAAAACCAAAACCTAATAACATTTACTAATCCAGCCTGCCCAGGATGGGCCGCCCCCACTAAAGCCTGCTTCCTCCTGAGAGGTCTTCCCATTGGGGAGTTTTTTCTTACCGCCAATTGAGGATTTCTCTCCCTATTTTACGGTTTTTTTTTTGTTTGTTTCTCTTTAATCTCATGAGCTATTCTGGGGCTCAGGTCGGGCATTTGCCGTACTGCTCTGTTGTTAAGTGTCTTTGTGATAGTTCGTCTGTAAAAAGTGCTAAAAAATAAACTGAACAGAAAATACGGGCAGGAAGGATACCTAAAAACAGGTCAAGACCAATCATTATTTTCAAGGGATGGTCTGTGCATCACCAAATCTCAGTTTGCCAGCCACCACTGGTGGACAGGTACACAGCAGTTTCTACTTATAACACATTGCTACATTCACAGTTGCATCGTTTTGTTGCATCAACAAAAGGTGGAAGGAATAACAATGAATGTGCGCTTAGATTTTAAGTTGCTCTATATAAGAGTATGTTAGATTGAATGAAACCCATTTAGAAAGACAGGATAATGCCGTCGTTCACCATTGCAGTTTCAGATGCAGGACCGTCACACCAATCCTACTACTTAAAGCAATACATGACAGTTTCTTAAACTTTTGACTAAACAACGCCCCTACAGTTCCCGGGTGTAATTGCACTGTCGTTAATATGCGCATTTGGCCTAGTGGTCTGGGAGGGACCACGGCCACTTCAGGCACTCATAGTGAAAGAACAGCTGACATTGTAGAAATGGTAGAATGATCATTTGCAATATTTTTAGTCAATATAACAGTACAAAAAAAAAAATAATAAGGCATTTTTGTTAAGGTACAAAAATGTAATGCATGTATTGCTTTAAGGCAGACCCCACACAGTCATACTAGCCCCACTGCAAATACTCACATTCTCTCAGAAAATAAACAACCAACAAAACGCGCGCTGTTCAATTCTCGATCAGGGTCACACTTATTCACACTGTTCAGACAATTGTGAAGGCAGGATTATAAAACACTTTTGAGAGGCATTCAAAAGTAATAAGCCTGTCATCTTTATGGCATTTTTTTTTTTTTTTTTTTTTTAATTTGGGGGGGAAAAAATAAATAAATAAAAGTAAAATAAAATACAGCTTATTCCGCAACTGCTGGCTTTGAGTCATGAATTTTAAATTTGGTTTCGGCACACCCAGTATGCCATCTTTGTTTTGAATACAAAAGGGCAACAGGCAATGTATCAACAAATATTTGCTAACAATTTAATGCTATAGTGATGCTGTGTTTTTGGTGGACTGGGAATGCTGTCAGCCAGGTCCGATACTCTTGTTCATGTAAATCAAAGATGCGCACTTATTGACATTAATTTCTTCTTTAAGTGTATAGACGCAGGAAGTGCTCCAGGTTGAGGGCAGACAGAATGCAAAATAAGTGTCATCATTAAGTGAAACAGCAGCAGTCGTCTGAAATTAAATGTGCCAAATTCAGCAGCTCCGCAGCCCATGATGGCAGCAGACTAAAGTGTGATCAGAAAATCAGTCCCCCAAATTTAAATTCAAATTAACCCTCTGAAGGAGAGTTTTTTCCATGAGGTCAATTTCATAAATATTAGATGTGTTTTCTAGAACTTAGTTTCATTGGATTACCAGTCTTGATTTTGACATCAGCAGCAGAATGTCTGGTTAATGACATACCAATCACATATTTGTAATCTCATAGCTTCAGGGGCTCAGATAATTCTGAGAGGTCTGCAATTTCCGGAAAATTCCAGGAGCTCACCTGTCAAAGACGACCTGCTCAATGGCAGAAGCTGCACCAAGTGTGGGCAGTACACTGCTGAACAATGTCCTAAATTCGGAAGGCAGGACGCGTACTTCTACTCTGGAACTTCCAGGGTCCCTGGGAATGAGAAAAGGGTACATTTTTAGCCCAGTAAAATGGTCTTTAAGAGGAGGAAACTGATTACAATGCAAAAAACCAACATATGTAAGAAAATGTGAATCACCAAAGCGTTAAAGAATTTTAGATTAATAATGTACTGATTCTAAACCTTGTTTTTCTCTCCTTTGGAAAAACATATGTTCTTGTTTCAAGGAATCGACATTGTGATACCAGACTATCAAAGATTTTGGATATTGCAATATTGTTTTGTGGCATAAGTATTGTCTTTTTGTGATTTTAATGGATGCATTACGGTAAAAAGGAACAATTTTCTGAACTTTAAACAAATTAAAGCTATTCTGTCATTTAATGTACCTCCACCTGTCAGGTCATGTATTCCCATTGGTAATGACAATCAAAAATCTCATGTGTAAATATCTTATCAAAGCAGCACTAGAAGACTCATCTAAACAATATTTTTAGGATATTGATATCCAGGTATTCAGTCCAATATATTGCGGTATTTGATTTTGTCAATATTGCCTTGCTCCAGTTGAGGAAATTTTTGCACGACCAGTGACATTTTATAATCAAGCTCTTTCACCCAATTGCCTATATTTTCTTCTATTTCTCGAAAGTCTGAATACAATACAGTAGGAGATCAGCAGTGGGTTTCCCGAAAGCCTCTCAATGCCAAGAACCTCTTTACATACCAGCAAACTCATGAGGGTTAAAAAAGGTGACAAACTAATCGTGGCTGGAAAGAAAGTCATGTTTAGACCCTTTGGCCTGAACAAGGCGTTCACGGGCACGTTTGCGCTGTTTTGCCATTTGCCTCTTTCGGGCCATCCTCTCCTTTTCCGCCACCTCTGCCCCATTACCTGCAGCACTGGTAGACGGCTGGCAATCAAATTCGGTCCTTATGTATTCCCTCAGCGCATGACATTACATTACATTAGGCAGACGCTTTTTAACCCTCAGCAACTTTTTTTTTTCTCTCTCTCTCTCTCTCTCTCTCTCTCTCTCTCTCTCTCTCAGATGCGAGTTTACATTAGGGGGTGTTCAGACGTGATGCTTTTTTTTTTTGCAGCCGCCGGTGGATGCTTTGCATTATTTCCCTATGGTACCCGGTGTTTTTGGATAAAAAAAACGTCCTGGGCGCTTTTTATAACACTGCCGCTGGATGCTTTCTCAAGTTGAGAAATTTCAACTCTCTCCTTTTTTGTAGCCTGGTAAACCCGCCCCCGTAAATTACGAGGGGTGGGTTTATCTGGCTACTTTTTTGATAGCTGACCAAGAAGATAGTTAGGTTCTTCCAACAGAAAAATTGACAATCTACCACACTCCGTTAATGACATAAAAGCACAAACAGTAATTGTCATTCTCGCCAAAAACAAGGGCTAATCACTCGCCCTCGATGTGGTAAAGAACAATGTTAGTTGCTAGTTGACGCCGATAAAAGTTAGGCTAACGTCTGTGATACGATAAATTACTTGTGCTCATCTACTTCCGCTTCTGCTGCTTGTGCAACTACTGCTAATACAAGCGATTGTCATGGGGATTTGAAAAGACTCTAGGTTGCTTAATTTAGAAAAAAAAAAAAACCCCGTCTGCTTTCTCTCTCAAAAAATGCTCTGATCGAGTGCTTTCTTTTTTCCAATGTGACAAGGGAAATTCACGGTCACACCACTGAGCTCATTAGCTGTTCGTTTTCATATCTGACGAGTAGGATATCATCTTCAGACGTCTGGAGCTAGCTGACATATTATGTCTTACACTTGATGTTTAGCACGTATAAGGTTAAAATATAATTTATGCACATATTTCTGGCACTATACAAGACTTACTCAGCCCACGTAACAGCAACAAAATCCTTTGTATTTCATCCCAGAGGCACTTGGCACTACAAAGTCGACCAAAAGGCGACTTTGCCACAGAGACAGAAAGTGACAGGGGTTTGTTTGCGGTCTGTGTCTGGAACATTCGTAAGCAACCAGAACTCCGATGGAAAGGGAGCGCGCGTTACTGCGCGAGACTAGGTTCTAACTTTGTAAATGGCAGTAATGGAACGACAGGCAGAGCAACGTTATAGAATGTTGCTCAACAATAACGTCTGTAGTCTGTCTGCCTGCCTACCCGCCTAACCTCCCCCCCCCCCCCCCAAAAAAAAAAAAAACTCCTCGGATCTACACGATTCACGTAAGTTACCAATTTTGGGATCAAAACGGCGAATTTCGCTGAAAGGTGACTAGTTTGCAGGTATGTCTTTAAATGACTTTTAGGATCATTCTTAAAAAAAAAAAAAAAGGGGTTTTCGAAACACGTTCGTAACTAAGGCATCTCCTTAAACTCAGAACTAACCCATGTTACCAGGGAATGTCTGTTGCTTTAGAATCGGGGTAACCCACCCCAGATTGTTTTACGCTGCAGTTCTTCAATATATGGATGATAACACTATTTTTGCTCTAAATGACTTGCTGTTCACTCCAGCACGCTGGTTTTGAAAACAATAATGTATTGGGCTATCAAAACTGTAGACTTTAATTGGTTTTTGAGGCTTTGAAAAAAAATGGCTGCTGCTCCAATAGCTGCCAAGTAATGGCTTGCTGAAAACTGTACTATAAAATTTTGTGCATTGAAGCCCTCTATTTTTTCACAGTGATCTACCGCGAGTCTTTTTAGATATAATACTCATGTTATAGTGCTCTTTCAACAACTAAGCACATTTATAAAAAATAATTAAACATTTCTAAAAGATGTTGATTTGACTCAGAATGTGCCTTTTACAAAAACACACCAAATTCTGGGAGTGCACGACATCTAACCCTTAGGGTGCGGAAATAAATTTTTCAAAAATTCTAAATTAAATTATCTTATGCATGATAGGTTTTCAACAGCTTTGATTTGATATCTTATATCGTTGAGCAACAATAGCTGCACGTAGCACTCTAAGGGTTAACAGGCTTTACGGCGCGAAGAAACAAAGTGCAGCCGATTTTTGTTACCCACCGAGTGTATCCCAGCTGCCGGCAGGCAATCTCAGTGTGCTGTGGACCCCAGTCATCCGCACAAACTGTCCTCCATCCCGACTCAGGCTGGTACACTTGCAGCACCTTGCTGTTGGATGCCAGACGTACTGCACAGGGGGAGAGAGGGAGTGTAAACACAGGGGAAAAGGTACCTTGCCTTTTTGCACCTCCGGATATAGAAAAACCCAGGAGTTTCAAATATGCATTCATAATACAGCTCATCACACATGAAGGGGTGTTCAGGGTAAAGTGTAGAAATAATAATAATAATAATAACAATAATAACAACAACAAGTCGACATGGTCTACAACATCCCCCGCCAATCGTGCACTTCTTATTTTCGAAATCCATCAAGGCCTTTATGGTCTGAAGCTACACACCAAATTTGGCTGTCCTGTCTGTAATAGTGTCTGAGAAAAGTTGCCCCCTTTCTCTCGGACGGACGGACGCACGCACGCACGGACGGACGGACGGACGGACGGAGGTCAAACCTATATCCCCCTCCCACTTCGTGTTGGCGGGGGATAATAATAATAATAATAATAACAATAATAAAAAAACTACGGAAAAACATACTCAACATGATTTTAACCTCATAAAATGTAGTATTTTGATAAAAATTGTACATGGTTGCCATAGAAACAGCACTTTAATGACCAAATTAATCACATATGAAAGGTTTTAGATAATCCTATGTTATTTCATAGAACTTTTTTGTTTGGAACATTTATGAATATTTAATGAGCTCTTATGAAACCATAACGAAAATCACCATCAACTTGCTTCATTTTCAAAATTAACCCCCTTGGGATGCATCCGTCGAGGAAATCTGATGTAATTTCATAGATCTCCAACAGATACAACTTCGATCCAAATTTCAAACAATCGGATGAATATTAATGATTTTACGAATGCCACGAGGTTGCAAATCAGTCACAGTTGTGATTTTCCGTAATTTGCATTTAAAGTCACAAGTAAGAATTGAGGCACAGGAAAAACATAGATTCTTGGTGTTTACTGGCATCTCACTGCATTCCTTTTTTCATTTTATTTTTGTGAAAATCTAAAATATTGAAATGATCAGCCTGAAGACCCCTTAAACTTTGACCACCCCCCACCCAGACTACGATAAGCCAACAATAGTGCGATATGAGGAGTACGTCAGTGCTTTACCTGGGAAGATGTTATCGGTAGTTAGGGTGGAAATACAAGTACTCTCATCCTCGCCCCTATAGCAATCCTCAGTCCCATCGCAGGCCTTGTCAAGCGGGATGAACTTCAGTGACCTCGAACAGAAGAAGTACTTGCTCTCGATGAGTTGCTTGACTGAAGGAGGGAGAGAAGGAATGAGTGAGGGGTTAGGTGACTGATGTCATTAAATGTATTGCAAATAGGCTCAGTGATGTCATAAGGGTTGGCACTTACAGCAATCTGCTTAATAAATGTAATGTAACGTAAATGCAAAATGCATGAAGCAACACACAGGGTTAGGGTTGGGTCAAGTCATAATGTTTTCGACAACTGGGCACATTAAATGTCCTCAGAAGTACATAATCCCTTACAAACTTTCCAAAATGTATTTTTTAAAGAGAGTGAAAGGGAGTACGCATTTAAATTACTCCTAAATGGGTTCTATTCACATTCTTCAGCATGCGCGTGGTTCAGATTGCACTTGTATGACCGATTCATCTTGGCCAAAACTGAACTACACTTAAGGAAGCGCAGCCAGTGAAATGACTGGGCTGACAGGCTGCATATAGGACTTACTGAAGTACGCAGCCACCGCCAATATACCCAGCACCACCAGAACCACTAGCACGAGGAGCAACACCCTTTTCCGCCGGGCGGCCTTCTCCGGCGACGTCGTCGGCACAGTCATGGATCTCCTGCGTCTCCCTGGCTGCGGTACTGGACAAGGGCCACAACATCAAAGACTGAACATCTGCCAACTGTCCATTTCACTTCCATTTCCACAAATTTTTTACACTATACAGCGGCAGAGAAATGCTCAAGTTAAAGACCTGGGGCAGTTCTACACACTGGTAACAACCTCCTACAGTATTATATTCAAATCGAGCCCCCAAATAAACAAGTCTAGATAAAACCCTAGTACATGGCTGGACTGTGAAAACGTACTCAAAAACTCCCTGAATCTCACCATGAAAGCTTACTGATGATGTAATCACCGAACTGACTACATCGAGGTAAACTTACACCCATCACTAGGTCATGCAGTGACAAACTTTTCCGTTAATTGGACAAACCCCCGCTTTGCTGCAGCTCAGAGAAATAAATAAATAAAAAAATAAATTCAGATGCCAATTTTCTTTCATCTACAGACATTAATTGAACAACGAGAGGCACTCAGAGCGCAAACCTCCGCCAAGGCTGCACAGTCAAAATCTTGCCACGTGAACACGGCTCAATAGAAATTTAAGGTATCTGCAAAATATGATTTCGAGACGGTTGCTGTGGTGTCCATATTGTTTGACTGATCGTGGTCAAAAACAACAGGGTCCACCCCTGATTTAATAGCAACCGACCCATAAAATTTCAGAGATGTCCGTTAATTACTTTTTGAGTCGAGTTATCTTGTACACAAACAGACAGACAAACAAACGTCGGCAAAAACATAATTATCTACAAGGGGGTTATAACTACCAACGAGCGGCTCTACTGCAATCACACCGGACAGCCCAGCTGACAGAACGATGAAAAAACAAAAGTGCCCTGCCCACAGTGACCGTGGTTTGAGATACTTGGAGGCTCACCTTGCGGTCTACCTGGGTTAAGAGGCCTGGTGCTCTCTTCAGCAATCCGTGTACCTGTCTGAAAAATTGAGGGGAAAAAAAAAAACAAAAACAAATCGACAGTGAGACAGAATTAAAGGAAACAGTTCTGACGGACACTCAAAGGAAATTTAATTCTGCTTTTTAACTGGTGCAGGTGGCAATATCTACCCATCTGTATAACGAAAGAAACAAGAGATTCCATGCCTCAGGTTCCCCGTGTGAAATTGTTTGGACTAACAGCGAACATAAAGAAACCTTTTGTAAGCTCATTTATCTGCCAATGCTGAGAAAGAGTCTGATCTCTATTGTTAGGGTACCCAGCAGCACGTCCTTGTGCGCTGAACACCTGGACGGCCTTTTCAGTCAACCTCTTGCGACTCATTGGATTACAACAGGGAAACGAGCTGCAGCAAAGCTGTTATATAAATGCGGGCAAAAACATGGAAATGTACTCCCTGCCAGACGAATACAGCAGCTAAAGCAGTTTCAGAATTAACAGACCACCAAACATAACAATGACACCGGTAACAAAAAAAAAAAAAAAAGGTGTGGCACGAAACCTACCTGAAATAATACCATGGATTATGTATGCTTGTACCGACAAGTAACTGATTTCCATAAATATACGTGATAAACTGGATTCACCCAGTTCAGTCATTATGCAATCTATTTCAGGTAAAATTTGATTGTAATAAGTGTACAGGCTAAAGACATCTCATACAACCGATTAGCTGCTGAAACGAACATACATCCGAGAGTACCACGGGTCTCAGAACTTAATGGTTGCGGCTGAACTCAATTACAGACTGAGGTGAACCAAAGCGGATCAGGGGAGGGTGAGCGCTCCGCTCGAGTCGATGGTGTCTCCATCCAAATATTTGTCGAGCCTAATTTCCTCTCTGCGCTGACGCTCAAATCAGCTGGTCACATTTTAACTCTACCCGTGTGTTATTTTACCTACCATCAGGCCGATACCCGTGCTATGCGCGGGCACGATAACGGCTGATTGAATTAGCGGGTATTACTTGCAAAAACGGCTTCAAAATGCTGTTTTCACTTCAGAAGTTGGAAACGTGGCGCATCGTCTTTACCACAGAGTAAAACCGGCGGATTCGGGAAACGGACTCATTATTCACGGTGGTTTCGGAGGAGATGTGTGAAATTACGCAAAACGCCTTCTCACTAATAATAGGCTGTATAGATTTTCATTTTGCAGGCTCTCGACATCCTGGTTAACTCCCGAAGATCGTCAGTGCTGTGAATGGCATGCGGAACTCAAAATTCTTGAGATCATCGAGGCTGTTGTTTCTATTCATTAATATTCCTCTGGTTTCATTTTCTGGGGCCTTTCTGCGCGATGTATCATGAAAACTCAACAATCAAACTCGATCTCTTCGTACGATTTAAACGGCGAGAGGCAAAGTATATATTAACGTGAATTGACCTTATTTTTTTTTTACTAATGTGAAAAATGTTGCTGACGAATTCATTCCGAATTCAAACGAAAGGTCGAATATTTGGAATTCAAAAACATGCGTTTTTAAGTATGTCGATGAGATCTCAGTGAAGAGTTCTCACACTTTTTGCTGTATTTACCAATTAGCCACAATACTGAAATCACCTTCCCAATATTGTGTAGCTCTAAGTCCTCTTCCTGCCGCAAAAAACGAATCGGATCCGTTGAGGCGTGCGATGCATCTTAAAGCGTGATTTATGGGGGTCGCCATATACTTCCATCCACCACTATAATATTTAGGGTTAGAGATAAGGTTACATTTAGGGTTAGGTTTAGGGTTAACGGTTAGAGTTAAGGATAGGGTTAGGTGAAACCAGTGACAACTCGCTTAAACCAAAGCTGTGTAATGGAGATGAAATGAGGTCGTATCGGTTTGGTGGATGGAATTAAGTGATGACTCCTAAAAATGCAGCTTCTGAAGGCTGCAGCCTATGCTTTGAGATGCATCCATGCACTGCACTAGGCCTCTGAAGGCGGTTTCTGACATCTAGTCGTTCACAGCAGATGCTTTAAGTCCTGAATGTTGTAAGGTGGTGCTTCCATGGATCGGATGAACTCTTTGACATGTTCGTCCTACCGCTCTTGAATAATTTTTGCTGTTTGGCAGGGCGCATTATCCTGCTGAGGCCTGTGCCATCAGGGCATACTATTGCCATGAAGGGGTGCACTTAGTCTACAGCAGTGTTCTGTGGTCTATGTTAAAGTAACATCCATGTGAATGCAGGGACCCCACATTTCTCAGCAGAACATTGCCCAGGGCATCACACAGCCTCATCTTCTTCCCAGAATGTATTGTGGTGCCAACCTAGGTAAATAACACACACACTCTGCCATCCTCATGATGTGAAGAAAATGTGATTCATCAAACCAGCTCACCATCCTCCATTGATCCATGGTCTAGTACTGACATTCATGTATCCATTATAGGCACTTTTGGTGGACGGTGGTCAGTATGGGCACTGCGATTAGTCTGTGGCTACTGGCTATATAGGCTCATATGCAGCACGCTGCCAAGCACTGTGTTTTTTTAAACCTTTCTATCAGAGCCAGCATGTATCTCTTCTGTGGAATCAGACCAGACGGGCTAGCCTTCACCTCCCAGGCGCATCAGTGAGCCGTGGCTGCCAAATTTCCCCATCGCTGGTTCACCGGTTGCCCTTTCCTGGGCCACTTTTAGTGTGAACGTTTGACACTGCGTACTGGGACCACCCCACGAGACCTGCTGTTTTGGAGATGCTCTAACACAGTTGTCTTGCCATCACAATTTGGTCCTGGTCCAAGTGGCTCAGTGCTGACACTTACCCAATTTTCCTGCATCCCACACATTGAATTCAAGAACCTCCATTTCCCAACTTCAACTTTTCTGTTGGCTGTTAGATACAATGCACAGGTGGACAGACCTGGGATAAGAGTGTTTAGTGGGCTGAAACAAGGGACCCCGGGCTGCAAATGCGCGGATACTGGCTCGTAATTGGCTCTTATACCCTTGAGATTTTAAGGCATGAGCTTGACTGAGTCTTGCGTTAATTATTAGCCGTGACCCCTTAGTCTGAGAGATTGCGCTTCATAGAGTTACCCAAAGAAGAGAACCTGACTGTGAAAGACTTTTGCCTGCATCTGAATTAAAGTCAGAATTAAAAGCCTGTTTTCTGGTATATAAAAAAATAATTTCAGTTTTAAGACCAGATGCCGCGATGAAAGAGACCTCGGATATACTTAGATTTTTCAGAATTTCTGATCAGGAAACAAAAAATCTCACCAGAGATCAATCTGATCTTATATTTCTGGTTGCAGTTCACGGGATTCCACGTGCGCCCAGGCATTTGTGAACCCTAGCTATTTAATTAACCAATAAAAAAGAAAAGAAATAAGAATATGAGGTGTAGAGTAACATGCAGGTATTGTCAACACTTGTCACTGCCATAGAGTTTTATTTTTTTTTTTTTCCTGTTAAAAAATTGGACGGTGGGAAAATGGCTGCTTGGTCAGTTAAGATTTGGTAGACATAGGTTAGCACTAACTCTACAGCAATCTCATTTTGCTAGTTGAACTCCATGAAAATACAGGAATTAACTCTCTGAGGACTCAAATCAATAGACCTGAAGTGAACACAATTCATGTTGATTTGTGAACGTTGTGAGTGAGGAATGGAGATTCTGGTGAGTGCAGAGATTGAGAGCAGAAGTATAGTGTGACTGGTTCTCTGTTGGTTTTGGAATGGGGGGAGGGGCGTTTGTTTCGGCTGCTGAGTCACTATTGACCTATGCTTCGCAAATGAGGAAACCAAATAAGCGGCCCATGGACACACCCACTCGGTCTGTTTAATTTTTACGCACAGTATGCTCAACATCGAATACAGTCTTTTTAAATGGACTCCAGACAAAAGGTCATTGCCTCTACTAGTGATATCTGTATAATACTTTTTTGAAAAACTACAAAACTACTGGAAGTAACAATGGCAACGCTTGATTAGAATAATTTTCTGTACGGCTGGTTTGAATCTGAGGTACTTTTTTTGATGTCCCAGTCAGTTTCAGTTTGTGAAGCCCATGAAATAACACGAAAAAAGGGACATATTTCCCTCTCTTTTTCTCAGGTACTCTGCATTTTTTTGTGTGGAAACATATGTGTAAGTGTGTTTGGATCTTGCCAGAAGTATATTGCACTGAGTAATCATTCACAGCAGATTTATGTAGGGCAACGGAGGAACTATGGTACGCTTGTAAGAAGCAATAATAAACAGATAAAGGAGAGAGTGAAAGAGCGAGACAGGGAGGATCATCTTTCAGAACCTGAAATTCTGCTTTCTGTGGATGGCAGTGTCTATTGTCTTGCAATGGCTGACTATGCAAAACTAGCCTGCATGTACAGCTGTGACACTGCATATCTCCACAGACCTCTCAACAGCATTTACCTCATTCAAAAATATGTGTATACCAGATAGCCGAAACAACAATAATAATATTAATAATAATAATAATAATAACAATAAAACACAAGTATACAGCCCATTTTACCGATCTTGCAAATAGGTCTACTCTTTTGGAGAAGACTTAAGTTTCACCCATAGACAACTAGGGCAGTGGTTCTTGAAATTGGAACTGGCGCCCCACTGTGTATGCTGGTTTTTGTTCCAACCACTATCGCAGCCTTAGAATTTTAACAAGCTATTGATTTGTCTTAATTAAGGTATTTATGTTAAGAGCCATTATTTACCCTCCTAAGTCACATTTGACAAATCTATACATGCCATGATGAATATAAATTTCATATCCAGATTTAGATATATTAGAAACTAATATAAATAACTGTAGAGGGAACCAATTTAACAAAATAGTTAATAAAGGTAAGCAATTAATAGGTTCCTTACTGGTGAAAGTGTCGACACATGCTTGCAAAAACAAACAAATCATTTGGCAACCAGTGGTGCCACACCTGTTTTGTGACATTTTATTTTTATTAAATTTGGGCAAGCTGGGATAGGCTCCAGCTCGCCCTGCGACCTTAGTGAGGAATAAGCGGGTATAGAAAATGAATGAATGAATGAATGAATTTGGGCAAATTATTTTGAAAGAACTCAGAATACCTTTGTTCAGGGGCCTAATTTGGCATTTACTGATTTTCTCAGCCTAATTTGATCTGTTGAAATATATTCTTACCCGAAAATCCTTACAATATAGAAAAATAGGCACAATACTTCATAATACATAGCGCTTTTCTGCTCTCCTGGGCACTCAAAGACACTTCACATTCTGATGGTAGTAAACTACATTTTTGTAGCCGCAGCTGCCCTGGGGCAGACTGACGGAAGCGTGGCTGCCACTGCCTACAGCCCCTCGGACCACCACCAAACATTCACACACAGCCATGCAGGAGTGTTCCTATATTGCATGTTTTGTGGGGGAAACCGGAAAACCCGGAGAAAACCCACGCGAACACGGGGAGAACATACAAACTCCACACAGAAAGGCCCCAGGCCAGATTTGAACCCACAACCGTCTTGCTGTGAGGCAGTAGTGCTAACCACCATGCCATTCTAAGATTTTTATTCTTCATGGCACAGTGGATATGTCCAGCAAAATGTGGTTAATAACTGTTCTAAACATGGAATGCAGCTAATTAAGACAAATCAACAGCTTGTTAAAATCCAAAGGTTGCAATTACAGTTGGAACAAAAACCAGCATACACAGGGGGCGCCAGAACCAAGTTTGAGAACCACT
Organism: Gymnothorax reevesii; assembly: GCA_029721435.1. Lineage (NCBI taxonomy): Eukaryota > Metazoa > Chordata > Actinopteri > Anguilliformes > Muraenidae > Gymnothorax > Gymnothorax reevesii. The sequence goes on from CM056574.1 coordinate 165,997,882, forward strand.
GGACTAGGGGATTTATCAATGTCCAGTGTAGTTCGAGAAACAGCGTGCAAAATGTTTTCAGCTGACTTCCTTGCCAGTATTGCAGGCAAGACCAATTTCTATGAGCTTGCACAGTATGGAAGCAATTTTTGTTATTGGTCTGTGCAAAAGAAAAAAAAGAACTTGCTTTTAACTGGAAAATGTGGAATCAATTGAGGGAAAAATAGCACCTCTTAAGAATTGGTCTGCAGTCTCACTGGGGATAGATCCCGTGGGAAACAGACCGTTTCACTGAATAGCTAGAACTGGGTCGCTCTGAACATGAATAACAGGTGCATTTTGCTTCTTTATTGGGTCTCAAAGTACCTCCATGTCGTTGCAGGGCTGCAGCACATTCAGCTGAGTGAGAAACTGTAGTGCTTTGAAAACTGTGGCGGAGGGGGAAGCTGAGTTAGGCACTGTTTCCATGGCTCAAACATCGGCACTGCCACTGAGACAGACCAGACCCAACAGCCACCTGCAACACCAAGTAATGAATCTGCCTTTCATTAGGACAAAAGAGTTTTGACTTGCTAGCTCTCCTGGATTCGCCAGGGACATTCTCACAGAATGTCCCTTTGCCTGAGGGAGACTTATTTTCTACTGTGAAGATTAAAAATGATGAAACCTTGTTTGATGCACTCAATGTGTGTCATTCTGTAATGTAATGTAATGTAATTTCCAGGGCAGGCTGATGTGTATTTACAAAACTGCAGCGGGAGGATTGCCGACTCCCACAATTTATTCAGTGAAAGTTTGCGCCCCATGCACTACCCATCCAAACAATCCTCACGTCCCACCATTACGACTTAGGGCCTCTCTGTCTGCCTTTGTGTTTCCATCTCACTTAACCTTATACGCATAATGAGGTCTTGCACTTTGGGAGATAAATTTGTTTGCTATACAAACAGAGTATTATGAACACTACAAGATCTCACATGACTCAGCCATAAAATATGACGGGTTTAAGTGCATCTAAGGTCGCGCGGTGTGATAGGAGCTACTCCTACGCACATCTGACAAGTTAAGCTCTTGAGCGTGCCATCTTTTGAAAAAGCTTTCACACCCTAATGTGATTCTTTTGCTTTGTGTTGTGTCGCTGACTGCAAACACGCTGGCCTTGCTTCACCCCAACACCTTAAAAATCCAGGGTAAATTTTGATTGTCCCGCCACCTCCTGGGGACACTACAGTGTACCCCCCCTGTACTCACCGTCATTGTGCCTCTGCCCCACGGTCGGTTCTGGCAGAACGTGCCTGAACAGGATGATGGTATGTGGGGAGAGACCTCGCCGATCTCAAACGAACACCGGTGCGTCCCAACTGTGCGATAAAGGGAGCCCTTCCAAGATCCCCAATGCTCCTTTATTTCAGAGTGGCCACGAAAGCTTCTCGGCACCCAGACACCGAGAAGGAGATGGGTAAACACGAAACGCCGCGCCAAGCCTGGTTGTTACACCTCCCTCCTTCCCGCCCCTCTCTCTCTCTCCCTTTTGTTCTGCCTGTGGTTCGTCCCTCGCTTCTTGCCACCAAATGTGTTTGTGTGACAGCAGCCCAGCCAGCGACTCTCCGTTCTCGGAATAGCGAGGAACATCCTGTTTGACAGGAGCACGGTTCGACATGGGCGCCCGAGGGTTGTTCCGCCCCCTCACTGCGCACGAAACAGAAAGGCCTTCTCTGAAACAGGACACCGCTCACCTCTACCTGCCTTCCCGAAATTTTTCTATCCACCCCTATGCCTCTGAGCTACTCTACTGCATGTCGTCACATGGCCGGCAGCAGCGCAACCCCACCCTGCCTGAGTGGGCCAGCTCACAGTCAGCTGCTTCCAATTTCTGCACCTTGTTTTTGGTTTCGATTCCTTCACAGTTTATTCACGCCTCCAATCTTTGGAAGACACCTTCTAATCAAAGAATGTTTTCCTGTTGTTACTCAAGATCTGTGGGGTCTGTCCATTTTTGTGTCATAAGAATTCTTCATTTCTCACAAGCGTCAGTTGTACACAGTCAGGTTTGTCAAGGTTTGGATATTGACAGCATTATTATTTTAGCAGTCTACCATGCCATATTAGAGATTAAACTAAATAATGAAAATGAGCTTAAACTGCTTAAACTTCAGCTGTAATTTGAAAGTATTGACCTCCAAAATTGTGGAACGGTCAAGAAATTATAGCCCTTTTGTATTAACCCCCCTCCCTCTTTTAAGGGACTAAATGTAATCATAAACATAGCTGCGCAACTGTAACATGGCCAGGTATGTCTCATTCTTCGATTTAATTTACGAGTAAGCTGCTAACATGTTGGAGTTGATTTAAAGTTTGGTATTTGCATTTGAAATCTGCAGCTGTTTACTCTCAATACGCATTCAAAAGTTCTGCCACTGCCAGTGAAGCAAGCCATCGTTAGGCTGAAAAATCTGAGCAAACATTTCAGAGAAATAGCAGAAATATCAGGTGTGATAAAATTAATTATGTGGTACATTCTTAAAGCTGAAGGCTGCTCTTGTGAGCCGAGGAACACCAAAAGGCCCAGAAGACCACAGGAAACAGCTGAAGCATTATTTGCCTTGAAAAAAAAAATCCCTTCACATCAGTTTGCTTAGATCAAGAACTCTCTCTAGAAGGTAAGCACATCTGTGTCAATATTTGCAGTCGAGAAGATTTCACTAATGTCAACACAGAAAATGAGCTCCCCAACAAACAGCTTGGCTGAATTTAGTTACTGTTATTTCTAACAGGGCCACAAGATGGAGCCATAAGGCTATAGTAACGAACAAAGTACTCAGATTCCCCTTGAGGGCGTTGATAGCCAAACAATGCAACTTCACATGCACACAAATAAACTGCACCTATAAATATTTCACTGCTAGTGACAATTGACTAGTGACTCATCCAGTACACTCGCAAAACAAGCTTTCGCGCAAATCAGGAAAGATATCAATGTCAGTAAAGGCTCTATACATGCAAAAACTACCCCTGCAGTTACTTTCGGGCACTAAATTGGGCTTAATTAGCGTGATGACAAGCAGCACCATGAGAGGAAACATTGTGTGTCTTTACAGCATCTTTACAGGTGATGAACATGAAAAAACCACGTATACATATGCCAGTGAGAGTACTTACAATACAATGTATGCACACAACTGGCCATGAGAGGCATGTGCACTCATTTACACCACTTAACAGGCTCAAACCTTGGAGCTCAAACGAGCTCAAAATCGACCATCTGGGGGGCTGGAGCTTACCACTCCAAAATGGAGGAGCAGAATAGTCCAAGTAGCACTGGCCTTTTTAACAAAAAAGCTAGCGCTACGGCAGTCATTTGGCAACAGTAATGGGATAGGTGCAGATGTTTTCATTTTCCAAATTTGGAAACTGGCCTACTGAGTCAGTCTACAATTTTTAAATGAAATACAATTGCATGAAATCAATTACAATTTTACGTTTTATTTGTTCTGTAAGATTCACTGGCTTGTAGCCCGGATAATCTCCTCTAGGGTGCTAAAACCGGCCATTGCAATTATATATCTGGCGCATTTAAATTGAAAAGTTTCTGGTCAACTAACATAAATAATTGTTGAGACAAGAGTTGGATCTTTTTGAGCTACTAGCCTTCAGCCTCATTAGTTACTTCCATTATCCGCTCTGAAAAAAGTATGTTTCATTCAGAGCGTTAGCTAGCTTGGTATTCAGTCGCTTTATCGAGTAACTGAGTTACGAGACTTACTAACTTACCCCACATATCATTTTACTTGCCCTGAGTAATTACCTTCGCCAAGGTGGTTATGTTTTTGCCTGGGTTTGTTTGTCTGTTGGTTTCCAAAATAACTCAAAAAGTTATGGACAGACTTTGATGATTGTACAGATTGGTATAAGGAAGAAAAGATTAGATTTTGGAAGTGATCCCGATCTAGTTCCCTGGCTTTTGAAGATACAGTAAATCCGGTGACACCTTCCTAATTCTGCAATGTCTTGGCTATATAATGGTGTTTGTCGCATGTTTGTGGCTTCATTTGTTCTCTTCCTATAATGAAAGTTCCGAAGGTCCCCTACTTTCGTATTCTGGATCATAGTATCATAGTTTCCAGAATTATTCCATTTTCAGGATCAGTCTTTGATATATTGTAGAACATGTTCGAAACTTTTCCTGTATTTCTTTTTCCAAGTGCCCTGACCATTTTTGGTGGAGTTATATGCATAATTGTCGAAAATGGCCCCATCTCCCAATGTTAAAGAATCCTTTAAAAAATTCCTGGATCCAGATGGAGATCCAGAAGAAAACCACCATTACTGAAAATCGCAATATGGAGGGAAATGTTGTGCTTGGCGGAGGTCGGCGCTCTCCGAGTGCTTTTCTAGTTGGGAAATCCTTACTGTTGAACCACACATTGTTGCTCTCTATTTAGTTATAGAAAATGACACAATCATCTTTGTTTCTTAACAACATTAAGCTTAAAATTTAAAGCATAAATCAAAGCTCATTGGATACCATTTACTACCTAACCTTTTTGTAGCTGGCAATTGCATGACACTGTGACAAGGCGGAATCACAGTGTAGAACCCAAAAGCTCGACTCCAGACACGAGTTCCAATTTTAGTCTTTTAATAAAAAGTAGCAACTTAAATACTCATACAGAAAACAAAGAAAAGCCAAAAAGAAACTTTCAAGGAAAGAATAGAAGTCTAACTGAAATTCACTCACGAAGAGAAAAACCTGAAACAAACAAAATTCACTCTAATGAGGAATATAATTAGAAACAAGGGTAAGACAAAGCAAAAATGAAACCTGAAAACAATCTCTGCTAAAGGACCAAAAGTAAAACAAGAAACAACCTAACACAACTTAGCATAGTGCTCATAGTACGGCAACCCAAGACGAACTGGCACAGGACAAGGGAAAATGCTGACTATAAATACCCACTCAAGGAAATGGGAAACAGGTGGAAACAATCAGGGCGGGGCAGACAATCAGACCAAGGAGAACATGGAGGGGCAGGTGAACAGGAACAAGAGGAGTGAAAAATTTCAAAATAAAACAGGGAAATCACGAGACAACACTCAACATAACTTTCTTGACATGACACACTGAGCATAAGGGGTTGGGTAAGATTGGGTGTCTGATAGGTTATTTCATAGTCTGGTTTAGAAATTTACATCATTTGTACAAAGTAAGGACAGCTGATTTTGGACAAATAATCCAACTCACCACTGCAATGTAATTCAAAACCTGGGAGGTAGCTATGTCCAAAAATGGACAAAATTTAGGCTTTAGTTCCCATATTGCAGGCACTAGAAATTGAAAGCTGATATAGCCACTGACAGGCCGATCACTTGTCTACAGGTATTCAGGAAGACATGATGTTACATCTTTATTGGTGAAAATTTGAGCAGGCAAACATAGGTAAAGCCAGTCCCCTGCTCTTTGTTCAAATAAACCAGCTATGACTCCACTAAAAAAAATATGGGATATGCTGATGTAAATATGGTGATATGGTCATTGGACTTAGAGTTGTGTGCAATGTTCTCACCTCACCTTCTTCTGTTGACGTAGAAACCTGTAACCTTCCAAATTATGTTGGTACCCAGCCATTACAAACCCATATTGAGTACTGTGCAAAAGTGTGAGTCACCCTACATCAAAAAATAATAATAATAAAACTGGCTTCAGATGTTTACTTTTTGTTAACCACATTGGCGTAAATGAAGATGAAAAGTATATTTGAAATTCCATGCGCTAATTTAAAAAAAAATCATGATTGTCAGCCCACATTCTTTCATGCTAAAGATTACCACAATTTTTTTAAGGTGTTTTTTTTTTCTTTCTTCTTTTACAACTCCCCTCTAGAGGCTAAAGACCACACAGAGATCTCGAGAAAATGAGAAATCACTTCCTCTTCCTACCCCGTGACCTTGAAATATTTAATCGTTTCTTTGTGTTTGCCCCACAATGGGGATTGCAGATCCTGGTTCCAGTGTTCTGCAGTTGAAAAGGCCTTTGGCACTCACTCCAGGAAGTGGAGTATCGGTATTTTCCCGTCATGCGCAACTTCTCATTACTTTCACAGTTGGGAAGAATTCCAAGTATTTCTGGCAAATAGGAGTGTACATCAGAACATTTTTATGAGCTTATTTCACAACCTCATTTATGATGCACTTGTCATCTTCTTCTTCTGTAGAAAATGAAGGTAGAAGGTAAAAGGCATATCTGTCTGTGTGCAGATTTCATTTCTCAATTTTTCAGAATTCTCACAATGTTTGTATTAGCAGGTGGTGGAGCAGTGCAGAGAATGTGAAGGTGGGGGTATTGTGGAACGACATTTGCCTATTCAAATCATGGGTCAGTGGTTTTGTTCCCCAGAAATACGGGCCTCATTTATGCATTATTCTTATGCGCAGAAATGCACTTAAACCAGGCATACAGTTGTTCCCTGGCAAAGAGGGCTACTTATGAAGTTGTACTCATAGAATTTGTCTCAGTTTAAGCACAGCTGTGACCATGCGTATGCGCAGCATTTTGTGATATAATCGGGAAACTGCAAGTGCAAAGCATTGCAGAAAGCCAACAGGCAACCTTTCTCTCCATAAACAAATTCAACATCCGCATGTTCTAGATTACATTTGACTGCAATTTTCTGAATGGACAGATTGGTGCAGTGGTTTCCAGATCCTATGATGGGTATTTGGATTTCTATTTCAGAACGGCGTATGCTTCCCAGTAAGAAAGTATGGCTCACGGTATGCACTGCAGAGGGCAGTTTTCTGAGACCAGACTGAGAGCTACTAGCTGAGAGCACAGAATGGCTCATCAACTCATCTGTAGATTCCACTCCCCAAATCCCTCTCTGCTATAATTTGAGGCCCCCATTGGAGTTAGCTACCAAACAGACCAATAGAATTGCTGTCTACATCATCTCTTGGGTTGTTTGGCCATCAGCACCTTCCAGTGTGAGATCGGCGGTTGATTGGGTATCGCACAGCTTTCACTGAGTCTAATTTTGACCACAGTGGTGCACGCCATCATACTCCCATGCCACATGGACTTTCCCTACACTCTTTAACAGAAGGTAGAGGTCCAGAGGGAGTTATGTCATCCTGGGGTTTCCTAATATCGTCAGAGCAATAGGATGTACTCATATAGCACTGAAAGCAGCATCAATCAACAATTTCATTCATGTCGACAGTCAGGTATTAATGTACCAATCATTTTCGTCTCGCTAAAGCTGCGACCCAGTTCTCGGCAGGAAGTTAGAATGAAGTATAAACTTATTTATTGTTTCCCTTTTTTATTTACTAAATCTGATCAATCCTTAATCTCTTAGCCATTTCCATACATGCGCACAAACTGTGCACATACTCACGTTTTGACAGTGTTCCACACCAGCCACACTAATGCACTATCAGATTCTTTGCAGAAAGTTTCGAATTCAGTCACGACGCATATGTCTGCTCAGATAATGCAGAATTATCTGCATCACTTATTCCCATGTGTGAAGTTTCTGTGTATTTTGTGTTTTATGTTTTGTGTTTTCTTCAGTTCTATATCGGTATCTTCAGTCCTCCTGCATTTGTTTTCCTTTTTTGGAATGTCACATCTCTCCCTTTAATTGTAACTTATTATTCAATTTCCTTGCGTCTCCTCTCTTCTGACTTCACCTCGGCTCCATTTCCTTTAGTCTTTCACACACGTCTTGAGTTTTTATAATGTTGTCTGTATGTATGAATGTCCATCGTTTCTTCTGCGTCTTTTCATGTTCTCTTATGTCCCATGTTTTCTCAATAGACTGTGTAAAAAGATGGACGCAGGACCCGGGTTGTGAAAAGTAAGGCCGATGTGGAAATCTCTAAAAATTGCATTCCATTTAATGGCCAGAGGATGGCGACATCGGTGGTTTCTGAATGAAGTTCAATGCTATAGAAGTCTATGTGAAAATGGCCCTACTTTCCCACCTGATTTATTATTTCAATAATAGTTTTCCATATTATTTTATGGTATCTAGCGCAAGTTTCAAGACTACTTCTATATATCATGATGTTCATTTCTGTAAATTATGGTCCCAAATAGACGAGAATAAAGGATAAAGCCAGGATATGCTTAAGGAGCATGGCTATCCTCTGGTCCTCCTCAGATACGGTCAGCTTCACCTGGAGATCCACCCCTCGCTCCTCCCTGAAACTTCAATTCACGCTTTCGTCCAATAGGAATCACATCCGGTTTGAAAATGACAAAATGGCGCTGTTCAAATTGCCAAAATCGAGGCTCCTAATTGGTATGATGAAACCAATGGGTGACCTCTCGGTTGCTTTGTCCGTCTTTTTATACAGTCTATGATTTTCCCATGTCTCTCATTGTCACTTTTTTCCTGTTCTTTTTTCACCCCTCTAGTAAATTCCTCTGTTAACTTTCCACCAGTCTGTTTCATGCATTTCTGCTCTGTCTGCCTTTTGGTTTTTGAGCTCAATAAACATCAATTCTGCTGCGGCGTTCATCTGCTCTTGGGTCCGTCTCCTGCCTCAGCCTGACACCCTGCAACAGTTCGCCTCGTTTGATACTTCTGCTATAAGTGTAAAAGCAGAATCTTCTGTTTGGCCTCATCTTCGGTGGAAAAAAATGGCTAAATTTCAGATTGAATAAGGTTTCTCTTCAGCATTACTCCCGTGACCCATTGTGTTCTTTATCATGTGGCCTTTCAAAGATTGTTTTTTTTTGGATCATATATGTTTATTCAAGGGTATTTATCAATAAAACTAGAGTGCAAAAACAAAGGTATCAAGACTTATTATTTGCTGATGTGCTAATGACCTGCGTGCACTTGTTTGATAAGTATCCCTTTTCTTGAGCATTGGAGCATTTTAATTGTTGTTCATAGTTGTGAGTTTAGAAGCAATACTTTGCTTCGTCATTCTATGTCATGATGATAAATGAAGCTTTGGGCCTGAATACTTTGGCTTGACTTTATTTGGGGTTGGTTTGAATAAGGTCGTGCTGACAACGAGCTGGTTGAGATGGTAATCGTTGTCGTAGGAACACGTTCAGATGGTTGGCCTGCTTTGTACTGACAACACACCAAACAAAATTGCATTTATAATCCTGCAAAAACAAAAACTGGTTCTCACTTGATTTCGTCTTTTGTTGTTAGTTGGAATTTTTATTAGGGATCTCAAACTCAGGGGTTGTGGCCTCTGCCATTATTGAATTTGCTCCAGAGTATTCAAGTATTCAAGTATTCAAATTGCCAAAAGAGTCTGTGCACCTTCTTTTAAGAGCTTACATTAGCAGCTAATTTAAACAAAATTTCATAATGAGCAAAACTAAAAGATTGGGGGTTCCTCGCTTTTGTAGGATTACCCAATGCTTCACTGGAATGCTTTTTGACATGAAACTTAAACTTAAACTTCCAAATTCTGTCATACTTATTACTCAAATGGTTTTGGCCAATTGCTCTTTTGATCACATGTGGCAACCTACCGTGACTAATTTGCTTAAAAATAAGCTGTGACAATGGCAACAAGAAGTACACCAACCAGAGTTGGATTCAAGTACTTTCAAGAATTGGACGCAAATATATATATTTTTTAATACCAAAGTGCTTGCACTTGTATTGGAGTACTTCATATTAATGCCTGAAGTACTTTTACTAGTATTCAAGTACTTTTCAAAGATCTTAACTAATAGGTCTCCTATGTGCTGACAGAGATTGGTCAAGTAGACTTTGAAAAGTACTTGGATACAAGAACATGCACTTATTATTAGGTATTATTAGGCATTAGGCCTAATAATATTATTAGGCTTAATGCCTAATATTAGGCATTATTAGGTAGTACTCAGATACAAATACAAGAACTATGGTATGTAAAAAAAAAAAAAAAAATGCTGGCATATAATTCTCAAAAGTAATTGAAAGTACTTGGACCCAACTCTGACACCAACCAACAAAACATGAGTAGAATTTGCTGACAGTTGCACTCAAGACGTGTAATCTTGCTGGATTGTACAGGACCCTGCGATGCGGTGTGTTTTTGCATATTAATTATGGTGCAATGAGGCTGAAGTGTTGCTTGTAAAATCAGGATCCATTCAGAGAATGAAGCAAGCTAGTAAAGAAGATGCCAAAATTATTCCTACCCTACCAGGATAATTTGACGTCTATAGTAGCCAGCTAGCTAGCTACAGAGCTACATAAAAAAATGGGCCGCTCAATGCCATGTTTTTCATGTCACTCTGTAGCTAGCTAGCTGGCCACTGTAGACGTGAAGTGAAGGTATGCGCAAGCAACGTTAGTGCTGTACTCGTCAATTGAGCCAGAAACGCATAACAAACATCGCTTGCATTACTGTTGGTGAAATCGAGCCTTTAACAGGCTTTGACTGAATCGCAAATAATTTTCTGATACAGGATTAGTTAGCTTGGGTAGCAAGCTATCTGATAGAAGTAACATGCAGTCCAACTGGACTGTACAGGACTGTGTGAGGTGGTGCAATTTTGCATGTTAATTTAGCGAATTCACTAACTCAACCAAATTTTAATCAGCTTATCTGCTACACTTCATCTGTCAATGTGCAAAGTTAGAAGGTTATGGCTAGTACTATTCTTGAGATAATAAGTATCAAAGCATCATGACTCACTCACTCACTCACTCACTTCCATTGTTGCCATATTAGCCTGCTATCTCAGGGAGTAAGTGACTACTATGTGGCTACAATGTGCTGTTTTTCACATATCAAGCCTTAGGCGTATGCTTAAATTATATTACTGCAGTTTTTGTACACAGAGTGGCTGTACTGGTTTGAGAATGATTTTATTGTTAGTTCCTCTGCTGTTGACAGAAGTAAAAGCAAGTGGATGCAGAAAATTATCCTAACCCTTCCAGATCAAAATTACTTTCAAAACTAGAGGCACTCCAAGAGCGCAAACCTCTGCCAAGGCAGCACAGTCGAAATTGAGTGAACATGGCTCATAAGAAATTGAAGGTGTCTGCAACATAGGATTTAAATTTTTTGATGCAGCGTGTTCTAAACTGATGAGTTCGTCCCTAATGTGAGACCAGTCAACCCATAAAATCTGAGTGATATCACTGGGAAAGAAGTTCAGTTATCGCGTGTCATAGGATTTCAAGATGGCTGCCACGGCGGCCATATTTTTCGACCGATCCCGCTCAAAATCAATCAGGTCCATGCTTGATATAATAGCAACCCACCCACAAAATTTTACAAATGTCCGTTCATTACTTTTTGAGTTACTATATCTTGTACACAGACGGACAGACAGACAGACTGACCAACGCCGAGCAAAACATAACCTCCCTAGCGTAGGGAGTAAAGTTCAGCCATATATAGAGATGCTACACATCTGCAAGCTCAGGTGATGCGTTAAAGTTTTTATGCTGCTCCCCTGTTCCTTATTGCCCCTGTAAATGATTCCTTTGAATTCCACCCCTCATTCGCTTTGAGTAGTGGAATTAAAACAATATTCAAGTGCTATCCACTGGCATGAACACAACCATAGTTTTGGGCTGCAGAAATCTGAGTTGCACAATTCAAATTTATTGAGTGTTTCACGTGGGGACCACGGCAACATTCCAGTGCAGGGACACGCAACCCCCTGGGCCAAAACTGTCTATAGCACTGTGATAACATTCTGTGGCTTCCAGTCAGACAACGTCCTAAACTGGGCTGGTTGTTCTATAGGTAGGCGTTTGTTTTTCTCTGTTGCGCACCTGCGCTGAGCTGAGAGTATTGTGCTGTATTGCAGCCACAGACTCTTATCACTTCCCTTAATCTGATGTCTCGTTGTTTGTGTGTTGAGTCCAAAAACTTGCACCAGTCGGTGAGAGTTGAAGTGAGAAAAGTTGCCCAGTTATGACCCATGAAAAGCTTTATATCCTCAGCAAGTTTGTCTCAATTGCCAACACGTGAATTACAGCCGAGCATCAGATGCAGCCCTTACAGATTATTCAAGCCGTGCGTGCAGGTGTGCAGTCATGTATATGATCACATAATTTAACATGACTTTATGCAGTTTTGCATGTGCTTCAGTTCCACTCGGAGACAAATTGGTACATTTTATAGATGGTTGCAACGGTTGTTTAAATGACATGCCCTTAATATAGCAGCTAAATTTATGTTGATGTCCTCAGAAATACTTTACAATGCTGAAATGAAAGTTAGCATTTCAAGGTGAGGAATTGCTATTACTGCTAGGTTACAGACTTCATTATAAAACACTAGTTTTAAAAATGAAAAACAAAACAAAGATTAAGCGAAATGCACTTACACTTGCTGGCAGATTTTTTTTTTTTGATGTCCTCTCTGAACTGAATCTTGAGTTAAATGACTGAACAGCTTGAACTCGGGTCCTCGCTCTGACTTGAAAAATCAGTTTCTTTCACTAGGTTTTTCTCTCCCTTGTTTGTCTTTCCCTCCCCTTGTTTATTCTTCTGTGCTTGAACTAGAGCTCAAACCACAACCACTGCCATTCAGTTCAAACAGCATGTGATCTACTCTACCTGGCCTATGCATTTCTTTTTCGTTTCTTCCTCCTTCCAGACCCCTCCTTACTGAACTTCCCCGCCCTATGAATACTAACGCAGCTCACAGCATTGCACCTTCCCAGAAACTACAGTCAATGTCCACAAAGAGAGGTGCTGCCCCATACAGTTCATTGGATCAGGTTGAGAAAATAGTGGCCACTGCTCTTGCTCTCTCCTTCTTCCTAATTTGCATGCTGGGTGGTGTGTTGTATTTCACCTGTGGGTAGCAGATAAATGACCATGGCATATACAGTGAAATTGTATATTGTCTCAAGTTCCTTATGAAGGATGAAGGTATCAAATGTAAAAACGAAAACAGGCAGGAGGAGGAAATGTCTGCTCGCCTTCCTGGAAATCTCTCTTTTCTCTCGCAAACGAGCCTCTTGCCATATGGAGCTTTTGTTTAGTGGATTCATAGCCCTCTCTTATTCACATATTATGAATGACTTCTCAGAATAATTTTGCACTTTGTACTCATTTTGTATCCGGTCTGGAGTGATTGAAATTCATTAGCTCAAATGGTCTTTTAATTCCGTTCTTGATTGCACAGGCATCCATTTATGCGTGCATGCTTGCTGCCTGTTGATGGCAGACATATTCCGAAGGGAGAATATCAGTTCAACAGTCCCGGCCCGTTCTAATTCATAAGTCATATAACATGATAACTAGCGAAATGTGTCACACCTTGTCAATCATTGACAAATCTAAGCTAATCAAATGACCTGACTTTATAAAAGAACACAGTGTGACGTTACATCATAAACCATCTTGCATTATTATACCCTGGCAGGAAGTGGATGAGGATATTGGAGGGTGTGTTGTCCTCTCGCGTGTCTGTCCATCTCTAACGCTTATTTTCCGGGTCCGGGCTCTGAAACCACGTCCGTCCACCCTCCTGTCCACCCAGTGGGCACACAACGTTGAAACAATGTTGAAACAACGCTGTTGGGGTTGTTTCAATGTTATATCAACGTTGAATCAACATCGTGTGCCCACTGGGCATCGGTCTGTGCCACCTCTGTGTTTATATTCTAGGCCAGATATCAGCCATCCCCTGGCCGAGGGTCTGAGTATTTCACTCTTCTTTTGACTTGCAACAGTGTTTGGTGTTTTCATTGGTGCAGGGATCCCACAAGAGATTTGCAGATTGGGGTCTCAGCCAGTTCTGGTCTGGCAGGTTCTCCCTCAGCTGTTGACAATTGAAACTGCGCATTATTTGGGGGGCGGGTGGGGGTTACTGGACAATTTAGTGAGGATAACCCCCCCCCCCCGGCTGCCGCCCCCCGCCCCCCTGGAATAGGCCCAGGATTGCACCCTGATTGGTGAATGATTGTAAATTATTGTAATTATTGTGTTCGTTGATGAGGACTTACATACTCACCATCATCTTGTTGAATAAATCTGCTTACTTGTTTTTCAAGTGCGGCTGGAGAAAAATTACCAGTATTAAGCAATCAATATGAAGCAATTTGATATTAAGGCAATAAAGGTGTCCAGCTTTAATTTCTGCACTGCGACGGCACTCAGGGTTCACTCCTAAAGAACTTTTTCAAGCTCTTTAGGTTACCTTTTTATATGAGTGCAATAAAAATAAAACAATATTAAACAAAACAACCCATTTTCACCAGTATTATCATCTATCCAACCGTTCATCATTGATCGTCATTGCTCCATTATGACCATAATATGATATGAGGACGGTTGAGAAACTGAATGTGGTTGAGGTACTGGCATTCATTGCCCTTATGCAATATGTTCACGTGGACTGAACTTCTCTTTTAGCAACAGCTTTGCAACAGAGGGGTTTGTCAGGTTCTTCCCCTTTAGAGTTACAGTAGGCTAAATGTATCACAAAACCTGAGAAGGAGTTGCTGTCAAGAGTGAATTATATAACTACAACATAACTGCTGTTTTGTCAACATCATACAAAAGTTTAGCACTGTAATTTCCAGAGCATATTCTGGGTGTCTCCATTACAGTTGAATTAACTCTGGAAATTTTATGTAGATATCGAACATGACTAAATTTGGAGATATGGAAAGGTGAGCTAGTGTCCCCTGTTCAAGGCATTTCCATGGCAAATCAAAACTCTACTGCAATATTTCTAGTGGAGTGCCTGGCCATGTTGCTAAGGATATGAGGCACATTTTCTTCGTGTTTTCATGTGCAAACTCACAGGAGAGCATTAGATGAGTTAAATGTCTTGGAAAGTGGGGTTGGTGTTGTCGTCTACCATTTTTTAGGGTTATTAGGATTATTGAGTCAGCTGGATACCTGAACTGTGTTAAACCTTGAACCTTCCCAAACATGGAACGTAGATTGAGCTGAAAGACCTGTTTTTGGTGTTAATTAGCAGTTATCCAAATAACTTTGTGATCCGGCATTGTGATGCAATGCCCATTTAAATATAGCCAAAAAAAAAAAACACTCCATTATATTATATGGCATTATATTACACAGCACATATTGGCCACAACTTCCCTCTCTTACCGTGCAATGTACTGTTTTGCCAAGAATGTTCAGTCTTTTGATTGGTCCAGATTGTTCAGTGATTTAGAGCCTTTGGTCACTCTGTTCATTATAGTGCTCAATGAAGATGTTGTCACTATATGCAGCCATTTTAGCTAGGCTGTTGTAGGTCTAAGGGAGTGTATGTTTGTGTGTGGGCAGACTGTTGTCAGATTCTAAATTAGTGTGCTGTGTGCTCTGACACATCTGTAAATTAGTAAACAACTTGAAATGCAGTAGATCATTCATTTTTTTCACGCTGTGGGTGTCGAGGTGGTGACGCATGCTTCTGCCATGTGAACCACACGTACGCAACTGCTACATCACTGTTGAGAAATGTCTTTGCTGATGTCTTCAACTGTATCGTAAGACTCATCAGCTGACGTGATGTTATTTTTTTTGAACAATGGTTTAACAATAGCATTATACTTGTCAGTCAATTATTCAAAAATGAAGGTGCTCTTTAAAACTACTCCACAGAATTACTGTCTGTCCACCAAATTCCTAAAACTCATTTAGCCATTGGTATGGATGCTATTCCCTCAGCGATTATTCTGTTATTCAAAGGTGTCTCAAAGCCTAACTTCTCTAGATCCATGTGACACTGTAGTCAGGAAATCATGTTTCTCCGAAGAGCTTAGCTACAGAAAACTACATGCCTGATATCAACAGAATATGAAGACCACGATGGAAAAATGATCAGATTCACATTTTCACGTTGTGGAGAAATTATGAATTAAAATTTCAAAACAATCTTAGAAACAAAGCACTGAAAAAATATGCAAAAACATAAAATATATGAAATATTATTATAATATATTATTATACATATTATAATAATATATAATATAGAAAATATATAAAAATTCAACATTTGGACTCTAATCGTTTTTCCTTTGTGGCTGCATATGTTTCCATTCCAGCGGAGGGAGATTTTTGGAACAATTTGTTGGAAAATATTCATTGGAAAAACATTGGAAAACCCGAACCATGCCCGATAAGTTTCAATTAACAAATAAAATTAAAGAAGCATTTGCTTGAAAAAATTAAAGTGTGTTTTGACATTAATTGCTTATTCTGTGATTCATATCCTGAAACAGTGTTTCATCTGTTTTGATATTGAAACCACACCCACAAATTCAGGAAATTCTGTGAAGAATTACGTATACAGTACGCTGACTTGGCACTGTATCTTAAAAATGTAATTTTTCTCTTTATTAATCTAATAACGATAGCAGCCTAGTTTCATATCCATAAGCAAGGCTTCCAGCAGCAAGCCTCAAATGTGGGTCTTTCAAAAAGAAGTTGAATCCTATTTTTCAATAGTTCTCTCTTCTAGAAAGCCAAAAGCCAATAAAATGGTTAGTACTCGTCAAATATTTGTAATCTTTTTACGAATTGAATTGATGATCATTTTATACCCTGTGCTTGTCATTTTTATGCTTTAATTTTTTAAAACTTTTTCATTTCCATTTTAGTTTACTTTATTTCTTTATCTGCTAGTACTTATTTTTTTCTCTCTCTCCTCTCGCTGGTGCCTTTTTAATTCAATTTCCCGTGAGAAAGAGTATGCTGATGAATGTCGATGTTGCTATATGTATAATTTGATATCCTTGTTCAATTAAAATAAAACTATAGTTGAAAACCTAGATAATTTAGCTAATTAATAAAATAATTGTAACACTACTTTCCCAAAAATAAAGGCACTGTGGTGGTACATTTTCTATTTTGTTGTCCAGATGACCCTTGTCCAGAATTTGTTATGATAACAGGTACAAATGTAAAGCTTTTGGAGGTGGGTAGAATTTTATTTACCTTAGAAATACCATCCCAAATCCCAGTAACAAACACTGCCGCGAGTGACGATAGCAGCTCAAGTGCGCCACATCTGGTTACAGCCTGTACGTGACAGATTCCAGACAGCAACCAAAACTGATCATGAGATGAGGGGTCAGAGACGATTGAGGGTCAGCGCAACTACCGTTTAACGCCGTCTACATGAGCACATGCATGCACACTGGCCCTACAGAAAACCCCGTTTTTGCCCATTTAAGGAAGGCTGCCCTTACCGTATTCGGTCAGTGACAGTCCCTGTTTTCGATTCTCAGACAGAAACAGGGAAGCAAAGTGCCAAAAAATGACACAGAGGCAGGTGCCCACAGTCAGAAGTGAAGAGTCCTACTCGTGTTGATGGGCAAAAAGTGGGTTATCTGTAGGGTCCGTGTGCACGCATGTTTTGCGCACGTACACGGCGTCAAACGGTGCTCGCCCACAACTCGTTTCGGACCCCTCTTCTCACATTCAGTTTTGGTTGCTGTCCGGAATCTGTCACGTACAGGCTGTAACCAGATGTGGCGCTCTTGAGCTACCATTGTCACTTGTGGCTGCCCTAAGCGGGGTCGGTCAGTGACAGTGCCTGTGTTCCATTCTCGGATAAACAGCTGCCTGATTGTTGAACGGTGACAGAAGAAATGACGCACCACCTCTCGGCAGCTGAGATTAGCCCGTAACATGCCAAAGGCTCTTTCTCTCTCTCCTGTGTCGCAAGCCGTTGCATTTTCTTGACGCAGAAGCATTTTTCGTTTTTTTTGTAGGCTTTATGTAGGCCATTGACCACACCAAAAAGAACAAGTCAAGTGTCACTGTACACATCACGAACAGCTCAATGTTTGTTATTACTGAAGTGCTTGGCGTGTGCACGTGGTGCGTGTCAGGATTACAATACCACACGCTTTTCTTTATTTCCTCTCGTGTCTCACTGGAAAAGCAATAAAAATCAATGGATTCTTCACTTTGCCACAAATACAGTACATACCTCACCTGTGCGTTTTTAATGGCGTTGAGTATATATATGAAGACCACAAAGAAAGTCCAAAATTTGCATTTTTGAATATTTATATATTTTATATATATAAATTATTTATTTATTTATTTGTGAGGGCTGCACGGTGGCACAGTGGTTAGCACTGTTGCCTCACAGCAAGAAGGTCTTGGGTTTGAATCCAGCCTGGGGCCTTTCTGTGTGGAGTTTGCATGTTCTCCCCGTGTTCGCGTGGGTTTTCTCCGGGTACTCCAGTTTCCTCTCACAGTCAAAAGCCATGAATGTCAGGTTAATTGGAGACCCTAAATTGCCCTACGGTATGAGTGTGAGAGTGAATGGTGTGTGCGATGGATTGGCAACCTGTCCAGAGTGGGTTCCTGCCTTATCTCCCCTGCGACCCCAGTGAGGAATAGCAGGTATAGAAAATGAATTAATATAATAATAATATTTATATTATATTTATAATTAATATTTTTTGCATATTTTTTTCAGTGCTTTGTTTCTAAGGTCAGTTTGAATTTTTAATTCCTCATTCCTCCACAATGTGAAAATGTGACTCTGATTATTTTTCCATTGTGGTCTTCATATATATATATATATATATATATATATATATATATATATGATATATACACTACAGGATGTATATATCATCATCATTCCATTACTGCTGTCATATGATATGGAGACAGTTGAGGAGCTCTGAGTGAGGTTGAGCTGCTGGTTTTTATTACCCAGACACAATATGTTCAGGTGGAATGCACCACTCTTTGATCAACTGCATGGCCACAGGTAGGTCTTTGAGGTTTCTCCTTTTTGGAGGTACGGTAAATGTATCACTAAACCAGAGAAAGAAAAGCCTTCATGAATTACGTAACGGCAACATAACTGCCGTTTTGTCAGCATCATACAAAAGCTTAGAACTATATGTCCTAGTACTGCAGGAAGAAAAGAAAAAAAGAACACGGAGAAAGAGAAAAATGTGTCAGATAATTCAGCAGGTATGGATATTGTTTGTATACAACTCTTTCTTTTGTACCCTGTCAGATAATCTGATACTATGCTCGGTTTCGCACTGGTACTACATTCAGGTTTGGTCCTTAGTTCCACACATGATGCAAGCTTCCGGCTACTGGACATCCCACAGGGGCAGTGATTGATTTTTAAACACCCACAAAGATTATCACGTTGTTCGTTTTGAGACCCAATGCGTCTGATTTCCAAGCAGTGTAATTCTGTAATTCGCAACGTACCAGCAACCTTTCCGTCCACAGAAAGAGGCACAATGCGTAAAATGAATTGTTCTTTTTACATGAGAAAAATTATTTCAGTCGTTAATAAATGCTCTCAAAGCTGTGGATTAACACTTTAACCAATCGCATAAGCTGAGTATTGATTGTATTTTTCTATTTTCATGGTTTTATAACTTGAAATTCAGGTACACTTTGAGGACGTGCCTTTTTGTGAGAAGTACACTACGAGGAAATGGGCATGAAGAATTTTCATACACCCAGAAAGTCAACTTTGCCCTTAAAACAAAGAAATTCCATTCCGTTATGGTGGAAAAACAGCCATATAAATGTCCATGAAATAATCTGATTCTTTTAATATTTTTTGTTCTTTTGTCTCCAGACCGTAATGAGTTATTATGGGGAGAATAATAATGCATTTTCTCATAAATTAAAAAAAAATTGTTCAATTTCTTAAATAGAGGTAAGTCAGTCAGGAAAGACTAGAACAAGGTGATGATTTGAAAATGTTAACAATTTTGTTTATTAATTAGCATAGAGCATGATCTTTGGTGGTTATGAAATAAGTACATAACATGAAATAAGTACATAACATTGTTGAAGATTCTGTAGATTATATGCTCTGTACGAGTAATGAAATTCCCCCCTGGATCTAAAAATTGGTGGTGGTGGTGAGGACCTGCTGCTGAGACGATTCCTGAGGGCCGACTTGATCGTGGAGCTGGTAGTAGAGTCTCGGCATTCTTCAAGGGCGATGCAGGGGTGGAGAGGGTCACAGAGTGCATCAAAACTGGTTGACAGCTGAACAACTGCAGGGACAGAGAAAACTTTTAAGATTTGACGGAAACCAGATGATTGGTTGCGCCAGTGTAATTTTTAGGACAAGCTAGAATCTATGCTATAGTCTTCCTGCTTGAATTTTCGTGAAGCTACATTTGTGTGATGGCGTTGGTGGTAGGACGCCAAGAGCAGTGGCCAGAAATAAAAAGGACAAAAACCAGCAGCGTGCTGAGAGACTAAAACAGATAGAAAACACGAGACTCGCGCTACCAACGGACTTGACGCCGTCCGTGGTAGCAAACAGGCGAGCTCAAGTAAAGACAAAAGAAAAGGGAATTTAACCAAATGAATCCCTTACTCTAACACTTTTCCTGTTAGGCAGCTAAGATCCTGACAATACTCTCTCTTCTCTAAAGACCTCACCGGCTAAAGCGCCAAGGGGAAAATAACACCCTAGCAACCCGAACGAGGGAGAACAGGAGCTTAAATAGAGTCCAGGTAACGCCCCCAATTAATGCCAGCTGGCCCAGGAATCTGATGGTGAGCAAAACAATGTTGTCCCGGACGAGAGTAACAAAAGGAGCTAACAAAGCTCCAAAACCATGACACATTTGTCAAAATATATGGTTGAGTGTGTCAGCCTGACTTTTGTGTATTGCTCAATAGAAGATTCTTGAAAGAAGAACATTTCCCTACTTGATCGCCCTGAGTACAAACGTCCCTGTTACAGATTCACCACTCTTGCCCCTAAAAGCCACTATTACCCTTATTCTTGGCTGCATTATTTTAACATCTGGGGGTGATTCTATTCTGTGCTGAGATCATTAATCATTTACCTAGATGTCTAAAAGAAATTATGTGTATTTATGAATAACAACACACTGGCTAACAAATAAAATTCACTCACTAAATCAATGAAGAAATGGGTCAAGCCATCAATCTCATTAGCTGATTCCTGTTTGCCTGGTTGACTTGTATGCACGTGTGTGTGTCTGTGTGTCCTCGTACCTGTGTGCGTACATGCATGAGTGTGCCTGTGTTTGTGTGAGTGTGTGTGTGTGTGTGTGTGTGTGTGTGTGTGTGTGTGCGCCTGTGTTTGTGTGTGTGTGTATGTATGTATGTGGGCGTGTGTGTGGGTGGGCAGAGGAGTTCATTGATGTTTGTCCCAGCATGCCTTGGATGACGGGTGGGAATGCATTTTGAATGTGTCACTCACCATGGTAGGGCACATGCATCACACAGCCCTACTCATATCTGTGATTCCATTCCACAGTTAGCCAAACCTGCTTGTTTTTTGACTGAGAGAGCAGCCCAGAGGATTTAGAGGGGGCCCACGTGGACCTGGGTTGAACATGAAACTTCACACAGACAGACCCAGGTCTGAGCCACACTGATCCAAGAAAAGATTTCCCTGTGGTCAATGCAGAGGAAAGGAATATCCATGTGCAACATCCAGACTAAATCTTGGGGACAAGTTTCTCTCAAATAATTCTGTAATGATCCTATGCTACATTATGCTGATGGTCCGGATCTCTCCAGCTAAGTGGTGAGCTGCCTTTCGCACGCAGCTGAAAATGCACTGCGCATGATGTCAACTTTCTCTTTTAAGCTGAAATTTAATTCATTATAATCTTAAAACATGCACAAAGCGGTGTCTTTCTTCCGACTCAATTAATCTTGAATTATCTCACCTGGCTTCCCACGCCCACCAGAAAAAAAATGGCATGATATCTCATACTGTGACAGTGGAACTCTAACAATGATGAGGGATTTCTATTTCTCCACCTTATTGTTCGCCTGCTGAGACCACATATGCATGGTGGTCATGCATGGTTTTTGGGCTCATAATGTCTTTTTAAAGGGGCAGTTTTAGCTTTTTTTGTGTTCTTCAGTGCATGTGTCTGTTTAGGAAACTAGGCCTACCAAAAAAAAAAAAAAAACGGGAAGTACTAGTATTCAAATGCAAACCAGAGAGGAAGTTGGACATACACTAGTCATTGTATATGATTTTTAGTCTTTTTGGCTTGAATTTGCTGTCAGTTTCTTTCCATCTTGCAGCAGTGTAGCCTCCGTTGCAGGCGTCTGGTGTTCGGTTAATTTCCCTCACCCTACAACGTCTGCGCACTCGAGCGAGGTTTTGTGTTCCGTGACGTAATGTGATTGTGCTCGATGAGCCAATCAGAATGCTTATTATATGTTATGATCTCTGTCATTACTATGGCTTTTCCCTGCGGCTTGTCAAAAATAGTGAAATGGCGGATAAAGAAACGCCTAAAAAACTTGTAGAAAACGACATTTGTTTTGTGTGTAAAACAAAAATCCTCTCAAATGAAGACAAGATACGAGTGCATGGAAAAAGTGTAGGACATCTGAATGCCTTGTTCTATTCAATCTCTCTGGTTATCTCACCTTTCATTTGTGATTACAAAATTAAAATGTCAGAAATTTCTCCCTTTGGTCTTAGCTGGAAATAAGACTTAATTACATACGACTATGTTATACACTGTATTTTGCTGGGGACTTTTTGAAGGGAGTGATTAAACAACTGTCAAAGCCTGGGCATTTGGAGTAATAATACATTTCACCAGCAGGTGTCACTGTCATTCAACGGTTTTCTTTGGCGGGCAGAGTGCACCTTCCCAGAAACTGATCAAACCAGCCTGTCCTACAGTTACTGCAGATCACAAGTTGTTACTTCGGCGGCTAAGTATGAAAATGACCAATTTAAAAATAATTAATGGAAAATAAAAATAAATTTTAATTCAAAGAAAAAAAAGGATTTTAATTCAAAAGGTTTACAGCCTTTTTATTTTTACACAATTAAATAATTAAAAATATTGGTGATGTTCTTTGCAAAAGCTGAGTGAAGGAATTGACATAGTAATATATTGACATTTAATAAATTGTACTCAGAAAATTAATAAAGTGCTTCAATAACGAAGAGTGGAATAACATTTAATATGTGTGTGTACCACATTCCCCAAGATTTTGATATCATTATAAAGTATACAATGCAAATACAGTAGTGTGTTGTAATGATTATACACTTAAAACCAAGAAAAATCAGAAAACAAGTTCTGTTTAAGTATTTATTTAATTTATAATATTGGGTCTTATGGATGAAAATAAGTAAAGAGATAACAATATATAGTAAAAACTAAAATAAATGGCCACCCTTTGCTTTGATCAGTTAAATTAAAAAAAAGTTTTTTTTTCTACTGAGATCATTCTAGCACAACTCAAAAGTGTGTTTAAGGTAATTGAGCATCAAACAATCAGGAAGTGGAGGATTTTATATCAGGGGGAACCAATTTCTCATTCATCCCAAGTATTGTTGGAGTGAGTGAGCATATTCATTGTAAATTTTACGTAAAAAGCAGATATACTGTGATTGACTGATGTTTAAAATTGCCTGCATATGTTGGAACAGGCTTGCTGATCTGGGGGGAGGGAAAGCCGAGCAGTGCAATCTTGTTACTTAATGCGCTGCCAAAGTCATGACGTCAACCAAGGTCAACCTGCCGCAGCCATGGTAACTGGTTCATACCGATTGCACCAAACAACTTTCACAGCATGTTGCGCAGTGTTTATCGCTGTGGCCTTCGTGTCTACGTGTGGCATTAAACTTTGTTATCAGCGAACTAAAACCCAAAATATACCCATCATTGTGAGGGAGGCGGTATTTAGAGGAACAGGAGCGATCGAATGGTGGACAGAAAGTTACTCCCGCACACGCGGAGAATAACCACTAAAACGTTCCAAGAAAACAGACATAGGAACCACCTTTATAAAACAGGGCGAGCGGATGGATAGTCAGAAAGTCACAATGAGAAACTCAAGAAATATCCAAACTCAAACACTCCCGTCCGAACACGGGCTTTGGCTGCCTTACAGCCTACTGTTGGCGTGTGATGCTTGGGTACTTATGAAGCGTTTGATGCTTCACGGAGAAGTGAGGCGAGGGAAATAGCCCTGAACTCTCTATCGCCGTTCAAAGGAAAATATATCTAAAAGATCTCCGACGTTTCGCCGAAGCGTTACTACCTATTAAACTTAATACTCTGCTCCGTAAGAGACGGGAGTTGTGGACTCGGGGAAATCGGCAAAACGAAAAGAACCTCCCAGTGCACCAATAATCGGATAATCTGGACAAGAAGCCGAGACGGCAAGAGGACTGGAGCTCCAAACGTTCAGCCCCCAAGAAGGGAACCTACTACAGAGCGAGAAATAAGCAAAGACCTAATCCCACGGCAATTTTATGTTCACATGGGAATACAAACCACTAAACACTGGAACGAGAAGCTACAGATTGTAGCGAGCAGTTACCTCAGACAAAACCAGGCTGTACAGTACTGACTCAAGTGAAACACTCAAGCACCAATTGGAAGGCGGAGCTGGGTTTTATAGGCAGATTAGATTGGGCAAGATCCGACCCAGGTGTGCCACTCACAGCGAGACACAGACACCTGCTGGACGAAATGGAGAATCGTCCACAACCCATGACAATTAAAAAAGAACAGAAAGCATTTCTTGCTATTTATTTTGATCATCTAATATTAGGCATTTCCTACCGAGTGTTAAGTGTACGAGTGAATGTGTTGCTACGCTGTGAGCGTGAACCAAGGTAAAGGAAGTGAGTGTTGACCCCAGCGAAAGTGATGTCGCATTTTGTCAGCGCATTATTTTAGTTATACCCGTGACATCGCAGAAAGAAGAGACAAGCCTCTTAAAGAAGCACTGCCATGGCTGAGGTTGCGTAGTGGGCGCTCATTGGTTGCTCAGTAGTCCGTGATCTTTGTTTTAGATTCCTCCAAATGTATCCAATAAAGGAATGTCTGTACATGCATCCTCTCAGGATAACTTTTGCTTGTTTGCATAATATCATCATGTCCACGTCTACAAGACCTTAAATCCCAGCCCATCAAAGCCCAATGAATTCAAACTCTGAACAGCTTACACCTTAGCTGAGGACAGCATTCCAGAGCACAAATGTTAATGGCAAAACTGATTTATTTACAATCCATTGTTCCATGTTGGCTGGCCTACATGCCAATGAAATATAGCTACGCGCAACACTTTTTGCTTAGATCTATTTCAAACTTAATTTTGCGATTTGCCACGACATGTTATGGGGGATGTGATCGGCTGCCCCGGTTACTGAAGTTGCAGGAGCTGTGATAGGGCCATTACACTATTTAGTCTGTCAAATATGGATGATAGTGGAGGAAACATATTTGTCCATTCCTAAATTCCCTCACGCCATTCTTCTTCTTGTCTGCACTCCTCTTTCCATCCTCCCCATCATACATCCTTGAGGGAAGGAGGGGGAGGTCGAGGAGGGAGTTTACAAGGAAAGGAGGAGAAACAATTGAAGTACATCCAAAAGGTCTTTAAGGCCAGAGATGGTGGTTGTATGACAGACTGTATAGCCCACCTCTTTCCCCCCTGCCTTATACAGCCCAACCTGGAAACCTGTCCAGCCAATTGCGACATTGATTTGATGCTGAGCACAGCACAGCAGTTTCAACTCCAACAGATTAAACTGATTCGGTGGCTTTTTGTTCAAGTGGGATGAGCCACAGTGTAAATCATTCACTTCAGTGGGGGGAGCTGGCGGCGTGATGTCACAGCACGCCGTCAAAGAAACTGGTGTCGTGAAACCTTGCGCATGAGTTATATAAGTATAGCCTGTGAGGGAAAAAATATGTTTTAAATCTTATTTTTTGATGAAGTCACCAAACTTTTAAAGCGTTTTTCTTTTTTTTTTAAATCTGATTTGACTTTTGGTTCTGTATGTACAGTTTTGATGCCCTGATGAACATTGAAAGTGAAGTTATGGCTCTC
The DNA here is from genome assembly GCA_029721435.1 of Gymnothorax reevesii. NCBI lineage: Eukaryota > Metazoa > Chordata > Actinopteri > Anguilliformes > Muraenidae > Gymnothorax > Gymnothorax reevesii. The sequence goes on from CM056574.1 coordinate 166,023,627, forward strand.
TCACCATTTATTTAAATAGCAGCTTGGTACTGTTAGCCCAAAATAACTGCCCAGGGGAGTGGACAAAATGGCTGCTGAGTGGCAAGATTTGCTTGTAAGGACTTTTGTTTATAGCATTTGAGGATACAATTTTCTCCTAGAAGGGAAATGCATGCTTTTTTAGTGTGGATGGACTGAAGTGATTAAATGCATGAATCTCGAGGCATTTAGGGCTACCTGTTTTTGAAAAAACAGAAAATGTTCACTTTTTGAAAAATTAGGCCACTGTACAATCTCACTGCAGTCGCTTGTGGGTCTTCCCCGCTGCTGCGCATGAGATTTATGGCCAGTAAGGTCGATTTTATCAATTTATGCACCATTTCACTGTTTTCTATTATTGTATCAACTTTGTGTGAGTGCATCAAAGCCTACACCTGTTTTTCCATCTATCATGTCCAGAACCGGGTGTTCGGACGGACACGCCCCCTCCTGCCTCCACTCTCAACTCCGGTCCACCTTTGTTTCCACTCAACTTTAATAACCAACACTTGTTCAAATGAACCTGTTATTTATGTGAGGTATCATTCAGGAACCAGTCGCGAGAACCAAGCAGAGCAGTAAAACTGGATTTTATGAAGGAAGGGGGTGAACCCCCACAGAGCAGGAGGCAACAGTACAGAGTCCACAATCAAAATCCAGAGAGCGAAGTCCGAGTCGTTACCAGGGCAGCAATCACAGTACTCGTCATCGGGCAAAAAAGGGTTTGATACACAGGTGCAGACAGTAATCCAAAACAGAGCCAAAATCACAAAACCGAGAGGGACCAGTCAGGAGTGAATCACAAAGAATACAAGGCGAAAACAAGCGTAGCACAGCAAAACCAAGGGAAACATTCTGACAAGGAGCTGGCTGTGAAAAGACTGCTTAAATAGACAAACGAGAAGTCACATATTACAAAGGGAAACAGGTGAACTGAGTCAGACTAATTGCAAAGGAATGAACATGAGGAAGTTCCTAATGACAAGACATTGGCAAAAGCCAAAACGCGGACAGGGGTCACAAAGACAGCCTACTGACAAACATACGGCTCCGGTTAGGGAGTTCTACCGTGCACAGAGTGAGAGGCAGAACAGTGATTAGCCAGGGGTAGAAAATCTGCTGAAGCACAGCAAAGTAAATTGAGTAAAGACCAGAGACGGAGACTAGAATAGGGCGAATGCTGAGAGGTAGTTAGTCAATTAGTAAAGTGCAGCTATACAATCCTTAGTGCTCGTTAGTAAGTTAGTACTATAAACAGTGTTAGCCTTGGTTAGTAAGTTTCACTAAAATAACCAACTGTTAGTATTGTTAGTAATATAGAAAAGCAAGGTGAAGGAGGTAAATGAGATGGAAGGAATGATTGAAATCCCAGAAACCATTAAATCACCTGAAAGAGTGGCACACAATACTGGAGCTGTGAGCAATGACAAGACAAGAGACAAGACCAGGGGGAGACAAAGTGCAATGCATGGTGAAAAATAAAACATGGACCGGAGTGACTGCAATGATGGAATATGAAAAACAAGCAGAGACAATGCAAAATACAAAGCATGGTCAGAGCAGAGTTCATAATCCAACATGGCAGTCAGGCAGAATCATAACAAAAACATGGTCAGGCAAATCAGGATCATAACAATTTAAGCCAGCACTCGCCCCGCCCTCTTTGCCTGACTGTGTTTGTTTGCTTATGTTGGAGCAGATCTCAGTTCACTTTGTATTAGTGTTATTCCTTTTGAGGCTCCTTTGTGAGTTTCCTTTGTAATTTCATTATTAAACACATTTTGGATTTCCAGTTTTCACCTCATGGTCTGTTCCCAAGTACCATCCCAGACGTGACAGAGTTGAGTGCGGAGGCTGGAGAGGACATGTTCGCTGGAGAATCTGGTTCGGACACAACACCATCTCTCTTGCCTCTTGAGTTAAAAACAATTTGCAAAAAAAAATTTCAAACTAAATTAAACCTTTTGCATAATCTTAAGTAAATTCAAAGAAATGCATAATCTGTCACACATCTCTAAGCAGTATGTCCCCATAATGTACCCAAGTGTTACGTATTATATGCATGGTTGTTCACATGTGCATTATGGAGATAAGCACAACTGATTATGACTCAAATTGATGCGGCCTGCAAACTGTGCTCCCAGCCCCAGTTTGATACACACACATATTTTTCTTGCAGAATGTGTACTATGTGGGACTGAGATTTGCTGTAAATTGCTGAGAACTGTCCCTAGCACCCCATTTACACCCCGTATTAAAATACAATCTGCATCCAGATAAGTTATCAGGATAAGGAAAATCACGTATTAATGCAAGGTGTAAACGCGCTGCAATCGGAATGTGATCGGATCTGTCCAGACCACATCTGGAAGTCGTCTTGCTCGCATTGTTTCCAGATCTCAGTCAGGTGTAAATGCAACTTGCAGCCATCCGTACCTACGATACGTCATCATTCCCGCTCTAACCTCCGAAATCCAATCTGAATGAGGATAACGTGAGCACATTAAAATACAAGCTGTAAACACAAAGTAAGAATGGAATGTTTTTTTTATCCAGATAACTTATCTGGATAACAGATCACATTTTAATACCAGGTGTAAATGGGGTGTAGGAGAAACAATTAGAGCTCCAAGACCCAATTTAAGTTTCAATTTTTTTTTTGTTGCAATTTTCAAAATTTCTGAGCTTATATTTATATCAAAACATAGAATATATTATGTGGCATGATTTCTCAGCGACAGGTATTATATTGTTGTTGACAAGTGTATTAATTTCTTCATAAACACTTGGCTTTTGTGGCACATTACTGGATTTAATACAGGAAATACATTGATAAAATGTCTCCACATATTCATATTTTTGATGATCAAAGAAGAATCACAGTCTCAAAATATTTTACAGCTGACTTTTTATTGCAACGCTGAGGGGAAGAATATACGAACAGACATATAATAGTGCCAAATATCGCCTCTTTCTCAGTTTCAAATTCTTAAATTAAATCAGATACGTAAGTATTGGACAGTGACACAGATTTTACATTTGGCTTTGGGAAACCCCACGCGTTGGATCTGAAAACAATGAATATAAGACTAAGGGAGCGACTGTCAGCTTTAATTTACAGGTACTTAGATCCATCCCATGTCAGCGATGTAGGAATCACAGCCGTGTGCACAGTGAGTAGCTGTCATAATACTTTCTGACTACGCAAATTGCTGCATGTTTATCGCTACACTGCAGAGTAATAGAATATTGAATGGAAAATACTGAATAGTGCATGAGATATAGTCACTCTGGTCGCAGTGTCCTATTTTATGTGTTTAGGTATAACCAAAATAACTTACTGTGACGTGGTGGGGTGGGGAAAATGTCAAAGAGAGGGAGAATGAAGAAGGGCCAGTTTGGAGAATGAAAACTATGCAATGATGGTGAGACACTCCCCTGGAGATGAAGACAGACTGAAAACCCAGGAGAGAGAAAGAAAAAGAAAGTCTGAGAGGACAACAACAGCAGGAAAGAATAAACTGCTTTGTTTTAATGGCGAGGTGACAGGCCTCAAGTTCACGAAAGGAAAAGGGTAAAAACCTGAGATCCAGATCCAGCAGAGAAGGGCAGGAAGAGGATGAAGTTGGGAGACTCCAGGCACAGAGTGAAGACTGATAATGTTGGTAAGGAGCTCACCTGTACTTGCTACCTCCAGAATGCCATTTTGGGATCCCTAGTCCTTCTCCTAAAGATCTATGGTCCTACAGAATTTTATTTGAATTTAAAAGTAGCTCAAGGATGTCTTAAGCTATTAATGTTTTTGGGTGGGAGTAAAAGGACGCCCACAGGACGATAAATACTCACCGAGGGGATTGTGCAGTTGCATAGCCATATTTCACATTCATATTTAAGAGGAGGCTAATAAACAAATGCTGGTGTTCTGCAACGGAGGATGCATATTTGATTATAAATTCAAGGGGTGCCTTGTCCTGGGAGAAAAGTACTAAACTATGAAAGTTTGAGAATTTTATCTTTGAATTTTTGTCAGCTATTTATTGCGTTTGCGTGTGTGTCTTTGCGTGCATGGTCTGTCTGTCCGTGAGAAGAAATCCAACCCAAAATATTCAGTATGCACGTGGACTGCAAAATAGTCCCGCCTATTTGACAGGGGAAGCTTTCGATCACATGTTTAATCGTGTGAAATTTTCAGTTCACATTTGAACTAAGTCTCTTAGAAGTGACTTTTGAAAATGTTTGGTTCACATTTTCTTTTCCTGTGTGGATTTTTCAATTCACACGTCAAAATACAAATTTACATGCTGTGAAACATAAGTTTACATTTGAAGAGGGAAAGTTCACATATTTCAATTTTTTTTTTTGTATGAGAGTGTGTGTCTGTGCTTTCGTGTGTCTCCGTGTGTTAAAGGCTGATAGAAACTGGATTTATGCATAAAATATATGGAAGTTGATCACAATGAGTCGGAAAACCCCACAAGCAGATGCATGCAAAGGCAATTTCAGGGAAACTTCTCACAATCACATTATAACAATCATTACACCACTGACATTTTTCAGTAAGGAAAAAGTGGAACATCTCCCTTCTTGCTGATGTGAATTTTAAGGTGGACCATGAGATAGCATTGCCCTTCTGGAATGGTGACATTAATTGTGCTGGGAATTTCTGTCTTTTCAGCTAAAAACGGCTCATCTAGCACCTTCCCAACTTTCCCCCCCTTCAGTAAGTCTGAATCTGTTTTGTATATTTAGCACAGGTCTGTGTCCATGTGTTGTGAGAATGGAATCATTATTTACCCCTTTTTTTCTAATAATAAATCACAACTTGTACTCGCACACAACCCTAATTCTAAAAATGTTGGCACGTTACTGACAATGCAAATAAAATCAAAAAGACTTAATTTGAAAAGCACATTTACAATCTATTATATTGAAAACACTCCAACAAAGCGTTGTTTCAACATGAATGCAATCACTCATCAAAAATATACAGTATGATGATTATAAGTGAGTCCAAAAAATTGGTTTAGTGAACTGTTTACCACTGTAAGACATCATAGATATCTTTTGATCACTGTCATTAAGCATTTGCGAGCAAAAGACTCCAATCAGTCAAGTTTAGCAAACAGAGCTTTCTCCTATTCTTCCATTATGGTGGTCTACAATTGCACAATTGTACATAGCATTTCTTGCCATATATTTCACTTATAATGCACCATACATTCTCAATTGGAGACCGATTAGGACTGCAAGCAGGCCAATCCGGCAAGCGCGCGCCCTTACAATCTGTACAGAATGTGGTCCAATGTTTTCTTGCTCGAAAAGGCAGGGAAGTCCCTGGAGCTGATAAGTGTACGCACTGGTGGCAGCATGCAAATTTGGACATTCTTTCCGCACGAATAGTGCCCTTGCCAAAGTGCAAGTCACCTATGCCATGCTCACTGACAAACCCCCATGCAATTAGACAGACTCTGGCTTTTGGACCCCATTTTGATAACAGATTGGGTTCTCCTTGTCGTCTGTGGTTCAGAGAACAGGGCGATTTCTTCAAAAAAACGATTTGAAATGTTGATTTATTGGACCAAAAAACACACTCTGATTGCACTGCTGTCCATCTCAGATTACACCGAGCCCAAAGACGACGGGGTAATTTTTGGACTGTGTTGACGTATGGCTTTGCTACACAACAGGTGTAGAAGACTTTGCACCGGAGGGGTGCGAAACTCAGGTTAATAAAGGCTATAATGGATAATTGACTAATAATACACAGCTGCACGTAGTTGAGTGATGATTGGGGGAGCAGGCCAGTTCCTCAGAACTCTGATGATGCAATGCGTTGTGGGCGTCGCATGACAGATGTTAACAGACAAAGGTTTACCAAAGTATTTCCTGGCCCACGTGGAAATATCCTTTGTGGTTGCATGATAGCTCGTCGGACAGTGACGTCTGAGGGACTAGAGATCCCGTACACTCAGCAGCGGTCTTTGGCCTTGCCCGTTACGCACCAACATTCACCAACATTATATTATGCACTTCAGAGAGTGACATGTCCAGAATCCTGCCAATTTGTTTTGAGAACCTTTGGACTCAAAGCAATAAGCGTACGCATCTATCTGCAAAGTGTTGAACCTTGAACTATTTTTTAGGAACTTGGCCATTTTTGGGGAATAACTTTTATGCAATAAAACAATTAGCTCACCTGTTTAACATCACCTGTTTCACATAAACCTACTATTACATTTTTAAATTGCCCCTGCTCTGACATTTTTGAAGTATGTTGCAGTCATCAGATTTGAAGCATATATGTTCAAGAAATAATTGCATTCAAAAGTTAAAGCATCAAATAAGGTGTTGTCGTTACAGTGTTTGCAATATTGGAGAGGGTGAATATGATTTTATGAGCCTTTTCTATTAATGTGCCAACTTTTTCAAAACATGAGTTTTGCATGTATGCGTATTGGGTAACAAATTAATGGAAAAATCAACATAAAGAGCCTTGGTAAGGTACTGGGCCTCCACAAGCTGCAAAATTGGCTTCAGTATGCTGTAGCACTAAGTTTACCAGTGTAAAACTTAAATGGAGGGATGGAGTACCTCTCTTCCAAGTGATTTTCCATTCACTTGGGGTTTTTCATGATGATAATGACTGAGAGTGGTGTCATACACCTTGCTCCAAAATCTCCCATGCAAGTTTGGTTGGTTAGAGATCTGGTGACTGAAGGTGGATGGTTGACATAATTTTCATATTCATAAAACCATTCACTAACTCCTTGTGCCCTATGACTTAGGCCACTGTCATCCAGGAAGAGATGACAATGACTCATACCAGGATATAAGTAGGCTTTACGCAGGCCTAGACGTGATTACCATTTGCCATTTGTTCTAAGCACATAGCAATATAATGTTTAATAATTTTGTTAACATTATATTGCCATGTGCTTAGAACAAATGGCAAATGGTAATCACATCTAGGCCTGCATAGGTATTACACCAACATTATGCTGCTAGAATGACTTCATTAGGAATCCCGATCAAGACGCATTTGAAACTCGTTACGTGTTTGTACTTTGTGTTCTGGCTCCTGCAGATTTTTAGTGAAATGCAGTGAGTTTTTCATCAGTTCCTTCAAATATTATTGGTGACGGTATCTTGCAGGAAGCAGGGTGGGCCCCGTTGGGATTGGCGTAGCGATTGGTCTTTGTTTAATTGTTCTGCTCATCCTGTACTGTTTGCTGAGGCGTTCGTGCAAATCCAAGTGCTGCAAAAGTGAGTACATTCATTTTCAATTCAAGTGTGAAAACCAAGTTTTGTTCCAATTTATGAATTTATGAATGATTTTTGGAGGTTCTGCCCTCTCAAATTTGACACAACTCTTCACATACACACCAATGGGCCAAAATGTTTAAACCACTCAAGGATAGAGAAAATGACATGGTTAAATGGTAGCAGTGGTGCAGGTCAAGGTCTACAGACAGACAGTCAAATCTGGAGTATTGTGTGTACAGTTCTGGGGACCATATTATAAGAAAGATATAGAGGCTCAAGAGGCTGAAGACCCTTAATCTCTTCAGTCTTAGGAAATGGAGATTAAGGGGTGATTTGATGGAGGCTTTAAATATGTTAAAGGGATTAACAACATGAATTATGTAGGATTCCTTCAACTAAGTGATGTGAGTAGAACTCGGGGTCACAAATGGTAGTTGACCAAAGGTAAATTTAGCACTGATATTCGCAAATATTTCTTCACCCAAAGAGTAATTTCAATGTGGAATAGCTTGCCTGACCATATTGTTGAGGCAGAGACCCATGGGATTTTCAAGAACAGGCTTGACTTAAAGCTAGATACCATTGAGTCATTCAGTATCTGAAGGGATATAATCACAATAGTTTAAAGAAACTGGCAAGCGTAGTTGGGCTAAACAGCCTGTTCTCCCCATTCATGTTATGTTATGTTACCTCGGAGGGACCCTGCAAAAAATTTGCCATAGGAATCCTATAGGACAGTTCACTAGAATTCCGTAGAACTTTAGTACCTCGAGTCCTATAGAAAAAAAGTTCTATAGAAAATTTCTATAGGAAACAGTTCCATAGAACAGCTCTTGTACAAGTTTTTTTTCCCCCTAATTTCCCATCTTCAATCCCACCTGAAGCTGGAAGGCAACAAATACAGCAACCCTGTTAAATTACCCTTCCCAATTTGCATCCCTGTAACATAATGGCCAATTTTATGCTACTCTGACCGGGGTGCAAACCGGGACATTTCTGCTCCGCAACACGGTGCTTTCTCCAAGTGAGTTATCCAGCAACTGGGAAAGTAAAGATTGTATTTTATCCTAATCTATTTGAATTGCATCTGAATTGAATTGAGTTGAATTTAAAGGAACTGACCCTGCAAAAAATATTCTATAGGACTTCTATAGAATTTTGTAGGACTGTATACAACATCAGTGGAACTCTACTGAACATTTTAGTAGAACAGCATGTTCAACAGGATTTTCCGTTTGTTCTATAGGAATTTGCTAGAAACCTATAGAGCACCTCTATGGAAAAGAAAGTCCTATAAGATTATTGCTGTTCTGTAAGACCTTCCTATAGAACACCCTAGTTGAAAAACCTGTTCTATAGGACTTTGATAGTCTTTAGGACCTTCTAATAGAACAAAAGCTTAATGGAAAAGACATCTTAAATAAGGATTAAATAAAAATAAAAATAAATCTTGTGAATCCTTGCAATTCTCTGTCAAAGGGTCAATTTACCTTATGTGTACCTGGGTTCTAGAAGTGAGGAACTGGACTAATGGTATGAAAATGTGTCATATGCAGTGATATCCATGATACTGAAGTAGCCAGGAAATTGCGTCCCTTTTAACTTTAAGGTGTGCTTATAAGCACATGGGGTACCAGGCACATACCTACTCATTGATTCTCTCATCAGACGATTGATTGACTGACTGATAACACAACTTAGCAGTATTTCAGTTACGGTATATGAAGACCTCTTTCCATTTCATCTGCAGCAATTCAAAAATATAAAAGTGAGGCATTACAACTTTATTATGTAATAATGGAAAACTCGTGTTCTTCTATTGCTTACGAAGACAGAATTACGTTGAAAGTTTGACCTTCTGAACTTTCCCCTTAATTTTAAAAATTCAATCAAATTATTCCTTTCCATTCACATGCATGTGATTGCAAATTAGACACAGATTTAGAATTAATTTGAATATAATTTGAGGTTTTCTGAGACCTACTCCCACCATCTTTATACATCACTTGGTGAAAACACTGCATTCCAGAGCAGATGTGTCTGGGTTCGAGCCCCAGTCAGAGTAGCACACGAGTGGTCATTGTGCTGCAGAGATGCAAGTTGGGAAAGGATTGTTGGGAAATGTGACATAAAATGGTTGCTTTGTTTCTTGTTGCCTTCCAAATTTGGGTGGGATTGAAGATGCTAAACTGAGAAAAAAAAGTCCTCCAGAGATTTTCTATGGAACTGTTTTCCATATAACTTTTTTTCTATAGGACTTGAGGTACTAAAGTTCTATAGAATTCAATTGGATTCCTATAGCACATTTTTGCAGGGGAGTGTCTTCGCTGAAAAGGAAGGCCATGTCAGTAATCCTGTTAGGTGACCATGATACATGTATAACGGTGGGAATAAGTCTTAGCAGACCTCAAATTGTATTCAAGTTCATTCTAAATCTGCATATAATCTGCAATCACATGCATGTAAATGGAAAGAAATAATTTGATTGAACTTTTTAATTTCAGGGAAAAGCTCAAACTTTCAACATAATTCTGTCTTCGTAAGCAAAAGAGGAACACGAGTTTTCCATTATAGCATAATAAAGTTGTAATGCCTTACATTTATACACTATCGCTTAAAGGTTTGGGATCACATGGAAATTTTCTTGTTTTCCATAGAAATGCACACAAAATTAGTCCGAATAGGAAATATAGCAAATGAACAGAACATGCTGACATCGCCTGAGTTAGAAATAATGATTTTAATGGAAAATGATAAATATGTACTTCAAACTTTGCCTTCATCCCAAAAAGAAAAAAAACACCTTCACTGTTGATACTGAAACTGGTGTTTGACGGGAACTATTTAGCGCAGCTGCCAGTTCACACTCTCAGATATTTGTCTTCTTGTACAGTTGTGCATCGGGGCCTCCCACTCCTTTTTTCTGTCCTTGTTAGTGCCAGTTTGTGCTGCTGTCTGAAGGGAGTAGTTGACAGCATGGTAAGAGATTTTAAGTTTTCAATTTCTTGCGTTGAATAGCCTTCTTTTCTAAGCACAACAATAGACTAACGGGTCTCTAAAGGAAGTGCTTTCTTTCTGGCCATTTTGAGCCTGTAAACAAACAAACAAACAACTGCTGATGCTTCGGGTACTAAACCAACTTCAAGAATGCCATGCTCCCTTTTGCGCTCCCTGATAAGTTCAACAGTTTTCAGCTCTGCAACACATTTGGAGAAGGGTTTTCTAATAATCAATTAGCCTTATAAAATGCTTAACTTGGATTAGCAGCCATACCAGGAGATTGATGCAGAGGACTGACAGTTGCTGATAATAGGCCTCTTTGCAAAAATGTTGATCATTCTTTGAAAATCATCTGATTGCTTTTAATCATTTGTGAAATGGATAAAAATGTTTGTACAATGCATGAAAATGTATTTTTCCTTAGAAAAGAGAAATTTGCAAGTGATCCCAAACTTTTGAACGATAGTGTATTTTTTTATTGCTGCCGAGGAAATGGAAAGAGGTCTTCATGTACCGTAACTGAAAGACTGCTAAGCTGTGTGGTCAGTCAGTCAATCAATCGTCTGATCAGAGAATCAATGAGTTGGTATGTGTCTGGTACCCCATGTGCTTAAGCACACCTTAAAGTTAAAAGGGACAAGATTTCCTTGCTACTTCAGTATAGTGGATATCGCTGCATATTGGCTATTTTTATACCATTAGTCTGGTTTCTCACTTCTAGAACCCGGATACACATAAGGTAAGTTGACCCTTCGACAGAGCATTGCAAGGATTCATAAGATTTATTTTTATTTTCATTCAACCCTTGTAAGATGTCTTCCCATTAAAGTTTTGTTCTATTAGAAGGTCCTAAAGACCATCAAAGTCCTATAGAACAGGTTTTCCAACTAGTGTGTTCTATAGGAAGGTCTTATAGAACAGCAATAATCCTACAGGACTTTCTTTTCCATAGAGGTGCTCAGTAGGTTTCCAGCAAATTCCTATAGAACTCATGGAAAATCCTATAGAGCATGCTGTTCTACTAAAATGTTCTATAGAGTTCCACTGATGTTCTCTAGAGTTCTATAGAATTACATAGAAGTCCTATAGAACATTTTTTGCAGGGTAAGCGAGCGGTCGGTTCTCATGGTTGACTTTTTGGGTGTGAGAGAGATGGGACCTGAGTGACTTTGGAAAGGACTAAATTGCTATGGCCAGAAAAGTGTGTCAGAGCAGCTCTCAGGAGGCAAGGCTTCTGGGGTGCTCTCTGGCAGCAGTGGTGAGTGTCTACTTACTGAAGCCCAAGGCAGGGCACACCATAAACAAGCAACAGTGTGTTAGGTGCTCAAGGTTCATCGATACACAAGGGCACTGAAAGCCATCCTGCCTGGTCAGAACCAGAGTTAAGGCGCCAACCCCGGGCAAGCTCACACCGGGCTGAGCAAAACTCTGGGTTTATGAGTAGTAATGGGCATGCTACTCTGAGTTAGCAAGGCCTGGGGTAGAAAAAGCTTGGGTTAAGCAGTTTGTAGTGGGAAATGGGTAAAAGATGATTAGGGAAGTATTCTGCTGGGAAACCACGAGTCCAAGAATTTAACTGAGCATCAGTTTGAAGGAACCGCTTTTGCAGCATGAGCTGGATTTCTTCAATATTAAGCTGGTGCTTTTAATGTTTTGGCTGATTGATGTATATCTACAGTGTTATTACTATTCTATAACCTATTCCAGTACAGAGCCACTATCAAACCTATGCAGCAATACAGACCAGGGAGCTTCACTGGACCACAGGTTATTTTCACATAGTGGGATTAGTGTGCAGGATAAACCAGAATCTATGGTCAAAAACTTAATGTCAACTCTTTCAATACCAACAGTGATGTATCAACAATTAATGTCCAATATCTGAGACCAAAACAGTACATTAACTTAAAATCGCGCATTACTTTCGCTGAGATCCTGTTGAATAAAATTCACAAATAAATCTAAGATTTCAGTCTTTTATAGAGTGTAGCCAACAATATCAATAACTCTGCCTTCTTGTCCTTTCTCGCCATAGAGCCTTCACGGACTCAGAGGGTCCTGCAGTAAGTTTCCACTAATTCTGTTGGAGTCATACTGATACCTGCCAAATACTCTGTGGTCTTGACAGCAGCTAGGGGTGTTTTTTTAAACACAGAGCAGTGTGGCAAAATATTTATAAAAATCTGTGGTGATTTATTACCGTACTGCAGACAGTTTCGTATAGTCGTTTAGTTAGCATATTGGAAGTTTCTGTTCCTTTAGATCACAGTTAAAAGATTGTGCTCATGTTCAGGGGTCACAGTTAAAACGGAGGTGTTCATGTTCAGAGGTCACAGTTAAATGGATGTGTTTGTGTTCAGAAGTCACACTTAAACGGAGGTGTTCATGCTCAGAGGTCGCAGTTAAATGGATGTGTTCATGTTCAGAAGTCACATTTAAATGGATGTGTTCATGTTCAGAGGTCACAGTTAAATGGATGTGTTCATATTCAGAGGTCACAGTTAAATGGATGTGTTCATGTTCAGAGGTCTCAGTTAAGCAGAGGTGTTCATGTGTGTTCGTGTTCAGAGGTCACAGTTAAATGGATGTGTTCATCTTCAGAGGTCACAGTTAAGTGGATGTTCTCTTGTTCAGAGGTTTCAGTTAAAAGGATGAGTTCATGTTCAGAGGTTAAAGTTTAATGGATGCAAAGAGATTTAGGAAATAAAATCATATTTTCTTTTTGACATGTAATGGTCAGCTGTGTTGCTTTGAGCCTGTAAAATGATGTTTGTTTTCACACTTATTTATTCTTTGAAGTGAACGCAGACAAACGTAATTAAATGTTATAAGAGTCGATGCTTCTTTAGTTGCTGCCGGTGAGGCTTGTGTCTCACATACTGTCTCTATTCAGAAAAATGGGCCTGAAGAAAAAAAAAGGGCCGTTCACCATCAGCGGCATGCTGGCCAAGAAGTAGCAGTGTTCAGACGCAACCCCGGCAGGAAGTAGGACATGGACATCACACATGACACCAGGATAATCTTTGGTCTCGCTTGCTTGTCTGCGCAGTTTTTTAATGTCTCTTTGTTTGGTGAAACATCGCTAAGCCTCTTTCATTATCTTTCAGTCTTTTTCACCATTTTCTTTCTCGCCACGAAACCGCACTTTGTTTCAGACCCACCTCCTTTTGCTCTGTGTAGCTGTAAATAAGGCACGTTTTTTTTTCTTACAAATCATCACTCCTGTCAAATTTAGGGCTCATGTCCATAAACCACTCATTATTCCCAAGAGGTAAACTGGAAACCACCTTAAATATCGCTGAATTAGCATTTTCTCTTATTTAAGATTGTTCCATAAGAATTGTTATTGTATCATTTAAAGTAATTGAGGCATGTTTTTACATGAGGCAGAAGGCAACCAACCAATCACGAGCAGGATGTGGTTTCATGTTTTTATGTTTCATAACTCAACTTCATGAAAAGGTGTCATATAAGCATACTGTTAATGGAAGAAAATGTACATTTGTATTTTCAGCCAATAATAATAATACCTTGTATTTTCCATGCTCTCGCTCATCCACAAGAAGTCTTCAACTTTCTGTCACACTGTTTCTTTCTCCCTTTTGCCATAGTATCTTCTGGCAGGTATTATGCTAATGCTTTTTTGCTTTTTCTTTTGCAAAAGTGTCATGGCGGGCACGCAAAGAATGATTAGAGAAATTTTGTTGCAATCTTAATATCTGTGAAATTTATCTTTGTTTATAATTATTATATTTACAGTATGCTTATTTTGTGCATGCCTGTTCGCCCTCTCTGTGTTTTGTTGGAGTTAGTGATGGCACTGAATAGACTCTCCATTCATATGTGTTTGGTTAACGGCACTTAAATGAGATCTGCTGTATGAAAGTATTTACAGTAAACAGTAGTGTTTTCAGTCTATTAAAGTTGCTGGAATCCTCCAAGTGAACTGTTGTGGTGATGAGGAACACTGAAAAGTGTCAAAACAAATTACTCTTGAGCATTGATTCAAGCTTTAGTCGTTATGCCTGTAGACTACAGATCAATGTAAAGGCCTACATACTCCAAGCGCATTGAATAATATGCCTTTCCATCCAATTGCAATTTTATTTGGCAGGCTTAACGAGCAAAAACTGGAAGGACTTATTTGCACTCACAGTCAGATCACAAAGTTGTTTATAAGTGTCCAAAATATTTGTTATCATGCACACAGCGCTTTTGTCTGTGATTTGCAACCTGCGAAGTTGAAGATGAAAAGACCGGTTCTTCCCAGGTCACTTGCTGTGAGAAAGAATAATGATGGTTGTTGATTTAAAAAAAACTGCAAGAATTTCACGAAAGATGGCAATGAGAGTCTTAGCCGTTGCTGAGAGTTGGGGCTCCGTTTCGGTCGCTGAACAGAACCAGAGATATTTGACAGCCAATTTCGCAAGGCATAATAAAAACACTACCTGACTTCCATACCAATCAAAGCCAAGACAGCCATTTTGTATTGTAATCAGTCAGCTGAGTTTTTCGGTGATTTAGCAGGCACTGTGAAACAGCCTCCATTTCCTGTTTCTTTCAATAGGCCTGTGCCAAATCATAATGTCGAGTAAGTCAACCGTTCTGGCATGAACAACTTTCAAGCTATTTATTGAGTATGATGAGGTACATTATTATTGGTTTGGGCCTGAATAGATCTGCTTTGGGTACTTGTTGTTGGTGCACGTACGCATTCTCTACCTGAATACAAGGAGAAGTAACACCTACCTCATGAAAAAATGACACCAAATCTCTTGAGTGCGCAAAGTGGATTTAAACATAAAGTGAATGCAGGAGCAGTGCTGGGTGAGCAGCCAAGCAAAAGAGCGACAAAAAGAAAAAAAAAACAAAAGCAATGAACCAGCAGTGACAGAGCCCAGATAGGCCTACGCATAGCAAATGGAGCAGCAAGTGTGCAAAACAAATAGAGCGTGAACAGCTGCTTTGCATTAGTCTGATTAGCACTTTTTGAAAAGAACGCTACATTATTAATATGATGTGCACAGATGTGATTGGCTGGTGACGGGTTGCGTGGTTGGCTACGTGGCAGCAAGCAAGAGTTTCCGGGCTGAATTGCAGCGCACATTTTATGTGTGATGCTTATTCACTGGATAAAGATGAGCAAAAAAGCAACTAATGAGCAGCACTTTATGGGTTGAATTTTATGCTCAAGAATTTTAGTTCTCTTCACTTTCCACCGTGCATTCAGAAAGTATTCTGATCCCTTCACTTTTTCCACATTTGTTACGTTAAAACCTTATGCTTGAAATCATCTACTTTGATCCCCCCCCATCTATACTCCTTACCACACGTTGATTAAGCAAATATAAAATTTTAGAATTTTTTGCAAATTTATCAAAAACGAAAAAAACTGAAATATCACATTAACTTAAAGGAGGAGACAGCACCTCGGCAAAGTATATTTCAGCGGAAAGTAGAATTCTTAAGGTGTCTAAAATGTATAGTTTTATACATTTTCATCCGGTAATAATCCAGTGCAACATATTTTTAAACCAGCGAGTCTTCAAATTGGCCCCAATACCAGGGGGCAGACATTTTTACTTGGGGAATCTTCTGATTTTGACCTTCGGAAACCTCACCTTTAAAAACGCATAATAACCTCAACCTCTAGTAAGTTTTCATCTCCTGATTAGCCACACTTGTCAGACTAATTGGTTAAACCCGACAACAGTCTAATTTACTTTTGATAGCATGCATTGCACCACAAAATTATCAGGCGTCTTCTGCGCATAAATGACGATGTAACCAATCAATATATCTTCATAATTTCAGCGCTGGTTAAGGAGCAGAGATTTGCGGAAATTAGTTTATGAGGCTGTGGGAGTCCGTTCTTTATTTTGAATGTTGTCACCAGGCCCGGCACTAGAACAGGGATTTGGGTGGGCCCAGACACATCCCTTTATAACAATTAGGATAGTCCTGGCTAGTTCTCAATTATTTATTTTTTAATGACGTGTTTTCCAATTATCGCAATTGGCAAGTGAAGACACGGTTTCTCTCCATATGCGATCTAACAGCGATGAAATCATGGGCTAAATTCAGTAGAGCTGAGAATTGGGGTGGACAAAACATTCGTTTTAAACAATTATTAGTCCTGACTTGTTCTCAGTCATTTTCATGTTTAACAAAAGGTTCACTACAAGAGGTTATCACACTTAACAGGTGTTGCTTGTTCTCCCCGATTAGGTAAGATGATAATCATTCATCTGGACGCGTATTTGCTGTATTTAAATCAACGTTATTCAAAATTTTTCTCGGTATTGAGTGAAAAAAAGGGGCACTTGGCAGTGAAATAAAAAGCATGCAGCTCAAGCTATTTGCGCAGGTATGCAATTTTGAATAACGTTGAATTTAAATTCAGCAAATACGCGTCCAGATGAATGATAATCGTCTTACCGAATCGACACCTGTGAAGTGTGGAGTGCTCTCAGAGTGAATATATTGTTGATCATGAAAATGACTGAGAATAGGTCAGGAATAATACTTGTTAAAAAACGGATGTTTTGTCCACCTAAATTCTCAGTTCTATTGAATTTAGCCCATGATTTCATTGCAGTTAGATCTCACATGGAGAGAAACCGTGTCTTCAGTTGCCAATTACGATAACTGGAAAACGCGTCAATAAAGGAAAATCATTGAAAACTAGCCAGGACTATCCTAATTGTCATAAAGGGACATGTCTGGGCCCACCCAAATCCCCGTTCTAGCGCCGGGCCTGGTTGTCACGGCTGAAGGGTGCTGTAAGGTTGCTGTGTGATAATCCCAAGGACGGCGAAAATAAATGTGCAAAGTCAGCGAACGTTATGGATTTACAATGCTATATCAATTATATAGGCAATGGGAAGTCACCTTTCATTACCATTTCTAATTATAGGTCATGTATTGGTCTTGGTCGCTTGGTCGTTAAATTGTTTGATTGTTAACCAGGCCAGCTTAAATAAAAACAGCTTGCGGCCAGGCAAGTCATGAAGGCAGAGCTTACTGAAGGCCCTTAAATGACTCCATGGCTCAGATGAAAGGAGAGAGAACAATTGAAGTCACGTAAGGAATAACTGACGCACAATCACTGCGGCACTGGCGTTTGATTGGATAATGAGTTCAAAATGCACACTCACCCGCTATATTGGGAACAGTGTAGTGAATGTTCTACATTGAAAACAACATAGAGAGTGAGTGAGCGAGTGGACAAGTGTGCATTCCGAATGCAGCCTCAGATTCCCCAAGTAAAAATGTCTGCCCCCAGTATTGACGCTGATTTGAAGACTTTTTGGTTTAAAAATGCGGCGCACTGGATCAGTACCAAATTAAAATTGATAAAACTACAGTATGCATTTCAGACACTTCAAGAATTTAACTTTCCGCTGAAATATACTTTGCCGAGGTGCTGTCGCCTCCTTTAAGTATTCAGACCCTTTACTCTGTACTTTGTTGAAGCGCTGCTGGCGATTACAGCCTTGAGTCTTCTTGGGTATAGCGCAACAGGCGTTCACCACCCAAATTTGGGGATTTTCTGCCATTTTTCCCTGCAAATGCTTTCAAGCTCTGTCAATTTGCATGGGGATTGTTGGTGGACAGCCATTTTCAGGTCTCACCAGAGATGTTCAACTGTGCTCAAGTCAGGGCACTGGCTGGGCCACTCAAGGCCATTCACAGAATTATCCCCAGTCTACTCCTGTTTTGCCTTGGCTGGGCGCTTAGGGTCATTGTCCTGTTGGAAGGTGAGCCTTCGGCCCAGCCTGAGGTCCTAAGCACTCTGGAACAGGTTTTCATTAAGGATAGCTCCATATTTTACCACATTCAATTTTCTCTCAACCCTGACCCGTCCCACTGACCCTGCCACTGAAAAACACCCCCAAAGCATGATGCTGCCACCATCATGGTTCACCGCTGAGATGGTGTTGGGCAGGTGATAAGCAGTGCCTGGTTTCCTTCAAACGTGACCCTTAGAATTGATTGGAGTGCTGCAGTGACAGTCCTTCTGCAAGTTACTCCCATCCCCACACAGGGTCCCTGGAGGTCAGCCAGAGTGACTATCAAGTTCTTAGTCATCTCTCTTCCAAGGCCTTTCCACCCTGAAGGCAGGGGTGCACGCAAGAGGGGTCATGGGGGTATTCCTAGGATCCTGGCACCATTCGATTCACATTTTCCCTAAGGCTCCTCCCCCATCTACCTCCCATGAAAATGCTCTAACACATTTCCTGAGTGGGAATTCTTTTTAGGAGACAACCAGCTGAGCTTGCATTTAGGGGGCAATTAGCTTGGACATTCAAAAACGCTTAACGTGAAAATAGCTTAACGTTTCTTAATGTACCAAAACAGCGACCAATAATCACCATATACTTCTCAGATATTTCTCGACAGGAACACTTCTTCCTACCAAAACCTCAAAACCGAAATCCCGTTAAAAGACATTATATCACATTAAGCGTTTTCCCCTCAATTGATGTCCATTATAAGGAAAAAGCGTAATTATGGCTTGATGTTCCTAAACAGCAACCAATAATTACAAAATTCCTCGCATACATTTCATCAGCACTTTATTAAGAAAATTAGAACCAAGGTCCGAGGAAAACAGACATTTTAGAATGTCCCCAATTAGATTATATTGCCATCTAGCAAGCTAATGTTAACTATGGAAAATCTTTGTTAATAATCATCATGTTAGAGCGATATGATTTGCTTTTGCCCAAACTTTAGAAACTTGGGTAGCTGCAATGGGCATGAACATCTAATATGTTTTGCTGAGCTTTTCGTGCATCCAAATTGCACTTTCAGAATTTTTCACTATCTTGCTAGCAAGCTAGCTCAAGAGCAATCACTGGTGCAGCTAGCTAGCTGAGAAGCTTGGACAGAAACCAAATGATATCGCTTAATTAGTTAGTTTCAACCTAATAATTTGATTGGATTAGAGGCATTCCTCGAGTGCTGATGACAGAGTACAATATCACTGGGCCAAATAACAGCAAAATCACTCCACTCACAGGTGTTTTAATACGGTAACCGTTAAGTACATTAACTGCAGATCACAAACTTAGCACTACAATGATACCAACAGGCAAGTCCCAATCCATTTGTGGAACTATTTGCACAACTATTAGCCATATAACTGATTAAAGAAACAAAGAAATCATAATCTGTCGTCGCTTATTGCCTTCAAACGATTAGTGGCATTTGTTGAACTGTTGTATAAAAGCAATATCACACTCAAGGCCTTGATGTTCTTGCTGAATATCATCACGGCTGTGATTATATTCAGCAAGAACATCACTCCCTCTTGTGTGATATTGGTTAAATATGACAATTATTTTTACAAAAATTTTCCTTAAATAGCGTTTGCATGCGAGCAAGATCATTTGAGAGTAATGTGATATGCAACCGCAAACATAGCACTAAGGCAGCTGAAATTAGCTATGCATAATAATAATAATAGTAATAGTAATAATAATAAAAACATACATATGACACTGAGGGTACGAGGTAATAAATAAAATTAAAAGAAAAATTAAAACAATGACTTTCCCATAGGCTGTTTAACATCCGACTGGTCGCATTCATGACTGTTATAGGCCTATAACACAATCTTGTGAGATAGGACGGGAAACCTTACATCCTGTTCTACATTGGATTATTTCCGTTTTTTTTTATTATTATTTGTTTGTTTTTTTATTGGCAGTCGACCGTGTATTCTGTAAACGAATTCTGAAGTCACCAATTCACATGTGTCAATGTGGGTCAATAAAACACCAAGTCATTTCAAAACCACGGTTGAAACTTCAAGGGGTATTTCCGGGCAAAATGGAAACAATGGCGTACGCTAGTGGAGTGCACAGTCTGAGTGGAACGACAACTCTAGGAAGAGTCATGGTTGTTCCAAACCTTTTCCTTTTAAGAATTATGGAGGCAACTGTGTTCTTGATAACCTTCAATGCAGCAGAAATCATTTGTAGCCATCCCCAGATGTGTGTCTCGATACAATCCTGCCGCAGAGCCTCAGGCAGTTGACATCATATCTTGGTTTTTACTCTGATATGCATGTGTCTTTCCAAATCATGTCCAATCAATTGAATTTACCTCAGGTGGACTCCAGTCAAGGTTTAGGAACATCTCAAAGATGAACAAGAGAAATGAAAAGCACCCAAGCTTAATTTCAAGCGCCAATAGCAAAGGGTCTGAATACTTACGTCCTTGTGATATTTCAGTGTTTCCATTTTGATTCATTTGCAAAATGAATATAAATGATTTTTAGCATGCAGCTGCAACATAACGAGTGTGAAAAAAGCGAAGGACTCTGTGTACTTCCTGAATACACCGTTTATGTTCAGAACTCCAGTAGTGTCCAAGCCTTAAAAAGTTGGGCCTGTTTTGGTGGCACACAGAGGATAAGAGAACATATTAAGCAGCGGTCATAATGTTTTGCCTCATTGGTTTATATATTTATTTCCATGATATTATTGTATTGTGTGCAACCTATTAAAAAAAGAAAAGAAAAGGAAGCTGCTGGGGGAAGGGAAAACATGAAAGAAATTCAAATAAGTCTCATCAGTGCACCATTTCCTTGATTCATTTTGAAACTTGCAACATCAAATACGCTCCTTAAAATGGCAGCTCTTTCGGGTGCGTCTGATGGCTCGTTAAGGGGTCTCTTGTTGAGTCAAGACATCTGTTCAGAGACACGTTTCCTTTCCCATGGAAATTAAATTTGACATTGAGAGGTAGGCAAAGCTTCCATCCTGACGGTATCCTTTGAGCGCTGTATAGTTTTCCACTTTCTTGAGACATTCTCTCATGATTTTGCTTCCAATCTTCCCTCGATCTGCCCCCCTGGGCTCTGGAGAAAGAGAGGCTGCAAACTTTTCTTCCTAATTAATAATAATAATAATAATTATACACCCAAGGTAACTTTACAATGGAAACAAACAGCAAGTTAAATACATAGAACAAGCATAAAAAGCACATAATAAAAGTAAACATTTAGCATGAAAAAAAAAAAAACCACACACACACACACACATACACACACGCACACGCACACGCACACACACCACAAGTACATGAGACAGGTGTAAAATCAATGGCCAGGCAGCATGCTGTAGTACTTCTCCAATCCAAGGACGCTAAGTATATGTTCGGAGTGAGTGAAAGTGTTGGGCGAAAAGATGCATCTTGTGTTGAGTCTTAAACAACGTTAGGCTGGTTGACTATTTGTATTAACCAATCGTATTCGTGAGGCTTTGATGACAGCACTGTTTTCAGTTCGGGAGCAACAGTCAAGCAGAGGTGTTTTCTCTGAAGCACGCGGTGCCTGTGGTTAAATCGAGTCACTTCTTCGTTCACAAGGCAAGCTCGGGTCACGTAGAGAAGTGGGAGTGGAAGGGGAGTCACCAGCTGCAGACACATGAGCCCGCTTTCTGGTAAACTGCAGGCAGCCTTCTTTTAAACTGGCGAAAATCTACGGCACCCCACTGCCGTCTCATGCTAAATGAAGACCGCAGCTCACAAGAGCAGAGGACGATCACACTGCCGTCTTTCACATTAGCAGTAGATGCACTGAATGAGTAGGGTAAGACAAGATGAGTAATCTCACATTGAATTCCTTGAAAATATATCGACAAAAGGTAATATTGTACATACAGCCGTCTCTCAATCTAATCCTCCTGCTGTATCTGTATCCTCTATAGGGCAGTATATACCTCAATAATTATTGAAGTAATAAGCACACCAAAGTCAGTATCATTTCCACAATAAATGACATACAGGTATGGTGCTATGAGATAGTCCCTCCCGGTGAGTTTCTTGATTTTTCGATATTTGTTGCACTTCGTAGTTTTTTTTTATAACTTCTTACAACATGTAACTGACAAGAAGAATGCAAGGACACCAAAAATACAGCCCACTATTCCTTAATTGAAGAAAAGAGGTTATTGAACACCTACATTACACTTATGAAGTAACTGCCCTCCTAATTCTAGTGTTTTTACCATTTCAGATTATGCCGCAGGGGTCTGTGGAGACTGTAAGAATACAAGATGTGAAGTGGTGCACAACAGAGCTATGCACTGTTTTCTAGGCGTGCATAAATCAAAACTCGCTGGACGTGGTTTTATGGGTTGGGAACCATGTGCAGTGCGGCATAAGGGTCACATGGTGCGACTGTGGAACAGACTGATCAATATGTCTGACATCAGACTCACCAAACAGATTTTTGATTGGGATGTTTCAAATGGTTGATTGTGGGCAAGGGAGCTTTCAAATATTTTTTGATGAGGTAGGTTTCCAAACTGTTGTGTAATGTTAAGCTAATCAAAACAATGCCGTTGGATAATTATAAACTAAAATGGGCTGAAGAAGTGTTGTGTAAACCTAAATTAAGAGCATATTGTTTGATTAAGACTATCTATCTTAACCTGACTA
This sequence comes from Gymnothorax reevesii, assembly GCA_029721435.1. Taxonomy (NCBI): domain Eukaryota; kingdom Metazoa; phylum Chordata; class Actinopteri; order Anguilliformes; family Muraenidae; genus Gymnothorax; species Gymnothorax reevesii. The sequence continues at coordinate 166,046,361 of CM056574.1, forward strand.
GAGCACAGAGGTTTGTTTTTGCACAGTTGAGATGTGGTATCCTGCATCTAGCTCTAGAAGCAGGATGCTTTCATTCGATCCCAGAGGACAGAAAGTGCCCTTTATGTGACTTGAATGAAGTTGAAAATGAAATGCACTTTCTGTTTCACTGTCTGTTATACCATGCACTTAGATATAGTTTTTTTTTTCTTTTTTTGGGCAAAATTTCCAATTGTCATGATTTTATCTTATGAGTAAAGCAAATAGTATCCATTTGCTGAACAAGTTATTGTTAAATGCATACCAATGGTGTAGAATGACTTAGCCTGCGTTGCCGGCGGTCAGCGGCTGGCGGGAGAAAGGAGAGGAAAGACCGCCTGTACGATAAGTAGGGATTTTGAGTTGTCCGTTCACCAGTGAACGGGAATTACTGATTGGCTTAAGAGGTGTCAATCAAAATTGAACTGTTATCGAATGTAATGCAACGCATGGTTACGCAGTAAACTGCCATAACAAAGATGGCGAATGTAGAGAACGACGCTTTGATAAAGAAATCGCTTGAATATCTTGAAATTCACGACCGAAAGATTACTCTAAAGAACGAACAACTACAGGCGATCAATCATTTACTAGATGATTTGATATCCACGCATCACTTGTGCTCTCAAATTACACTCGAGTTTCATTGGTTTAAAAAAGGGGTGGTCTATCGTAGCTGGTTGCGCAAGGAAGTGGGCGGCTACTCAAAATCCCTACGTTATCGTGCAGGCGGTCTTTCCTCTCCTTTCTCCCGCCAGCCGCTGACCGCCGGCAACGCAGGCTAAGAATGACTCCTTGTGCGAGGTGGAGTGTGCTGCACTGTCTATTTCTATCAGGCAATTCTAAAATGCACTTCATGTCTGCCATTGTTTATTGCTTTATTGTTTTATTTTGTAGTGTCTTGTAAGCCCATGTGGGCTGGGATCCCTCTTGGCGCATGACACTTTTGAGAAAAATAAAAATCCACCCATCCATCCTAAATTTCACTGGTTCAGTCAACTTTAGCAACAATGACCAAATACTTCCAAGTACTGAACATCAGTCAACCACATCGCTGTGATGCAATTTCTGCCACCGACGTATTGACATCTCTGGAGACTTTCTTTAATCATCCACATCAAAAGGTTTTTGCGGAAAAAAAACTATTCATTTCAGCTCCTTCATCAGCACCTAAATTGAGTTCGAGAGACGACTTTGACTTGGTCACTTGAGAATTTATTTTGATTTTCTCTGAGCCATTCCACAGTGGAGTAGCTCCTTTTGCAGTTTGGATAGTGGTCTTGCTACATGACCCAAATGAGCAAGAGCTTAAAATCATGGTTTTATCAATCATAGCTGATTCAAGCAGTCGTCAAAACAACAAAAAAATTGCCGGATCTGGCTTTTTCGCCAAAATTTCATACACTTCCGAGACTTCTGAACTTCCGCCGCGCAGGGTGCTGGTGCTTAAGTCTATTGCATGCGCATAACAGTGAACAATAGCGATTTTATCATGTACCTCAGCGCTTTTCAAACCTCTCCTGGAGAACCACTCATCTTGCATGGTTTATAGCTCTGCCTGCTCCAGCACAGGTGAGTCAAATGATCAGCTTATTACCTATGAAGATGCTTGATAATGAGCGAATCATTAGAATCATAGAATCATCCGTGCTAACAGGCAGAGACCTAAAACATGCGGGAGAGGTGGTACTCCGGGAGAGGTTTTAGAAGTACTGGTCTATATCACCTATTATTATTATTATTATTATTATTATTTAATTATTATTATTATTTTGACTATAACATGGCAGCTTCACAGTAACAATCTTACTGACAACAATCAGCTAGACTTGAGAAACTGCAAACAAAAGAAACGCAAAAATCAAACCTAGAAAAAGCACCGGGTGCAAGAAGAATTATTACGGCTTCTCCATTCGGTATTAAACAGCCAAGTATTCGTAACCACGCATGCAAAATAACCTTCCACAGAGACCGGAAGCGATTTGGCCATGGAGCTATCCCACAAAGCATCAGAAATGGGCCCTTTTTTCGTATTGACGATTACTCGAATTGCCCAGACCCTGCAGCAGCAAAGCATCTCTAATCCATTACAATAACTCCATAATGTATGACTATTGGTATGTATGATATTATTGATGCATGCTATGTTGGCATTATCCCAGATGTATAAGGACCCATGACAAGTTGGGGCTCCTGATTCAGGCACAGACAGGAGTGTAAGTTTCACGCAGTAGACAAAGGAGAAAACCAAAAGTAGAATTGAATTGCAATATACAGTCATTGGGCCCAAATCGTAGACATAAACAGGCAGAAATAATAATAAAAATAATAATAAAAAGTAAAGACTAAAAAAAAAAAAAAACAGCCAGACAGAATGCAGTATAAGAATGAAGATAGAATCCAAAAACAAGTGAACATAGAAAATCATTACCAGAGGGTAAACAATCACTAAGGGCAATCCAAACGTAAACCATAACAAAGAAAGTCAAAACACTTGAAATCAAAATTGGTTATAAAAAAAATTGACAGGACAAAGACTGAAGAGACTGAGACAAACTTGCAAACAAAGAAGCCAAAGAGAGAAAGCAGAGGGTTCAATAAAGGATGAAGTGATTAGGGAAATGAAAGGCAGGTGGCGTGGGAAGCAGGAGAGAGCAGAGGTGGGCACGACTACTGGGTCAAAGAAACAATGGGGAAGACAGAGCGGGTTGGGCGAGACAAGAGGAAAAGGGAAGATGACACAGATGCGTGGGAAACAAACGAAACAGGTAAGAAAAGACAAAGAGACAATAAACAGTGATTATACTGAACATTCAACTATTAAAACTGAAATAACTTAACACTGACAGCCTGTCTTCCAAAATGTTTAACTTTTGACTCATTAGTCCGCTAAACTTTCTCTACAGAGGTTTGGGGAATCATCAAGGTGTTTTTAGTCAATGTGAGGCAGACCTTCATGTTCCTCTTGGTAACCAGAAATTTGTACCCTTAAACTGCCACATGGGTATGATTTTTACACAGTCAATTTTTAAAAAGTGAAATCATGATTGCTGACCTTATCTGGGGCAAGCAGGGTCTGCATTTCCTTAAATGTTTAGTTTGGTTGTTCTGTGACTTTCTGGATGAGTCAGCAATGAATGCTGCCCACTTCTGCAGGATTTGAGGTCATCATGTTAACTTCAGGTTTAAACCCCGGTTTTCAAGACTAAAACGGTGGTTCATATCTTACTGCTGGAACTCGCCTTGGAAACGGGTATAAAAGCATCACCTCCTGACCAATCAGTTCTCCCAGAACATGGCATCACCGTTCATAAAGGATCTTGTGGAGTTTGGAGCGTAGATCGAGAGAGGGTCTCTGAGGATGACAAGATTATTCAAAGGCTAACAAAACCATGAGAGGTACTGTTTCTCATCAGAGGGAATAATTTGCCCTTGTCAGCTTCTGGAGCCAGATGTGGCCAGTGCAGTGCGTGGGAGTAATGTCCTTGCATTCCCACAAACTACTGTAACGGCTAATTAAATTGAGAGGCTAAGTGCAGCGGCAAGAATGAAACAGAGCAGCACAGACTCAATACAAACACAGAGAATGATACAGATCACCCGACAGGAACAGTTCTCACGCCTCCAAAAGGACGGCCAACCATCCGACAACACGGAAGCAAAGCGAGACCGAGAAAGAAGAAGTATCTTGGAAACCTTGATTAATTTCTTGATCAAGAAAAAACGAGAAAAAAATTCTCCTCTGAATGACCGCCAACAGGAATAAACATTGTCAAAAAATAATCAGAGACCTCAGTTATAAGCCCATTTCCCAACAGTCGATATTTTCTTTTTCCCCATAGTCAACTTTACTGAAATAAAAGTTCCAAGTGGAGATTGGGTCTGTCCCTCTAGCGCCCCCCCTACCACCAGAGGGGCTTCCCATCTCCCTTTAAGCTCGGGGCTACGTGGACGGACATGTTCCGGTTCGTTACAATGATGACAAATTATTTGTCTGCAAACAGGCTTATGAGCTCGGCTCTCATATGAGCCATCAACCTGCATGGGCTCACTAGAAGTGGAAATTTCAGTGGGCGGAGTTGGGGCTGTATGCATGTTGTAAGGAACATTAACCCCGTTGCTATCAAGAGCCAATGCAGTACATTTCTCCTTGTTTCGTTCGCGGATGCAATAATCAACTCGCACCACTGAACGAGCCAACAAATCTAAAGAAACGCAAGGCTGTAATGTAGCTAGAGCGTCCTTAAACTCCGCAGCCAAAGCATGAACAAACACTGTCAAAACAAACAAGATAGAAAAATCAGTGACACTCTCAGAGCCCTGCTTCAAATGCATTAGACGTGTAGCTGCATCCTGACCACAGACATCCTGATCAAAAACATCAATCATTTCTCTCACGAGAGTCTCCACTGAATTTATTACCGGCGATGCACCTCAAATGAATGGCCCCACCAAAGTGAGAGCTGTGCCGGGAAGCAATGTTAAAATAAACGAAACCCGCGATTCCTCATTCGAGAACCCTGAGGATTACGCTTTAAAAAATATTTCGCATTGAGCAATAAAGTCTTTACATTCTCCTGCCTAGCCTCCTCATCTTAGGGGTAACTGGAGTTTAGACTCTTCGGGAAGGTGTACTGATAGTGCTTGTGAAGCACTTTGTGTAATCTGAGCACACAATGCTCTAATACTTTTGGAGAGTCTTATTAGAAGGCTTTCTTGTCCCTGCATAGTGTCTTCCTGAAGGTGAATTCTGTCTGTCAGCTCGCCTGCCAACTGCCCAAGCTAGAAAGACCCTTGCCATACCCAGTAAGAACAGACTGCTGATCAGCAACAATCCTCTTTAGCGTAGCCGCGACTAGCAACTCTATGTCTGGATAGAGTGTTCTGTAATGGCCGATTGAATTGAGAGGCCGAGTGCCGCGGCAAGAAGGAAACGGAGCTGCACAGGCTCAATACAAACACAGAGAATGATACAGACCACACGACAGGAACAGTTCTCACGCCTCCAAAAGGATGTCCAACCATCCAACTACACGGAGGCAAAGCGAGACCGAGAAAGAAGAAGTATCTCGGGAACCGAGATAAATAAAGCTCCTCAAATGGGGCGATACAAAAATTAGAGAGGAAAAGGGAATGACCCTAGAGAAAAAGAAACTCCACAAATAACAAGAACATATAAAATCAAACAAATCTTGACTACAGATATCTTCGGCTATAGCGCATAACTGGCTCATATAGAGTTCAGGGAAGCGCCGCCCCAGTTCAATAAGCCAGCTGGGTAAAGAGTCCGATTAAAAAGGAATTCGATATCGTCCCGGGACGAGAGCCACAAAGAAAAGTCCAAACCGCACCCACAAACATCCAGAACCATGACAACTATAAGCATTCATTGTTGACTCATCCAGAAAGTCACAGAACAAGCAAAACAAACATCTGAGACAATGCAGACCCTGCTTGCCCCAGATAAGGTCAGAAATCATGATTTCACCGTTTTCACGCTGTGGATGATACAGACACCATGAGCAAGAGTACTATCTGTACAGCAAGTCATATGGTGACACATGCTCAGGCAGAGCTGCTTTTACACGCCTTTGTCATTTACTTGTGATGTCTTGCCTCCAGCCCTCTGCTATGTATATCAAAAATGAATCACTTTGAAGTCAGAGTAATGTATTTTTCACCTATATGTAAGCAAAACCTTTTGAGAAATTTGTTTTTAAAACTAAGTAAAAGTCCTCAGTCAGTTTTGCCCGTGATGTAACCAGAGGCAGACAGCTTGCAGCTGCCGTGTAAATTCAATGTGAATCCGTTATAACTGACCGAGAAATGTGGTAGTAAAGTTTAAATATGTATCAGCGTTGTTCGGCCGGTGGAAGCTCCAACTCAAATGCTGATGGAGAGAGCGTCTATAGATGGCCTGCGGATCAGAAATTAATGAGAATAAGCCCTAATTTTGACAAGAAAACTATCGCGTGGAAAGGTTCCACTAAACACTCTGTGCTCTGTTTGCTTATCACGTTTTTCTTAAAGCGCATTTGAACTGCGATTGACTGCGGTGACAAGCCAAATTTGCCATCGAATGTGTCTCCTAAAACAAAGAAAGCAGCCAAACTTATTTATTTTATTTTACCCAAGGAAGTCCCATTGAGATTGAAATCTCTTTTTCAAGGGAGCCCTGGGGGAAGAGGTGGGGAGGGACAGAGGAATTGCACAGCCAATTAGATCAGGGGATGATTAGGTGGCAGATTGAATGAGCCAGGTTAGGACTTTAGCCATGACACCAGGAAACCCCCTACTCTTATCGAAGAGTGTCATAGGATTTTTAATGACCACTGTGAGTCAGGACCTCGGTTTAACGTCTCATCCGAAAGACGGCGTCTCCTTCAGTACAGTGTCCCCGTCACTGCACTGTTGCATTGGGGATTATCCCGCCAGAGGGAAGATCGCCATCTACTGGCCCACCAACACCTCTTCCAGCAGCAACCTGGTTTTCCTCAGTGGTCTCCCATCCAAGTACTGGCCAAGCCCACACCTGCTTAGCTTCAGCCACGCAGCTGAAGCTGATCGAATAGTGGTATGGCTGCTGGCATTTCGATGTACAGTGAAAACTTGCCGAATAGCTGAATAAATCATAGTGAAGGGCGTGGCCGGATCCAGGAGGGTGCAGAGTTAGGCTACACCCCCCCAGCTGCCCCAGCCTCACTGACGTATACTTCAGAACATTGACTGCAACAGTGGTATATGTCTTTTAAGTGCGGCACACCTATTGGAGGCCGTCACGCGATTACGGCTACAATGAACTCGATAGCGATAGCTACGTATTTCTTGAATAGCCAAATTGTCCCTTGCACTCCAGCTCCTGCCGCTCGCGGTGCGGGAGCTATGGTATCTGTGTCAATGTGTGTGTGTGTGCCTGTGTGCGTAAGTGCGTGTGTCCGTCAACACATTTTGCTTCTAAAAAAGTTATTAGTCCTGACCTGTTCTCAGTCATTTTCATGATTAACAAAAGGTTCACTCCGAGAGCACTCCGCACTTAACAGGTGGTGCTTGTTCTCCCCGATTACGTAAGAAGACAATCATTCATCTTATTTGCCGTATTTAAATCAACGGTATTCAAATTTGCATACCTGTCTTTGCAGTTCTGCTTCGGGGAAAGTTGTAGGAAGGCTATAATATGAGATTGTATGAACTACAATTTTCCAATTAAACAAGACAGAGAAACGAAAAAGTTGGAGTCAGTGTTTTCTGGCCCAAACCACCGAATTCAAAAAAATTTTCAGCATTGATAAACCACCCCATGGGGTACATGAATCCATCAGAGAAACCTGCGATATCATTTTTCTTTATGAAACAAAGATGATATTTTTAACATTTTTTTTAGTTTTTGGGAGGGGCCACCCATTCCGGGGCCCCTCTTAGTGTCACCAATAATTATAATCATGTGCTTATCAATGCACACCGTAGCTTATATATTTTCCTAATGAAAAAAAAAAATACTTTTTTGAAGTAGGAATCATACAGCCGAAATAGGAAGATATTTGGTCAAAAAATATGTTCTGAAATAGAGATTTCCAACGGCCTCGTGTGTAAATGATGGGACATTTGACAAAGTTCCCGGCCATGACAGACTCAGGGAATTTGCAGAAATTTGCCCAAGCGTATGGCCAACATTCAATGAACAAACCAGGATGTGTCGACACCAGTAACATGCTCATCCAAACACTTGCATGAACCGACCGTTGTAAACCATAAAATGGGGTGTGTTGATACAAAATGAATGTGTGAGTAGGGCTCTCTCTTAGTTCTTCTAATTTAAGTTTTTTTCAGTAATGTAGTTATTAACTATGACCCTTATGATGTTTATGCTTCAAATTATTGCCTAATCTTAGACCTTCAAACTTCAGGAGCCTCAAGTCCATATTCATATTAAAGTCCATATTCCTCAAGTTATAGTAGCAGATTTTCACCCCTGAAAATTGGAAGGACTTAGCTGTTATACTTTTCTAGGTATAGCCATGTGAAAGTGGATCTTCAAAAAGGCCGGTAAAGAGCATAACTTTGCCTAACAATAATTATTTTAATCCTGACTGATTCAGTACATAACTTCTCATTTCTTAAACAACCTTTTCGGAAGATGTATACCGTTGTCGTGAAATACATGTTACGGCGTTTCAAGGGGACAAATTATGGCCTTTCATCGAACAATAGAAAACACCAAGGAGATTGTTGAAATTACCAGAGTTGGGTCATGATCTTTCCAACAATTTATTAAAACCTGGAAGGATAGTGGTGAACCATCAACTTGGCAGAAGAAATGTTTTGGAGAAAAATTACTGATCCTGATTGGATATCCCTAAAATGCTCGGTGAAGACTCATAAAACATTGACTGTAGAACTCATGGCTATGATGAATTATGAAGTAAGAGCATTTCCACATGCACAATGCCACAAGTACTTGGAGAATTGGGACTAAACTGCTGCAAGGCCACACAAAAGCTGCTTGCTAGTGAGGCTAATTTGGAAAAGAAAAAGGTTCATTTTGCAAGGCAGCATGATGATTGGACTGAAGGGCGATAAAAAAAAAAAAACAACGTCATGTGGTCTAAAGAGCCCAGATATACCCTATTCCAGAGTGATGGGCAGGTCTGGGTAAGAAAGGAAGCCCATGAAGTGATACATCCATCATGTATGGTTTCCACTATACAAGCCTCTGGAGGCAGTGTAACGATCTGGGGTTACTCCAACTGGCCAGGTCAAGGCTCAGCACTGTCCGGCAGCATGGGTGCACCAGGGGTGCGCAGAGTCGGGCTACGTCCCCCCATATTTTTTCCACCCCAAATTACAAATGACAAATTTTTCAAATTACACACCTTTCTGACGGCTTGAAATTTCCTTTTCTGTGCCCTGCGTATATTGTAAGGTACAAATGACTTTCTTGGCTAACAATTTCTTACAAGAAAAAACTATTTAGGATTACCTTTAACCATGCATTCCATAAAAGAGGGCTGTTATGATAGGCTATAGCAGATACACCATAACCTACAAGGCTATAATTATCTATTAGAACTGTAGATAATTTTTAGGTTTACTGTTGTATATTAAATGCTACTCCTTTTATAGGGTTCCTCCTGCCAAGCTACTTAGTCCAGGAGTACATGGTTATTTTTGAAAACGAAACATTTTATACGTATATGTTTCGACCTCTCATCCAGATGAAAGCTGACCTTTTGGAAAATGCCGCCCAGGATGAAGATTTTTAGAGCCTCAGTTTTGAAGGCTACATGGTCTTCCATTAATTTATAAAACTGCTGCCTGTTGGTTTGGCTTGCTCTCGACAGTGATCGCGTTTTTGAGTCTTTGTATGGACAGAAATTTTTTTTTTTTTTTTTTGGGAAAAGCCCAGTGTCATGGTTTTGGAGCTTTGAGAGCTCCTTTTGTTACTCTCGTCCGGGACGATATCGTTTTGCTCGCCATCGGATTCCTGGGCCAGCTGGCATTAATTGGGGGCGTTACCCGGACTCTAATTAAGCTCCTGTTCTGCCTCGCTCGTGTTGCTAGAGTGTCATTTTCCCCTTGACGCTTTAGCCGGTGAGGTCTTGAGAGAGAGACTATTGTCAGGATCTTAGCTGCATAACAGGATTAGTGTTAGTTAGCGAGGGAATCTTTGGTTTATTTCCCTTTTCTTTTGTTCTTTTTTCAAGCCCGCCTGTTTTCTACCACGGATGGCGTCAGGTCCGCTGGTAGCGCGAGTCTCGTGATTTCTATCTGTTTTAGTCTCTCAGTATTCTGCTGGTTTTTTGCTTTTATTTCTGGCCACTGCTCTTGGCGTCCTACAACCAACGCCCATCACACCCAGTCTTTTAAAAGCACTTTTGTATGAGTGGACTGGGTCTCAAGCAAACAAAATGTTCTCTTGTTCATTTTAAAGAAATTAGTTTTATTTCCCCCTTAGATTTTCCCTTGTGGCTGTTGTTTCAGAGTAGAATCAAAGGAATGCATTCTTTGGAAAGTTCCTGTTTTGAAAGGACACTGGTTGTTTTGATTTAGATTTTTTTTTTTTTTTTCAGATTTATTTTCAGAGAAAATGATTTTTTTTTTAGGAGATCAGACAGTTGCATATCCATCTTTTCAATTCCATTACGACATTACGAAATCAAATTTTATGTGTAAAGGGTAGCTCATGATAGTGATTTTTGCCGGAAAAAATAACAGCCCTTGTTATTGGAAAACATAGCCTAAATATGCAACAACTTTGACGTACGAGAGATATTAGAAATTCAGGTTGAGCCTCGTCACTCGGTGCTCGGACGAGAGGATGACATTCAGTGTTTTTACTGAAAGGCAGTCAGGATGAAAGCAAAAAAAAAAACGGAGGTGTAACTTTCTGTTGATTTGAGATCAGAGGGGAATAAACTCTGTGGGTTTTATGTACGAGCATCTGTAGGATCTTGCTTGTCAAACCAACACGTCATTTCATTTTGGGGGGAGGGTGCAAAATGGGCAGAAAAATAAACAAGAAACAAACCGCAACGGCAGCACATGCTTGGGCACTTCCAGAGTAGTAATAGGTGTGAGGCATTCTAACCATATGTCTGTCCTGGCAGAAAAAAAAAAAAAGAAAATGCATCGACTTCGCCATTTTCACCTCAAAAGTTTGCCACATTGAGAAATCTATGATTTAATGAGAAAGTTTTTCTGGGGGAAAAAAAATAATAATTTAATATCATTTTTTTTAAATCTTGACAGAGTGTCAAGTTTTTCAAAGCATTTACCAGTTCTGGGAAACAATTTGAGCACTTATTATGGTGTATGATTCACATATACTCCGCTCAAATTCAACGTATGACCCGGCATTACCCTCAATTACTTTAGCCTTGCTATTTGCTTTTTTATTTTCGAATTTCAAAGACCATCACTCTTTGTATGTGTGTGAGAGAGAGATATGCTCACTTTCATTTTCACTGCAGAGGTCATTGCCTCCCAACTCCCGCCCCTCTCATGAAGGCAAAACTTGTCAACCACAAATTGAATCACAAACAGATCTCCTACTTCACAGTGCAATGAGGCTGCACTCATATCAGCGCTGTTTTTACCGCAGAACGCATTTTTCTCCCGTGATATAAGCGCTGTTCTTACCTTTGGCTATGATTTCTTATTCTCACTGAAAAAGCAAAATGTTTAGCTGCACACAGCTGAGATACATAACTCCCAGTTTTACTTTTTTCAGTGTAAAAATGGAAGGATTGAAAAACCACACTGTTGCTCATACATTTGGAATAATATATATATATATATATTTTTTTTTTTTTTACCTCTTTTCCTGAAATGATTGCGACGATGTGATTCACTCTTGATTGATAAAGTGCCAGAACACAAAATTATTTATGGGCAACAATATAGTTTAACTCTGACGATGTTCTTAACAGACATAAATAAAGGGCAAGAACAATCTTTTCCAATTGGGTTTTATATTTTTTATGATTACACCTAGAAATGAAATTTCATCCTGAAAATTAATTTTCAAGTTTCTCACTGCCACTAAGCCAGAACCAAATCCTTTTTGACTATAAGGCGGTTAAAGGCTCCCTCCTCTTGTGTTCTGTAGACTGTTTGCTCTGTCTGGTCTGTTTTTGCGGCAGGCGACAGCTTCTTATTGGACCTTGTGAAATTAAGAGCACGAGGAGAAGTGAAATCCCCGGGGCAGCTCTGAACAGGAAGGTACAGTTGCAACTGTACCCGGGATTTCCCCCCTACATGGGGGTGTTTTGCATGCTGAAACACTTTTCATGATAGTCTTTCATCTTGCCAGAGTTATTGGCTCTTTGCACAGCACGTCTTTGTACAGTACAGCCACAGGGTTGTTACTGTGTGTGCCCATGGTCATGTCCATGCTCTGAACTACAGTGCAGTGGCGGGAGAGAGGCCCAGGGATCCAGACACTAGGCCGTGTTGCTTGGGATTCCCATTTAGTTTGTACATCATCGCAGAACTGAGAGATTACAGCGAGTAATATTTAATCAAGTTCATTGTCCTGGTAAAATTGTGAGCAAGTGATTGAATAATACAAATGAAAACCAACTGCTGAAGTCTGTGGCTCTGTTCGGTACCAGCATAGCAAGAGACCCTCAAGATGGAGGCCTGGAGATTTAAACTGAAACAAGGCGGGCTGTACTTGACAGTGGAGATTAAACTGATTGGATACAAAATGACAAATGGCAGAGAAAACCAATAAATGATCTACAGATGGGGTTTGGAGGGACATTCAAAAGATAACAATGGGAGTGGATTGGTTGAATAGCCAGTTACAGACGGAATGATGGGTAAGGGGGTGGAGACGAGCGCCTTCTTCTACTACAACATCATACTAAAATTTGCAGAACCACTCAGCCTATTTGCTCTGGTAGAGTCCCCTTTCCCTTCAAATTTATATTACATATCTTTTACTATTGCCACTAAGCATCCCCTTTTTATCCTCTCCTGGGAATTTTTCTGACTGCATTTGGGAGTTTTCTCGGCTATCATTTGAAGGATTTGCCATTTGGCCTCAGAAGTTTTAAACTCCCTTGACTTTTTGGCCATCTTGCCCAGTTTTACTTGCGATTTCTGTTTTAGTACATCTGTGGTTGCATAAAAAAAGTCCTAATTTAAATTGAATTTGACTTAGGTGTGTGTAAAGGTTGGTGAGGAATTAAGTGCCGATGAAAAGTTAAATAAACCGTAATTTATTTCAGGCAGGCAGATCCAAAAAGCGCAGTCAAATCAGGCAGGGCCAAAATATGGTACAGAATAACAATCGAAAATTTGAAGTAGGACAAATGTCAAAGGATCGATGACCAGGCAGATAGGGTGACAAGAACGGAAATAAAATCAGAAACTCAAAGGCAGGCAACAGACTGTGTCGAAATGGGCAGGCAGACAGAACAAAAGAGGAAGGCCAGAATGTCGCAGGACAAGGATCATCTGAGGCAAAATCATGGCAAGAAAGAAAACAAAACTGAATGCGCAAGACTAAACCGGAAAATGAGACGGCGGTGAGTAACTGGGGAAGAGAAACTAATGAGGAGCCTGGTGAAGGTTAATAAGGAGGAAGTTGGGGAAAACACAAGGGAGTAATGACAAAAGCACATGGAAACTTAGCTAATTTGCTGAAACCGAATGGCCCGGGTCACAGAAATATAAGATCAAACAAAAATACAAATGAAACAAAACAAACAAACTAACAGAGAAACACTGACAGTGTAAAGGACGTGCCATAATATGACTTCACCCTTTGAGCCAAAAAGCCCTGAAATTCAACTGTTTCTTCTCCCTTTGGAGATGGCATGATGACTCCAAGTAACAAATTTTAAAAAAGGATACAGCTGGGGTCTCCAGTCTTGTCCAAAGATGGCTGTTGTGTTTTGTGTGGTTTTTGGCTTGAGCCCAGAACAAAATGCCCATCTCTGCTTATCAAGGTCAAAATTAAAGACCATCAATAATCAATCCTGCAAAAGGCAAAGGCTGTTCCCCTAATCGTTGAGCGGCATCTTTTGGTAAAACCATTTGAACGGTGTCTTAGATTTACTGAGGGAGTAAGAGAACCCCTGTTCCACCAACAGTCGTGGGAATGAGAGCAATTTTCCTTTCCCGTACCACCAACGGTTGGGGGATTAGCCATTCTGAATACAAAAATCTGCATGAATACTGACCCTTTTGTCAAAGTTTAGATTCGGTTTAGATTTAAATGTTTGAACTACATATGAAACCCTCTTGTCTAGACTTATCCAGTGCCAACAAGGTGGCATACAATATACAGCTGGAATAGATAAAGTGAACGCAGCCATACAATAACAGAGTCATAGTTGATAACAATACGGTCATGAACGTTTTGTCCAATCTTGTTATTCCCACCAAACAAAACGAGGCCTTGAGGGCTTATTGGATGAGTTTCTAAATGCAGTATATCAGAAACAGTGACGCACTGTAATTTTGGATAAACCCAATGGCACGTACACCAAGTTCCCCACAGATGAAAAGATAGGCTTCAGCGAAACCCTTATGCTGCCTAACCAAAGTCAGGGCTGCGTCATCAGTTGCTGCCACACACATCAACTTCCTCTCTCCATTATGTCATCACTGCCTCATGCAGCCTCAAAATGCGGGAGATGCAGTTGATAGACGTGCAGTTGTGGAAAAAAAGATTTTTGCATTCTGACAATGATACTATGCCGTACAAAAGAAATAATATTCCAGCCGTTCGATCTACACAACTCCATCTAATGTTATTCTGTGTGTCTTTGAGTGTGTTATTGTGTACGTGCAAGCAAATGGAACAACAAAAAAAAACTGGTCATTCAATACTGATACAAAAACACTTTTATTAATAAATATATGCAGGGCCTTGAAACGCATGAATAATGAACATGAAGTGAAATGAAGTGGTGCTCCGAGGGCGTTTTGTTGCCGTTAGAGTGTGAAAGCAGATATGCAAATGGCCGATGTGTCACTGTTCTCGGCCGGAAAGTACAGAGGCAAAAATGGACATCAATTCACAGAATTGATTCCAAAATGTGCACATCAGCTCTTTTTCAATGGCGAAACTCTAAACGGGAGGAACAATGTGAGTCTCAATTGCATTTTTGACAGTTTATTTGAGTTTCGCAGCTGTCAAAGCCCTGATTTAGTCTGATCTTAGTAATTTATCTGACTTTGATTGGCTTTATTTTTTCTATAAAAAAATTAACAACATCCATACCGCTGTTTAATGGTGTTATGGATAATAGCGTGAAAGATTATCATGAAATCCTATGCACGTATCTATGGCTGCCAGCCATAAATGGCTAAAATAATATTGCGCCCACATCTGTCAAAAATGTGGTCTGAATACGTTTGTACACCAAATAGCAGTGATAAGGAGCGAAGTCAGATAAATTGTTTCCTTATTTTTAGCTTATCTTTCAGTTATACTGTCTCTGCCTGCTTGTACGGCTCAGTTGAAACAGGTAATGAGGGCATTGCCTGAAAGCATTAATCTGTCTCATCCCAATGAGGTGCATGTCAGTTACAAAATGTGCCTCAACTAAATTCTAAATCTTGAAGGTGCATCTTACTTCGTTTAATTTGGTTTTTTTATGTATATTTCTAAAAAAAAGTGTCCTTTGATTGGGCCCTCAAATAATCCTGGTCATCATTGGGTTAGCGCTGAGATATCTGAGAAAATCTCCATATTAGTTCTGAACTATCCTTTTGAGTCAGTTATCTTTGAGTCAGTTTGGTAAAAGCTCTTTGTTGCTTGCACATTAGCTGAGCTGTCGCTGAAATAGCTCTGTGTTAGCTGCGAGTTGGCTTTGCGTTTGTGCCATGTTAGCTCTAATATAGCTAGCTGACTTCTCATGGCTTCTTGTCGTACCCGAATATCGGGGTGTCAGTGATAGCAGAGTCCAAAAAAAGTGTCTTTGTTTTTATACATTCACACAGATACAATATAACCTTTCACCCGAAGATCAACTCTACGTCTTGTAATGAGAGCGATGGAGCGTTCACACTGCCGTTCGGTCTTTCACACAGAGGGGGACACTCTGGTGCAGGGATCAGGAGTCGAATGGACTCGACTGATTCTGTTTGAGGTATGTTGAAAACAATCGATGCATTTTCGGGAACTAAAGCTCCATCGTTCTGGGCATTGTTCTTTCTTAAATAGCTGTTTGGAATACAGGTGATTGAGGATGCATGAGATTGATCACAGTGGTCTGCTGTGGGAAGGCTGCACACAAAGTGTTCTTTAGTCGGCAGAGGTGCAACAGTTTTACACCAAAGACATAGTCCTTTCCCCAGACACACACAGCTGAGCTGACTAGGCCGATACCCCACTGTAGTGATTACTAAGCTATTGTCTGTTTCACTTGTGATTCCCTCACTGGGTTTCTCTACATCAGTGTCCTGCACAACCATAAAAGATGGCTTTTGGCTGCGGTATCCATCCCCAGTCTGCACCGCCTCCACAGCAAGGTCTGTGCAGTCTCCCTCTTGCAAGATGTTGCTTCCATTATACTGGGTACCACATCCCAGGTCCAAGCCACTGTCCTCTCCCCGAGGTGGGCCTCCTTCTGGAGTCCTCCCATCCAGCAGGGGGTGCTGCTCAGAGACTCGTGTGCTCCCACCGCTGCAGTCCCCGTCAGTTCCCCCGAGGCTCCCGCACCCACTGTCCTCCAGTTTCCGTTCACCATCGCCTCCGTCCACCTCTTTGTCGATGCTGCTCTCCGACGGAGTCTGGTCCATGCTGACTCCACTATCCATGCTTTCCCTCCTCGTCTCTCCCCCATCCTCCTTCCATCCCAGCTCCTCATTTCTCTTTGGGCTGATGAGCAACCAGCCCTTGTCTGTCACCTTCTCCACGACGACGTCTCCCAAGACCAGGGGCTGCCAGGCGAGGCTTAGGGGTTTCTGTAGTGCAAGAAGAAAATTTCACACTGACTGTGGGGGCATAGACCTGAATGAAACGTACCATCGCAGTTACATGCCATCTGTGGTGCAGCTGCCAACCATCAACTCACCGCAGTGCTTATGAAGAAAAAAATTAATTTCTGAGTTATATTAAAGGATTACGCTTATTTAATCAAGGGAGTTTAACGACAGGTAGTTCTCGACAATTCAGATACTAGGGAATTGTTGGCTTTTTCATCACATTGGAACAAAGCCAAAATTGAAACAATTCAGAATGCTATTTGTTTTCTCTCCTCACAGGCAAAAATGACAACTCAGAGAAAAGAGAAACATATTTAGACTTGTGCGTATCTTCCTTTTTCCTCCCTAGAATGGTTGCCCAAAATGCCCTTTCACGCTGTGGACTGTGCTGTGGAAGAACCGTTATGGAAATTAAATATATTGCAATATTTTAAAAAAATGCATAATTGAAAATCTGTAGTATGATAAATACATTTTTGGCAGCGTAAAATACACTTAGAGCCAATGACCCCTGGCCTAATCTATACCGATTCTGGCCTAGCAGTTGCAGGTTATTTTTGGATACCTTATAGTGACAATAATCTGGAAACGTGCCAATGTACTGTGGCATGAATTGACTGTAAATGTGCTTAAATGTTGTCAAACTAGAGTGGGTAATTAGCACCAGCCACCAGCAAAATAATATGAAAGTGGCTGGTAGATTTCTGACAAGAAACAATGATTTACTATTGAGTGGCTGCAGAATCTGAACGTTTATCCATCAATGGCTGGTGGATGTTCACATTTTAGAAAATAATTCCCGCCCAGAATGTGGCCGCCATGGTCTGTTCGAAAGCGGCGAAGAGTTTGCGGGGCTCGGCGCTTGCTCACCAGGGTGCTGGGCAGTGTCTTGGGCCTTGTCAGACAGCAGTGGAGGAGGAGGACGGGAAGGATCAACACTAGAACGCTGCTCAGGAACACGCCTATCACCATGACTGCAGTGAACCAGTCTGCTCCTGAAACGACATCACATTTACTACAAAATCACTGGGTCTGTTTCTCAAGATACCTATTCAATCCCGCTGTGACAGGGTCCTCTCTGAGTCATAATGCTTAACTTGGCTCAATTTTGCTATGTACATATACTCAGTCAGGCTGGGGGGCATGAGAAACATATCCGTGCTCGCCACTCTTTCATCGGATAGGTTTTATGATCACGGCCCACTGTGCGAAAGGCCAGGTTGCAGTCAATAGCTGTGCCCTTAGTTTTGACTCTGGCTTATAACCAATAAGTAATTTAATGGGGTAATTTACTCAAATTTGTTTAGAGAGGAAACAGAATTAATTACAATGAAGATGAAAATTGATTGAATTCTGGCTACCCCTTAGTCCAGTAACATTTCAGCATGAACTACAATCTGTAGCTAAGTTACAAATGTATATGTTTACATCCTCATCCATTATTTTGCACTCGTCTCTCCAGTGACGACACAGCTTAAAATGCTGTGCGGGAGAGACAGTTGCCCTGTTTGACGGGTATATTTATGAACAATGGAGACATAATTTTACTTAATTATTTATTTTATTTTCAAACTAACACCTAAAGCCAATGAAACCATGAAGCACGAGATCTGTTTTTTTTTGTTTCCCTGACTTTTTTGAAAAATATGCAGAGATCACTACAAGATAGTCAGTTAAAATATAGGATGAATCAAACAAAAAAATTAATTTGTCTTTACCTGTTCCTTGGAGTAGAATGCACTGTTCAGGGGAGGCCCCGCTGATAGCATCTCCTGCAGTGTCCTCCACTGTCATATGGACACAGTATTCCTGTCCCGGTGTGAGGTGGTCGAACTTTACATCTTTCTCAACCTCTCCTTCCTCATTTCTCGACCACTTGTCAGTTATATTCACCTGCAAGTCCAAAGCCAAACTGTTATGACCAGCCTGAAGCCTGTCTTTTTTTCTTTTTTTTTCAGGGGGGGATGTTTCTGATTGGCCCAGTTTCCACTTGTGATGGCTCAGCCAATCATTATTCAAATTAAGATTGAAATGAGGTCTCAGAGTTTTTGATGCACATGCACATCAATGCCATGCCTATTCTTTATACGACAGATACATAGCCACAGAGCAATACAAATATTTTAATTATTTTGTTAAACTACAGTCTGGAATGTCTCTATTTTTATGGGCACCTCACGAATAATGGATAGCCGGATTTAATGATCGATTAGACAAATCAAACTGCTAGTTTAGATGCATGATCACCTCTTTTTACACGGAGTTCGAGCATGACTGGTACAGTATTTGTTTCAAGATATAGGATGCACTCACAATGAAGTCCTGCCCTTTTTGTTGTAGATGATAAGTGTAGAGGAGCCCATGAGAAAATGTGACCTTCAGGGCTGGTTTTCTGTGAACTCTGATGTGAAGCGAAGTGGAGGTGGAGTTCAGAGTGAAGATTGGGGGCAGCAGCTTACCTATGAGGCAAGAAATAACATTAAATTAGCCCTCCAGAGTGAAAGAATGAAAGAGAGAGACAGAGGGAGAATAAGTTAAAGACTTAAAGAAGGGAAGGATAGAAAGGTTAATTGCCATGAGAGCTTCACGTGATGATGATGGTTAGTAATAACTGATATCGTGAGCAGAATTTTTCTCGTTTCATCTGTGTAGTTCTGTTGTAGTTCCAATGAACTTTAGTAAGCACTTATTGCAATGATAAATGCACTTTAATATAATGAGAGGAGGGAGTAAAAATGCACTGCAAATACTCACTGGATCTTCTATTAAACTTTTTGCTTCTGGACCACACCGAAGTCTTCTCGTCTTTTAACATTTGAACCCGAGCATAATATTCATCAATGTGAGTTGTGAAGTCAGTCAAATCACAGTTGGTTGATCGCGTCTTCTCACAGGCTGACACTGTGGTCCACGGTCGAGGCTTTCGATTATAACTGTGCATTGAAAGAGACATTTTTATTTTACTATTGTGGAGTTAAGTTAATGACTTATCTAATAGTACTTAAGGCATATGAATCATATTTATTGATTGATTCTTAATTTTTGAAAGACACTTTTGGCAATTTTTCAGCTATTTCATGAGCAACAGACAATTCACTCATACCAATGGGCAATTTAGAGTCTCCAAGTAGCCAAGCATGCATGTCTTTGGACTCTGGGAGAACACTGGAGAGCTCGAAGAAAACCCAAACAAACGAGAACATACAAACTCCACACAGAAGGCCCAAGGCTGTGAAGCATATTGATGGGCTTAAGCTGCTTTCACACTGCACGCGAAACTAATTTTTCGCTTGGCGGATTACACTCAATGTCAATGCAAAGTCTTTGCATTGACTTTGAATGTAATCTGCCGTGCGAAAAATTTGTTTCGCGTTCGGTGTGAAAGCAGATTAATTTCCTCCTGGAAACCGCATTATTTTTCATAACCGAGTCAGGGAAAAATTCTAGTTACGTACAATCTGATTGGCGTTTAGTTACAGTTAGGTACAATGTGATTGGCTGAAGCGTGTTTTAGAACAGAAGTAGTACCACAACTCGGTTAGGAAACATAAGCACGCCTCTTACAGTAGCATCCCCTTCCTACCCTACTTGCGATCTCACTCTTTCCTGGTAGTGGGCCCCATCAAAGTTTTATGCTTTACAGGGACCCTAAAGTAAGGGCCCTACATGCAGACACTTACCCTAAAAGTTGCACAGTGTAGTAGGCTTCTGATGGGGCTCCAGCAGGTGGAACCCAGACAAGCATGGCCTCTCCGTCCTGGAGGACCACAGTCACATTGCTGGGGTGCCGTAGTTCCTGGCCTGGAAGTAAAAAGAGGAAGTGAAAAGGTAGCAACAGCTCTGCCAATAGAATGAGGCATTAAAAACATCTCAGAATCACCTTACTTTATGAATGTAAGCACTCCACAGACGATCCTGCAAGACCCAGAATGTGTTCCTCATAAGAGGAAAGACCCTTTGCTGACCCAGTGGGAAATTTTATAGGGTGGGGATACCCAGAACTGAAACTCTGAAGTTTCGTCTTTCCTGTGAATGATGACGGCGAGTTTTCTCCAGTAAGCTGGCTGTGTTTCGGTAATTAAAAAATGTAGGCCTACACTTTATATAGATATGTATTTGAAGTTATAATGTTAAATATTGTAACTTTTAAATAAATACCATCAAGTTCGGACAATTTTTTTATTTTGGTTATGTGGATGACAATATTTACTACTCCCTTTCTTCATCTTCTCATCCATCTTTGTTCTCTGCTTTCTATATGATTATTACTGTGGTCTTAGCATCTGCCTTGATTGCATTCAAAAGACAAGAAATTCAACAACTCAGTCCATACACACGCAGTACATGAAGGATTGTCAGCACAGATCTTTTACTGTACGAGGTTGCTGTTACTGCAACCCTATGTGCCCACTGCACTTAAAACAGCATTTTTTAAATCTCCGGCAGATTGTTCTAAATTCCAAACTTCTCTCAAAGGGCTAAATTCATACTCAAAAAAACCCATAGCACACTGCCGGGGACATGAAACTATATGTCAATAAAACATATTAACTATTGGTATTTACACTGTTGCTGCGATACAATGTCTTGAAAAATAAATATTTATGAAATTAGGCTTCATAAAACGTTTTTAAACATAAATATCCAAATAGAATGGATTTAGTTTTCAAAATTTTGCTTACAATAATTTTTCAATTCACTTTTTCAAACCTCTTTGCCAACGCCTATTTAGGCAGCTCAGCATAGCAGCTATTTTATTTCCCATAATTTGTCAAAGCGAGTAAGTTGTTGCATTAGTGTGTAAAAATGAAATAATTCTACCCAAATATCGGCACTAGGTTTTTTTAAACAAGAACACTAATACAGTATGTAACACAACGACAGAAAATCACCAGCAATGGCAGGTTTAAGAGTTGCTGGATTATGCCAATCTGAATTTAACCATTTTTTTTATTCTTTTGTAAATATTTTTCTTTGGCTGTTGTTGATTAGTATATGAAGAATTAGTGTATTCATTGTCAGAAATACAGTATATGCAGACATACAGCATGTCCCCTCAAAATGCATATCCTATATGATGGCTTGCTGGCAAATTATAATTCTAAAACTATACACACACATAGTTCAATAAAGTTCAGAAAATTATATTTAACTTGATCTTACATGCTGCATATTTCCAAAGTGTGAATAACAGAAAAAGGGTGAAAATCCCTAATTTGTGATCCATCCTTTTTTCACAAAAGAAGCATCTTCTTCACTCGGTCTTGCTCCGTCGCCAATCTCAATCTGTCCCCACTCCCATGGTCACAGGGCAGGCAGCAGTCCAAAAGGGAGGAATCTCAAGGGTTTTTGTGGAATACGAGGCGAAAGAGCGACACTAAAATGGTCTCTGAACCCTGATGAATTTGGCTAGCAGTTGCAATGTCGTTGTGGCTCTGTGTTTCCCACTGAGTCAAAAGGTGATGTTTAGTTCACAATTTAATCTCTCTCTCTCACTCGCTCACTCTCTCTCTCTCTCTTTCGCTCGCAACCCGGGATTTCCTGTTTGTCACACTTCTCTTTCGGTCGCCCACACTTTGCCTCCCTCCCCTCCCCCCATCTCCATGTCCAGTTTCCAGTCTTCTCTTTCTCTCTTTTGGTTCACGTGCTCCGATTTTTTTTATTTTTTTTTTTTACCACAGTGCTGTTTTATTTTCTTCAATTGTGTTACTGTTTCATCTTTGATTTTCGCTCGCCTTTGTGCATTCATTTGAGTGCTTTCACTTGCGTGTGAGTGTATACACACACACACACACACACTCACAGACACACGGACACACATATACCATATATTATTCATTGGTCAAGTATGTTATTGCTCGCATACAGTAAAAACGGCCTGCCAATATATCCTGCATTGGCCGAGTTCAGCAGGTGCACAAGCAGTCGTGGGCCTAGCATTTAGCTCTTTAATGAGTCTTGAAGTCGCGTACTTCAGGCGTCATAGTCATAATATTGTCATGATAGCACAGCATATTTTACAAATTAAAAAAAATACTATAAATTTCTTATTTTCGCATCGCCTTGGTATTGTCCCTTGGGTTGCAGTATTAGCCCTCAGCCTGCGGCCTCGGGCCAATACAGCGACGCTCAGGCCAATAATTCATTTTATTGAGTAAAAAAGTGTATACAAAGATGTATATAGTGACACATCCTAACAATAAAACAATACATTGAGAACCATTGTTAAAACTATATTACTTTTGTGGTTCTGGTTCTGCCTTGCCAAGCTTGTTCTGACTGCCTCATGTGTATTTTGATCTTTGCCTTGTTTGACTATTCTTTGGATATGTGTATTGTATTTGGTTGCTTTTCATTCATGTGTTGTCTTAGTTTAGATTTTCCATGACTTGCTTATAGCAATAGCTTTATTCCAGTTCATGTTTTGATTTTTCCATGCATTGCACTTTGTCTCCCCCTGTCTGGTCCTTGGTCTTGTCTTTGCTCACAGCCCCAGTAATGCTCCTTGACCGGAGCTGTGTCATTGTCTATAGGTTTGTCCCGTGATCCTTGTCCGCGTTTTGGCTTCTGCAAATTTCATGTGATCAGGTTCTTCCTAATGTGTTGCTCCCTTGTAATCAGTCTCACTGCTTCCACCTGTGTTCTGTTATCATGTGACCTCCCTGAAGTGTATATTGGACGTCTCTTCACAGCACTGCTTTGTCAGATCGTTCTCTCATGCTCACCTGTGCCTCGTTCATTTCGCCTTGTACCCATCGTGATTATCTTTCTGACTGGACCGTCCTTGGCATTCGATTTTTGCCTACTCCCTGTACTTCGCCGTCTTCTTGTGTTTTGAATCTTTTTTTTTTCTGACTTAGATTTTTATGATTGGTGCCCTGGTTACGATTCTGGATTTTGCCCATTGGATTCAGATTTTGGATTGTGGACTCTGGACTGTTGCCTGCTCTGTTGGGGGTTGCTGTTTCCCCCCTCAGAAATAAAGCCTCCTTTTTGCAATTTACTGGTTCTCGCGTGTGGTCCATTTCGTAAAACCCCACATTTACAAATCATAATTCATTTTGAAAGCATTAACACTCTGTGAGAGAACCACTTCTTCAGGTAAACTGTTCCATAATACAATTGCTCTAGCACTAAATTAATTTTTTCTAAGGTTTAGTCTAGACCTTTTCACCTCAAGGCTCAGCTCATGGCCACTCAGACCAGCGTATCTTCTCATTTCAAAGGAAATTTCAACATTTACATTTTCATTGCCTTGCAAAATCTTGTACATTTCAATTAAAAGACCTCTAGTATGTCTACCATCTAAAGTAGTTCTACCTAGTTCAGCAAGTCTGGTACGTCTATCATCTAAAGTAGTTAGACCTAGTTCAGCAAGTCTGTCCTCATAGGACAGATGCTGCAACTCCGTAACCAGCTTAGTGGTTCTTCTTTGCACCTTTTCCAGTACATTTTTGTCTTTTTCAAGATACGGCGCCCAGGCCTGAACACAATACTCAAGATGGGGGCGTACAAAGCTCTTATATAGGAGAAAGAAGGACTCCTTGTCGATATACAATACCAAGGCAAGACGGAAATAAGCAATTAATATCATAGATACTACAAAACATATATGGACGCACTGTTGATGTGAGAAGTTTACATACTCTATAGCCAAATACATTTAAACTCGTTTTTTTTTCTTATTCTTTTTACAAATCTTGACATTTAATCTGAATAAACATTCCCATTCTCAGGTCAGACAGGATTACTACTTACTTTTAAAAATACAAAATGTCTTTTTCTTTCATCACACTCCCAGTGGGTCAGAAGTTCACATACGCCCAGTTAGTATTAGGTATTATTGCCTTTAAATTGTTTAACTTGGGTCAAACATTGTTGGTAGCCTTCCACAAGCTTCACACAATACGTTGCTGGAGTTCATGTAATTGAGTCAGGTTTGTGGGTCTCCTAGCTCGCCCTAGCTTTTTCACTTCTGCCCGCAACTTTTCTATTTGACTGAGGTCAGGGCTTTGTGATGGCCACTCCAATACCTTGACTTTGTTGTCCTTTAACCTTGTTGCAACAATTTTGGAAATTCCTTTGTCGTCATTGTCCTTTTGGAAGACCCACTTTTGACCAAGCATTAACTTCTTGGCTGATGTCTTGAGATGTTTCTTCAATAATTTCCCTTCTTCATGATGCCATCTATTTTGTGAAGTGCACCAGTCCCTCCCGCAGCAAAGCAACCCCTGCGACGTGCTGCCAGCCCTGTGCTTCACCATTGAGATGGTGTTCTTCAGCTTACAAGCCTCCCCCTTTTCCCTCCAAAAACAGCAATAATCATGATGGCCAAACAGTTCCATTTTGTTTTCATCAGACTAGGGGTCTTAATCTAGAAAAAAAGTAAGATCTTTTTCCCCTCATGCTCTTGGAGACCATATCCTGGCTTTTTATGGTGATTTTCGGGCTGTGGCTTCTTCCTGGCTGAGCAGCCTTTCAGTTTATATCAATATTGGCCTCGTTTTAAGGTGAGTAAAGATAACTTGGTTCCTGGTTCCTCCAGCATCTGCAGATGATCTTCAGTTTTACTGGGATTGATTTGCACTTTATGTGCTTGACATTCATCTCTAGGAAACAAAACGTGTCTCCTTCCTGAGTGGTATGATTGGTGCATGGTCCCATTGTGTTTCTATTTGCATACTGTTGTTGTCATGGTTCTGCCCTGCAGTCCCTCCCCCTCCTGCTGTCTTCACCTCCACTTCAACGAGCCACACCTGTTGCTTGTTGAAGTGGAGGTGAAGTGTAGAGTATTTACGAGCTGCACAGCCAAATTGGCAGTGCAGCTGCATTCTGGCGTTTTTAGCTCAGTGTGTGTCGCTGTTGCTCCCTTGTCTGTTTTAGTCTATTTTAAAGTATATTTATTAAACATCTTTTTGGTTTTACCAGCCTGTGCAAGTGGGTCCCTTTATCAGCCTTTAGGTAAATGGTGCCAGTGCCCGCCCGATAGCATGTTGCATCCAGCGGGACAAACCATGACAGTTGTTTGTGCAGATGAATGAGCAGCCTTCAGGCATTTGGAAAATACTCCGAAAAATGAACCAGATTTTCAAAGGCATGCATTTTTTTTTCTTCTTATTTTCAGGTCTTATGATTTTCTGATGATTTCAAGCAAAGAGGAAGTGAGTTTGAAGGGAAGCCTTGAAATACATCCACGGAAATACATCCTGCAATTGACTTAAGTGATGTCATTGAACCATAAAGAAGCTTCTAAAGCCATTAAATAATTTTCTGGAATTTTTCAAGCTGCTTAAAGGCGCTTGATCCACTGGAATTGTGATTTTGCCAATTATAAGTGAGATAATCTGTCTGTACTGTTGTTAGAAAAATGACTAATGTCATGCACCACTGAGATGTACTATCTGTGTGTTTTTTTGATGCTCTGCTAAATGCTTCCAAATACAAAGGAGAATTTAAAATTTAAAAGCGTAATTTAGATGCTACAGCGGAGCAAAAGTTCTCAAAGCTTACAAAGTAATCTGATGACATTACTGTGAACTGCTCGGTAAATGAAATGGTCAATGTATTTAACAGTACTTTAGGTAATATACTGAATAAAGTTGCTCCAGTTAAGTTTAAGATGGTTTGTCGAGATAGAGCAACACCAAGAATGAATAGTACTGTTCGTGAGCTTAAGAGATTGTGCAGAAAAGCTGAAAGAAAATGGAAAATAACCCAACTAGAGGTTCATCACTGCACATTCAAGAAATGCCTAACTAGCTACAACAATACCATATGTTCCAAGAGAAGAGCCTACCTGCTGAAAATGGTAGCAACCCTAGACTGTTGTTTCCAACCATTGACCAACTATTAAATCCAGCCCCAACCTTGGACTCTCTCAGTCAAGCTTCAGTATCTAAAGGTCCAGCTACACATTCGCGGATTACGCCGCGTGTTACGGCCGCATGAAGCGCGGCGCTAAAACGCTTTGATTGGAGTAATTGATTTATAATGATCAGGTCTACACATGGCGGGACTGGAAAAAAAGAACGTGCTGTCACCGCCGCGTGAAATTTCAGAAACCTCCGAAGGGGTTTTTGAGCGTATCACGCGACGCGTCCAGTTAAGCGTGTTCCATAGTCAGCCAATAGAAATTCAGGAAACTCTCCCACGTGATGATTCGCAGGCCTGACAGATTTTTTTTTTAAAAAGGCGTGGCTAATTATCCTGCCAAACTCTGAGACACAACCCTGTTCGAATTAATTTACTAGCAGAATGGGACGAAAGGAAGAAGACAATCAAACTGAACGTTCGATTATCGAAGTGAAGAAAAACAGAGTGCAAGTCTCCCCAAATCTGGTAAAACCTAGTAACTCATTTTGGTAGAAAGTAGGTTAGAACCATTTTTGAAATTACTGTTACTAATCATCAAATAAAGTGCCTAGTCACCAATTTGCTCTTTTTTATTTATTTTGTTTTACAGCAAGTTTATCCTGAAGGACTTCAGTCCTTTTGTTTTCTCAGCTTCATGAACAAGATTACCAGATTAGGGGAGGAGTTTCCAGCTAATTCGGAGGACAAAGCGTGTACACCCACTTTACCTGCCAAGGTGTAGACAGTTCACCGCTGCGTATTACGCAGCTTTTGCTCAGAGCGTTTTTTGCGGCTGTTCACGCGGCGTTAACACGTGTTATAAACCGCGAATGTGTAGCCAGGCCTTAAGTGCGAGGAATGAGTGATCATCTAAGTGCGAGAAGATGACCTTTGGGCTTATGCTGAGTAAATACATTGTCCAGAGGAGGATCGATTGAATGATACAGTTTTTCAGCTTTGACACGGTATTGGCGAATGGTGCTTTTAGCGATGAGGTGTCATGCTCAATAATCATCATCCCAAACCTAGAACTGATTTTGAAGCAGAATAACTGGTAACAGTTTACAATAAGGGTACATGAACTAACATTGGTTCATCAACTATCAATTAATTAGCAGGTAACTAATGCATTAAATAGCTGAATACGCATTATGCAACCATAAACAAGCATTAATTCATTTCATTGTTTCCCTTACTGTGAAGTTGAAAACACCCCCTTTGAAGCACTTCAAACTGTTAAATCACTTAATAATGTAATAATATATAAATTAATACCTTAGCTGATTTGAACATCATTTGTAAATGATGACCAGATGCATTAGTTAAATGTTAATCAGGTGTTTGTTGATGCTTATGACTGCATTAACTAATGTGAATTTTTGTACCCTTATTGTAAAGTATTGCTGAGTAAATCTGGGAACCCCTCCAGAATAGAGAAAAATAGACAGACTGAAACAAAGCTTTGTTTCACTCAGTTCTTTTACCCAGCTTTCAGTAACCCCTGCGATGTAATGTAGGGCTCAGCTGAGGGTAGAGTGCCATCCTTTCTGCATTTTTAATGCACTTTCAACACAAGCAGTGCTGAGAGCATTAACATTCCCTTCCTTTGCACCAACCACTCATTTTAAAATGAAGAAAACCAGGGGGAAAATGTCACCCTTTAACCACAACCACTGGCTGACCTTTACTGTCCCACACCTACCTCTGCCTTGGAATCTAGACGTACATTGGCTTTGCAGCTTTGCAAACCCTTTCATTAAACTCAGTTGCATACTAGCAGGCTGATATGCACCACCCCATCACTTCTATTCTAATCTTTAATGCATTCTGGGTAATGAGACATTACCAGAAATCAGTGAAACCACTGATAACTGACGCACAGCTGTTTCTCAAGCTAGTTTTAATCAAATGTCAGGTCCTGGTTTCATTTCGCATCAGGTGGCATTTGCTCAAAATTTTTGTTAAGTTTCCAGGCCCCTGGTTGGTTTGTGTGTAATTGTGTGTTGGTTTGTGTGCAATCCAAATGTTCTACTGATACTCTTTTCAGACGACCATCATCGGGATGAAGAACCTGTGACATGAAACTCAAGATCACCATATTCTTTTTATTTGAAATAAAATAGATATGAACAATGCATTCAAAATGTGTGTGTATGTGTGCATGCGTACGTGTGTGTGTGTGTGTGTGTGTGTGTTATGCTACTAAATGAGAACCAAAAATTTTTTTTTTCCCCCACAGAGTGGGGACATTATTGGGAAGTGAGGAGATTTTCAAATGTCTTCAAAAATATAAAGGCAAATTGTGACTTATTAGTTAAGGTTTGGCGTAAGGTTAGAATTGGGAATAGGTTAAGGTTAGGGTAAGGTTTGAGCTTGGCATACATTGCTTATTGTTGAGATTAGGGAAAGGCCAAAGAGGCACAGAAAGAATGAATGGAAGTCATGTGTGTGTGTATGTGCAAGGTTATGGACGGGAGGTTGGGGGTGGGGGGTGTTGAGGAGATGAGAGACCAGCAGCTTGAACCGCAGCCTTTACCCAAATACTACGCGCCTCCTGCGCAACCTCAGGCCTGCCTATGCTGTAGGTCTGCAAGTCTTGTAATAGGTGATATATCCTGCGAGTGTGATGGTGCTGGCCTGCAGTCCCTCCCCCTGCTGCATTTCTCGCCTCCACCTTAACGGGCAACAGGTGTGGCTTGTTAAGGTGGAGGTGAAGGTTCCCTATTTAAGGGCTGCTGCACTTTTGTTCTCTGCAGCAGTATTCTGGTTCTGGAGCGCTGACATGTGTTCTTGTGTGCTGGTGCTCCCCTCCGGGAGTGAATTTTATTATTTAAATGAAAGATTTTTATACATTTGTATTTTTGCTCAGCCTGTGTGTTTGGCTCCCTAGTTCTGCTTTTGGGTACATGGTCCCTGTGCCCGCAGCTTCATGCCTTCTACCGGCGGGGGCAAAACCATGACAGTGAGAGGTCTTCTGAAGAATTTCCTGACAAATACCTTCTCCTGTGAAAATAGCGTTAATACCTTTGATCCTCACAAACTGCATAGATTCCACCCCGTGTCAGCAAACGCGGGTTTTTTTGTTCCAGCCTACACACTGCCTCCTGATTACTCTCTATAGCAAATTTTGATCTCCAAGTCCATTTTGTATTCAGGAACAACCGATTTCTCCTTAATAAATGGGGAAATAATACTTAAACAGTGTTTCAGATGGCAGAATAACAGTAATTCAGTCAGGACAACTTTGTCAACATAAAGAGTTTATTTAGAATTGGCATTAATACATTTGGGGGGTATGGTTCTGTTCTGGAGTTCCCCACCCTTCCATATGCAAACATGGAATGCCCTAAGGCAGGGAGAGCAGCAAATTAACCCCCCCAGAACAGAGCAGGCATGGATAAAAACAGGGTGGAGATGGGGAGGGGGTGGACCGCAAAAGTGCTGGCAGAGAATGGCAAAGGAGTAGAAGACAGCAGGTAGGTTTAAATAAAGCGCTGTACTTGATCTCATCCAATCAGGAAGCCTGGGTAGTTAGCTGACCTGTACAATCAGCTGAGGCAGTCAGCTGGGCCCTGAGCTGGGCGAGAGGCGCTTGCCTCAGCCAATGGCTAGGTATGCTGAACAGCTAAGGCCAAGTGATCAGCTGCGCCAGAGGGGCCACTGGCCAGGGGATTTAAGCTTAAGGCGTGACTCCGTTGCCTGCCTGAACTAAAGCAATGCTCAATTTTTGAAGTTTTACACCTCTCACTTATTATCTTATTTAAAGAAGGAGACCGCACCTCGGCAAAGTATATTTCAGTGGAGTAAGTGTCTAAAACGCATAATTTTATCAATTTTAATTTGGAAATGACCCAATGCAACATGGCTGCCCTGTGAAGTGGAGGCCCTCGCTATTGCTGCAGCCATCATACACTTCTCCTCCTATGCCATCCAGTCACTGCACAAAGCATGCATCCTGACCGACAGCAAACCATGCGTACCAGCTTACCGCGAGCCGATTCCAGGTTTCCGTTCGACATGTAACAGGCGCTGCCATTCTTCCACCCAACTTCGCCGGTCGTTACCCCCCTGACTGCAATGACATTGCGTGCCAGGTGTTAGCTTTGTTCAATGTACACAGGACTCAGCTGTACGCCTTCTGTCCAGTGAAGATATTTTATCTGGGCGTGCAAGGCTTCTCTTCCCAAG
This sequence comes from Gymnothorax reevesii, assembly GCA_029721435.1. Lineage (NCBI taxonomy): Eukaryota > Metazoa > Chordata > Actinopteri > Anguilliformes > Muraenidae > Gymnothorax > Gymnothorax reevesii. The sequence goes on from CM056574.1 coordinate 166,076,862, forward strand.
CAGAACGGTATGGAAATCCTTGAAGGCTGATTGGCCAGACTTGTGTCACACCCATTCTCACCTTCCCCAAGTGACCTGACTGTCATAAAAATTAACTAACATCAAGAATATCTCAATGTTGTCACTATAGCTAGTGATGGATTACTTGTTGTCACACGCAATGAGCCCCTTTCCCCAACACATGGATGCACTGTTGTCCCTCGACAGGTCCTGGATGGTATTTTGACTGCTCTACACCTGCAACTCAGCAACCCCACAGCTAACCAGCTTCAGAGGTCGGTGGGGAGTTACTTCTTTGACCTTGACCTTGACAAGGCCATCGCTCGATTCACTGAAGGGTGCCATTCTTGTGCAGCTCTGCGCCACTTTCCTCAAGCTATTGTGGGGCAGTCCGCATCCCACCCTCCTGCAGCTGTAAGCACTAGGTTCGCTGCTGACATCATTAAACTTGCACGTCAGCTGATTTTAGTGGTGTGAGAGTGTGTGACATCCTTTACTGCAGTTCTCCTTGTGTAAAATGAAAGGAGCCAAACATCGCGGTATGGGCTGATCAGGCTTTGTGTTGAGCTCTGCCCTCTGCATGACCCCCTCCCATATGCTCCACCAGCCAGAGCTATCTTCTGCCTCATCTGAGTGACTATGTAATAGACTAGCCTTGCTCTGAGTTCCGCTTAGTCCCCTCTTACCTGCGTGATCATAGATAGTCTCTGTTATCCTCTCGTTGTGCTACTTGCCTGCCTGTGTTTAATTGGCCACCATATCTGCTTAGCATAGCTTAGTCTAGTACATTACTGATATATTGTGTCTTCACTACAAGATTAGCATTCTTACTTGAGCTTCGGTTTTGTAACTGTCATCTGTTGATAACCAGTTTACGCTGTTCCACAGGATAGGGGTGGGTGCAGGGAGGGAAGGTGGTCAAGCCAGTCTACTGGTAGTTAGTTTGGAGTCTGTGTAATGCCGGTGCATGCGCCGGCGCTCTCTCTGCCAGCAGCTTCCTGTTCACTGGTGCCCTCACCATGTGTTTGTGTTCAGTGCATTAACCCTCTATTAACCAGTGTAGCATATCTGCTACATGAAGTAAAAGGGTTAACAGCCTGGACACCCTGTTGGTTTTGTTTCTTATTGCCAAATAAACATTTCAGAATAACTTGAATGGTCTGTCACTTAATTTTTTTCATTAGCATTATTACCCAATGTAGGAGATTTGCTACAATTTGGTAGGTGGGCCAAATGTGTCAAAAAAAATTTTTCTACTGTTTTTCAAATAATGGCCCAAAATTAAAATTTTTGCATAAGGAAATAGTTTTAACACGATTGGAAATGGGTTTGGTTAATAGAGGGTTAAAGCTGATTTCTTTTTTTTTTGTTAACATTTTATATTCAAGTTTTAACATTTACAGAAAAAGATATGAGGGGTGTTAAGACTGTTTTCTGTCGTGGAGTCAAGTCGGGACCGATGAAGTGACACACCAATGACCACTAACCATTGAAAGGCTTTTATTACAATGCACAAGGGAGGATTCTAGCGTCCGACATAGCGCTCGCAGAGAATCTTGACGCACTGTTCACATCTCGGGGTTTAAGTACAAGATCCGTGGTAGAGCAAATGGTGGATGTAACACCTTCCCATGGACATCCAGCCAAACTGACAGGATGATATCACCTTTGATCAGGTACCTTCATTCTGAGTACAATACAGCATTACCAAGTGTGACCATGTGCCAAGTGCCCCTCACTGTGGGAGGATATTGATGTGAGTGCGTGTGTGTGTGGGGGAGGAGGCTGGTGTAAGCAAGAGTAGGCGCGTGCGTGTGTGTGTGTGTGTGTGTCGGGAGGGTGGCAGGGAGGCTGGGAATGGGAGTGTGTGTGGATCTGTGTGTGCTGAGAGAAAAACCTTAATTCAGTCGCTCACTCCTATCAGGGGGAATATTGGGGGGAAGATCAGTACATTAAAAAACACAATTGCAATATGTATATACATATAAAACAATCCATACAAATACCATATAATCACAATAAAATACTCCTGATACTGCAAATGACTTCAGACCAAACAGATGCTGTGTTCACATTGGCTTCGTGTAATATTGCAGTGGACTTTTCCATGATACATATATCTGAATAATAATGTACCCAAATATATGTTAGTGAGATTCCAGGCTCTAGCCAACCCTTTTAAATGGCTTTTATAGCTGCAGTTAGTCCTGCTAATAAAACACGTTTCTTTAGTCTTCTGAGCTCGACATCTGAGATATCCCCGATAACCAACACACCAGGACACATGGGAATCTGCACACCCAAAAGATCTTTAAAAGTTGAGACCACATAGATCCAACAGTCCTTTACTGGAGGGCACTCCCACCACATATGAAGAATGTACCAACTACGCCTAATGAGCAGGTAGTGCAAAGGATAGAATCCGATAATTTCATTTGAAATCTGGGATATGGAGTAGCAGAGAATCTATGGGCCACTTTAAAATGAATCAACTGATGAGCCAAATTTTTGGAAGAAGTAAAAATATTGCTCCAGATTGACTCCCAATCTACGGAAACACCTAAAGTGTTTAATTCCTGATTCAAAATTGAAGAAACAGGAAGAGTATTAATATTATGAGATAAAAGTTTGTTACAAAGGGATGCAACTAGACCTCTGGAAGTGCCTGCAGTGTGAAGAAATTGTACTAAAGAATGGGTCGGGAGAGCCTTATTCCATGGAACTCCATAGGCGCGGAGGGCCGAGCCGAAGGCACAGAAAGTACGAAAAACCAAGGAGCATAAAACTCCTTAATTATTTGGAACGAACACAAGCCTTTTTCATCAAAAATATCACCCAACACAAACACATTTCTGTCAGACCACGGGGGGTAACGAAAAGGTTCTGATCCCGTCAGCAGAAAGCCATTATTCCAAATGGGGGACAAACTGTGAAGGTTAAGACAGACAGCAAGAAACTTATTTGCCTGCTGGAAGACATCCCACGACTTTGTAATAATGTGACCCACACGAAGAGAAATGAACTTCTTTTTGAGGCCCGAGAAAGCTAAATCCTGAATTCTATATGGCTTTACCATGGCCTTCTCTATTTTGCGCCACAAAACCAGATGAATAGAATCAAACTAAACCTTAAGTGCTTTCAACTGGAAGGCCCAATAATAATTTTTAAAATTTGGCAAGGACAAACCACCATAGGATTTCAGGTGCTGTAATGTTGTTAACTGTATCCTGGAGTTTTTTCCATTCCAGATGAAGTTTTTTCACATAGAGTTAATTTCCTCTATATATTTCTGAAGAAGTGCCGAGGGTAGCATAGAAAACAAAAAGTTAATTTGAGAGAGAACATTCATTTTGATCACTGATATTCTACCATGTAGAGTAAGTTGCAAGGGAGACCATCGTGCAAGATCAGCTTTAATTTTGCTCAAAGTGGAAGAAAAATTTTGTTTCTGAATTGTCTGGAAGTTAGAGTAGATTTTGATTCCTAAATGAGTGAAGTCAGATTGCACTGGAAAAGAACAGGGAAGAGTTGCATGTTTAGCAGCAGAGTTAAGAGGCATTAGAATTGATTTATTCCAATTTATTTTGTTATGGCCCCTATTTGTTATTACAATTTACAACACAACAGCAACAGCAAGGGATGACAGACACAGTTTTTAAAACTTACACACATTTAATTAACAAACAAAGACAATAACAACAAACTAACAACTAATGACCAAGACTGATTTCCAAAAAACAGAAAATATTTACAGTCCCTTTTGTAGGTTGCTTGGTGATGTCCTGGGTGAGGGAAAAACTCTAACACAGGCAAAAATCCACTGAAAGCTTCACAGGTCTTGAACAGAATGACAGGTCTGGTCACATGTATCCTTCTCCTTGCAATTTCTCCTAATACTTTACTGTCTCAATTCTACTCCTTATATACTCTTTTGCAGACCCCACCCACATTTAGACCTTTTTTTTTTTTTTCGGGGACTTGCCCCAGACATGTCTGAAACATGTCCAAACATAGCTCCAGTCTGAGCTGAATAAAAAAAGGTAAATACTGCTATCTAGTGGCCTATATTCACATTACAATTTTATATCCAGATAGAGACCCAAAATTGTTAACCAAGGATTCGTGGAAGGGAATTGGAGATGCAGGAGAGAAACAGAAGAGTGTCGTCCCCTCACAATGAAATATGATGCGCTGTGTTTTTGATACTAATAGGGGAAATTTCAGATCTCTGTCGAATAGCCTGCACTAAGGGCTTTAGTGAAAGAGTAAATAAGAGGGGAGACAGAGGGCAGCCCACCTGAGTCCCTCTTTCAAGGGGAAAATTTGAAGATATGACTGGTCCTGTCTGAACACAAGCAGATGAATTATCATATTAAGTGCGCGCCATATGAATAAATCGTGGACCGAAACCAAACCGATCAAGTACAGCCCATAAAAAAGGCCATTCTAAACGATCAAACCTTTTTTCTGCATCTAGTGATAAAATAGCGCAAGACTCTCCATTTTGAGGGGCCAACTCAAGAATATGCAAGAGCCTACGCATGTTATCCGCTCCCAATCTCCCTCTCATGAATCCAGTTTGGTCATGATGAATCAAACCACCAATACATTTGTCCAATCTTTTTGCTAAGACCTTTGCATTTAGCTTTAAATCAGAGTTTATCAAACTTATAGGTCTATAGCTTGAGCATTCGGATGGTTCCTTGCCTTTTTTGAGAAGCAAGGTAATTAGTGCCGTCTTTTGGTCCCAATTTCCAAAGAATAGTTGATGGAGGTATAAAGGGACCTACAGTATCCCATACTGCTAACAATAGTTCTGGCGGAATACCATCCATGCCTGGGGACTTACGTTTTTGCATTGAGAGTGCAGCGGCCATTAATTCTTCAAGAGAGATGGGAGCATCTAGCTGCCTGATCTGGTCAGCAGAAAAATAGCGGTAGATCTAAAGTATTCAAAAATTCTTTCATCTTTTCATTATCAGTGATGATCTCTGACTTATAAATATGAGAGAAAAATGTTTTAAAAGTTTCATTAACCAAAAGGAGCTGTGACAATAATACACCATTGGCATCCTTTATCGCATCAACAGAGGCTAATCGCTGGCATTGATTGATTCTCAAAGCTAGAAGTCTGCTAGTCTGTCTGTGTGTTCATAATATAACTGTCCGAAGTAATAAAAATTCTGCTTTCGTCCTCGTCAATGCCTTAAACTCCGCTTTTAAAGAGGCCAGTTCAGAAACTCTAGATTGCAGGAAATTATCTTTCTGCAGATTTTCTAACCGTTTAATATCTGACTCCAATTGGGCTATTCTTTGATACCTAGTTTTCTTCAGGTTAGAGCCAAAAGAAATAGGGAAACCTCTAATAAAACATTTTGTTACTTCCCACAACGGAAGAGGGTTAATTTCAGGGTCTCTGTAACTTTCTAGAAATGTCTTTAATTCTTTGGTAATGCCTTCCAAGAAATCGGGATTTTGAAGAAGAAAAACACTGAATCGCCATCTCCCAGTAAGAGCCACTCCGGTAGAAAAGTCAAAACTGTACAACACCGGTGCATGATCAGATAACATAATTGGCAAAATATCACTCGAAGTATGTTGTAAGATACTGGGTGTAATGAATATGTAATCAATTCGAGAATATGTATTATGTTGAAAAGAGAAAAATATAAAGTTTTTCACGCTTGGATTAATAAGACGCCATGCATCCAATAAATCTAAATTTCGTAAAAATGCATCAAAATGACCCGACGCTGCCACCCTAGCCGACGCTGCATTGTTACGTGAGGCATCAAGTAGGGAATCTTTGATCAAATTGAAATCTCCCCAGATAATCCAGATAATCACACATACATCAGACATCTGAAGTAACTTCATTGAAGAAATGAGGGTCATAGATGTTAGGGACATATATAGACGCAAGGCAGAGTTTGAAACCTTTTAACGTAATAAGCACAAAACAGAACCTACCCTCGGAATCTCCACCTGAAAAATGAACAGTCACTTCTAGCTTCCTGTCCCTCAAGATCATCAACCCCTTAGTTTTATTATGAGCACAGGAATGTGTAAGTATTTTATAATATTTGTTTTGAACTTGGTGTACGTCAGATGGCTTCATATGCATCTCCTGTAGAAAAGCAATAGTAACCCGTTTACGATGCAAATAGTCAACACATTGAAGTCTCTTTACATTTTCATTCAATCCATGAACGTTCCAAGTCATATAAGTATTAATATCATTCATTGCTAACATAGTTATAAGCAGTGACCACAAAATTAAACTAGAATAGCACTCAGACAGCGCAGAACCTCCGCCGCCAGGGGGCAGCAAAGCCAAAAGCACAGCGATTGGAACTCCGGCCCATTGGAAAGACTTGAAATCTTGAACTTTGGAGTATATCTCAGCAGTACTTTGGCCTAGATATGCCAAAATTTAATCACCTCTTCCTTGATTTAATACCCATCTACCCTGAAAATTTCATCAAAATCCGGCCATTAGTTTTTGAGTTATCTTGTACACAAACAAACAAACCAACAAACAAACGGCAACGAAAACATAAACCTCCTCGGCGGAGGTTAATAAGGCTCCGCTCCATACTACGTTACTATCCACAGAATGCAATATCCAGCTTGCCTTTGAGAATACTGACTCGAAGACCAATCTCAGCAGAAACCTACTCGTGAAGTCATATATAACACAAAGGCTATACAGAGTCAATTTTAAAATGATAGGTTGAAGGCACTCCCATAAATTAATGGTGAAACAAGTACGAAAAAAATTGACGGTACAACCGTACCAACACGAAAACAGAAAAAAGCCAGTTAGCCGGGGCATCCACATCCCCAAAACAAAAAGAAAAAATGAAACTGGCATAAACTCAAGACACAGTCGCATCTTTGGTTTTCAGCCAAGATGGGGACGTGCATCTCTCAGCCCCACAGAGTAAATAAAAATCATTGATTGATTCTCCAGTACTGAAGGTAATAATAGAGGGCCTTACATCTGAAAATGAACATTCAATAATTCTGATGGTAGGTTTTGACGGCACCGGCAAGATAAACTTTCTCGACTTTACCAGATGAGCAAACTTAGGTGATACATCAGACCCAATGAACATTATGCAGGTTAAATTAATCGAGAATTCAGAGCAGAGGGCAAAGATACTCATCACAAGAAGTCCTTCTCTCGATTTCGAAGACAATGATCCACTGAAAAATATGAACAAATCCGCTTCACTCGTGTGCTGAATGCAGGTAGACACCAAGTGAATTGAGTTATTTCAGGCTGTCTAGAAATCTCTGAGCATCATCTGGGGTTTTATGCACATTAGACTCAGAACCATGGGTAACTTTCAGTTGTGCAGGGTAGAGATGAAATCCTCGAATTCCTTTTTGCCGTATCGAAGCCAACACAGGTGAATAAGCCTTCCTGCGCTCCGCGGTGTAACTGGAGTAGTCCGGAAACAGCCGCATCTGGATCTGACCGTGAACGAACTGAGATTGTGACTGCCTGTATGCTCTGAGAATGGCCTGCCCATCAGTATAGTTTAAAGAAGTTTAAAAATAAGAGTACAAGATCGAATTGACTTGCCAGCAAAGTAAATTCTGTGTGCCCTCTCAATTTCGATAACCCCTCTGGAACTCAGGGAAGGAAACATTACAGGGAGCTGGTGCTGTAAATAGCCGATAGCGTCCTCATTTTCCACACCCTCTGGAAGATTAACTAGACGTAACTTGGAACAACGGTTTCTGTCCTCCAGCTCAGCCAGTTGCTCTTTGAGTGGAGTGATATCGCCAACCGTTTTCATAATTATGTCCCGATTTTGCCTTTGTGCAGCCTGCAAAGTGTCCACGCATTTGCCTTGGTTCATAGTTGCAGTGGCTAGCAATGCTAGCTCCTTTTCCATGTGCTCGAACCGGGACTGAAAACTGTCCATATCCTTTGGAATAGCTTTAACGTCAGCACAAAGCTCAGGCAATGTATCCTTTAAATCTTTTATACAGTCATTAAGTGCTGCTTTCAGAAACTGAAGTTGGAAATCGGGTAAAGCAAGCATTTTATTTTCGTCATCAAATACCGGACCCCGTGAGCCATCGAGGGTCATGTTGAGGCATTTCTAAGCCAATTCTTTTGAGGGGTTTCATGAAGGAGAGGGAGTATTAGGTATCATCCCGCTCGCAGGTCGTTTCTCCCATGAACTCATTTTTAGTTAAAACTGATTGGAGGCCCGCTTTGTCAAAATAATCCAGAGAATTTATTAAAAAATTGGTGGAGAGATGCGCCCGACTGGGTTAGGCTGCCATCTTGGCTGGAGTCCAAACCGGAAGTCCGTTAAAGTTGATTTCAACGGTCTCACACTATCTCGGCTGTAAATTCCCCTTAACCTCTGGCGCTGGTTTACTTTGTTTTGAAAAAGCTTTCATGGCAGGATGACTTCTATAAGACCTTGGGACATATGGTTACGCTGAGGGGAATGAGGCTTTCAATTCCGATGACTGGCCGTGCCACGGAGGCGTTATCAAATATTCTCTGATGGCAGATGACACTTATACATTATTGATGCATGCCTCTTGCTATTCAAACATATTCACCCACAGCCCCTCAGTCTTGAAACTGGTGCACCTTGAAAAACAGAAATTCCCATAGGACCCAGCATAGCTGTGACATTTGCTGTAATGATTTTAAATGGAATTTTGAATATAAGTGATATTTTCAAAATAGTGATATTTTCAAGAAATATATATTTTCAATCAAATAATAAATCACTTCAATCAAAAACCTTGTCAATCAAAGAAAAACAGTGTTCAAATGCACTTTTTTGGGTCTCAGTTTTATTTTTGCATTCAAACACTTTTTTTATTTTATTGTACATGTTTTTTTTTTGAACGAAGTGAAGTTTTTTTCATTGAAAATATGTTTTTTTTTTGGTTGAAGCAACTTTTTTTTGATTGAATAATAAAGACACAAATGTACCTTCATAAGAATGCATTTGCCCACAGTCATAACCAAAGGCTTCAGTTTAAGCTGGTGAAACCGAATCCCAGGAACAGACAAATAAAATACAGTTCAGGCCAAAAGTTTGGACACACCTTCTCATTCAATGAGCTTCCTTTATTTTCATGACTATTTACATTGTAGATTCTCACTGAAGGCATCAAAACTATGAATGAATACATGTGGAATTATGTAAAGTATGTATCAAACAGTTGTCCAATAGGGCTGTCGGCTGCATATCAACCTGACTTCTGCACAACACAACTGATGGCCCCAGCCCCATTGATAAGGCAAGAAATTCCACTAATTAACCCTGACAAGGCACACCTGTGAAGTGAAAACCATTTCAGGTGACGACCTCATGAAGTTCATCAAGAGAAGCCAAGAGTGTGCAAAGCAGTAATCAGAGCAAAAGGGTGGCTTCTTTGAAGAAACTAGAATAGAAGAAATGTTTTCAGTTACAGGTATTTCACACTTTTTTTGCTAAGTACATAATTCCATGTGTTCATTCATAGTTTTGATGCCTTCAGTGAGAATCTACAATGTAAATAGTCTTGAAAATAAAGGAAACGCATTGAATGAGAAGGTGTGTCCAAACTTTTGGCCTGTACTGTATGTTCATGGGAGATGTTTTGGGAAATCAGTTGAAGGGAACGCATAAGGCAGGCTTCTAGACAGAGCGCTTAGACACTTTAATGACTTAAGGAAACGATTGCGTAGATGTAAAAAAAAAAAAAAAAGGTGAGCGTTCTGACCAACAAACGGATCGTGAAAACTACTGACTTCAGGAAAATCAAAGCTGCATATTTGGTAAATGTATTTTAAACTGTTCTGTCCCGATTAAAGTAGCCACATATCTCAATTATTTTTTGCATCCCTATTTGTGCAAGACCTTAAAAATAAAACATCGAACAGCGATGTTTCCCTATTCTCAGAAATGTTCCCTATCACTTCTCTTCTGAGAAACAACCTCCAATAAGACCGCATCCTTCTCTGAGTTAATTTTTACTGAGCGGCCATAAATTCATCTTTGCGGTAAAACTTTACTTGGATATTCAGCACAAGATAGTTCACAGCGTATTTGTTACATTTAAACAGCTGATTAGCTGATATTTAATGATTGAAGTTTCATTTTTTTCTGCTGATGTTCAACAGATTATCAATGAAGTTTATGTGTTGATTCATCAGCATAGCTGTAGAAAATTTGGAACGCTTCAAACAGCTTATTTGTTGAGATTCAGCAATTCAGCTGTTTCCCTTTGTCTACAGATCTTCAACAGATTATCAACATATAAGATCTGCACGGCACAACTGCACCCAATTAATAACAAACAAATGAGAATCAACACACTGTTTTCCACAGATGAGCAGCAACAGCTGTTGGGTCCTGTCACTAGAAATTCCTCCTAAGAAGTAAGCACCCTGGCTACCTTGCCAAGGAGACTGGCTCTTTGGCGATGTGGTCAGCGTGTGTGACTCTTACCTGGGATTCTGGGGTTCAAACCCCTGTCCGGGCCCTCCCTCAGCTTGCCACATTCTGGCGTGATGGGCAGGATCCAGGGAATCCCAATGGAAGGCAGTATGCATAAAGCATGGAGCATTAGGACACGCTCCTGAAAGAGGGAGATAGATGTATCAGTTGATAGGTCCTGTCACTAGAATAGTACGCGCCCTGGCTACCTTGCCAATGAGCCTGGCTCTTAGGCGATGTGGTCAGCGCGTGTGGTGAGATTCTTAGCCGGGAGTCTAGGGCTCAAACTCCAGCAAAGGCCCTCGTTCGGCCAGCCACATTCAGATGCAGACGTCTAAATAATGCCATAATTGCACTTGTGCCAGACATACATAATTGTATATTTAATATTTACAAGGAGTTGGTGCCCTTAAACTAATTCAGATGAATTTATGAATTTATTGTCATTGTTACAGAATAACAACGAAATTACGTTTGGAGAGAAAGTGCTCCGGGCTGCTACAACGTGCGTCGCGCTGCCAAGTCCACTTTCTTCTTCGAAAATGAAAGGTTTCAGAAAGGTTACAGGTTACAGTTAACACAGAAGATGACATTAGACATAATAATACACATCAGGTTATAACACGACACGCAGGGAACGCGTTGGAATTTTTTCAGGGGAATGGAGGTGGAGGGGGAGGTGGGGGAAGAAGGGATTAAATGCAGGAGGGCAGCCTTGGCAGAGTCCTGAGTCCTTATCAGGCAGAATGTTCTGTCCTTGTCCGAGGGATAAGAAATATGTTGACATTCCATGTGAGACTGAGGCAGACAGAGGGGAGACGCGGAGTGGGGGGTGCCGAATTTTATTTAAATTTCGGGTTGGAACAAGCAATTTTGATTGACCCGCTATTCATTTTGTAAATTTTTTACTTCAGGCTTCAGGCCACCAGTTCTCCCAGTTGTTTTCCCATCCTCTGTTCAAAAGTTTTGAGTTCTAAAGCCTGAAACAGTGGAATACAAGTTGGATGAACCCTATCTCTCTATAAAAGCTGTTCTGCTATCAGCCAGGCGTATCCGGCTACAGAAGGTACCAGTGTCACATTCGCGCCATAGACTGTATATAAAGATGGACGAAGCAACCGTGACGTCACCCATTGGTTTCAGCATACCATTGAGGAAGCCTCGATTTTGGAAATTTGAATTACGCCATTTTGTCATTTTGAAACCGGAAGTGATTCCTTTTGGACGAGAGCATGAACTGAATACCCGGGGAGAAGCGAGAGGTGGATCTACGGGTGGATCTTAACATATGAGACAATGACCAGAGAATCGCCACGCCCTTAAAGCATTGAAGAATCTGAATATTTGGTTGATTTTGCTCACAACAGATTTGTCAAATGTCAAAAATAATATTGTTGGAACACACGCTTATTACCCGTGTAGTATGTGAATGTTTGGTTGATTTAGCTCAAACCAGAGGCAACAGTAAAACTTTTATGACCCTGCAGCCTGGCTGTGGGGGCAGCATCTCTGGTTCTGCTCAGCAGGAGGCAGGAGCCATTCACTCCGAGCTGCCCAGTTCTCCTCTGAAAGTTATATCACTGTCCCCACTGAAGTTAAAGTCCAGTTACATTAATCTGATTAAAACAATCTAAATCTCTGAGAAATTCATAATATGTTTATTTTCAATATCCTGTGAAGAAATCAATTTTAAATTTAAAACTCAAACTATCTAATACTCCATTTTAAGGCTTTTCCATGACAACTGCATCATATTAGTACATTTTCCTGTCGTGTTTGGTCTTGTTATTCTCGGGGGAATCCAAGGAGTTGAATGGAGCGTGTTTCATTTCCCTTGAAATTATGGATCATCCTGTTTGGGAAACTCTTAAATTGGTCAGATTCCACTCTCCTCTCCATGCGAGCACCTCAGTGAGGAAAACCCAGATTCGGCCATCCCTTCCTTCGCCTTGATTGGAGACGTGGTTTTGAGTGCTTAAAAGCAAGAGATTCTAACCTGAAGGGGCTCTTTTTTCAAGATCTTGTGCGCGTAAGGTGAGTTAGGGAGAATCACATTCCACCTCGCTCCGCCCGCCTGGGTCTGTGCGTAAGTAACGGATCTAGGTGGGCGGAGAGGGATGGCATCTGAGTTCTTCCCGGCCACGTGGTGGCCTCCATCTTTTCCAGGTATGAATTTATTCTCTCTTTCTAAATTGTGTGTAACTGATAATTGGCTGAACTGATTTGTTTGATCCAAGTTAGTGCCTACCTGGTGATTAAATTATTGTTATTCCTTACAGCTTGCGTGGTCTCTGTGACTCTTAACACTTGTACATTCTTTCTAGCCTTGTGACAACCGGTACTTAGGGGGCGATCCCTTACCATTCCAGACTAGCTAGCTGATGAGTAGGTAGCGGTTAGTTTTAAGTTGGATTGCAAATTACATTCTACCCCTTAAGTTAAGGGTTGATGTATTAAAGGTCCTGGGGATTTGGCCCTCAAAGGTACCCCTGGGCTTAAGCTGGTACCCGGGCGATCCCCTTAAAGGGCCCTTTGGTGTACATCAACCTGGGTTTGTGATGTGTTTATGCTCAGTGCTACTTTGTTTATGCCAAGGTGCTTCGATCATGGTAATTTCCTCCATCCTCTAGAACTTCCACCGAACTTAAGATACGGCAGCGATGCTTATTAACTCTGGCTGCTGAGTGAAAATGGTTTTCACAGACCGAGTCTGGTTGCGCAACTGCCCTGAGATTCACCCATGCCTTCCCTAAACTATAAATTCTAATTCTAATTTATGGTCAGATATTTAACGAGGATGTAACTAAATTTGGTATTCTAAATGTATTTGTTGGGTTTTACGAAATTAACCAATAGCAAAAACCAGAAGGATACAAAAAGGAGGCTTTATTTCTGAAGGGGGAAACCCCCCCTCAACAGAGCTGGCAACAGTACAATGTCCGCAATCCAAAATCAGAGTCCAATGGGCGAAATCCAGAGTCATACACAGGGCACCAATCACAAAATCGTAGTCAGACAAAAAGAGGTCGAAAAACAAGAATGCGGCAAAAGTACAGGAAATCGGCAAAACTCAGTGTCTAGGGCGGCCCAGTCAGAAAGATAAATCACTATGAATCAAGGCGAGAGAAGCGTAGCACAGGAAACAAGGAAGAACAATCTGACTAGGCAGTGAATCAAACGGAGATCTGTATAGACATCTGGGAGAACACATGATCAGGGAACACAGGTGCAATCAATTGAACAATAATCAAGGAGTGACACATTAGGAATAAACTAATTACATGAATTTGGCCGAAGCCAAAACGCAGACAGGGATAACAAGACAAACCTATGAACAGACAAACAGCTCCAGTCACGGAGTACTAAAAGTGCATAGTTTGGAGACAGGAAAGCACAAAACATTTATGGAGACCCACAGAAAATCGTATCAGGGATAATTAGGGAAAGGCAAGGAGGCGGAGACTAGAATAGGGCGACTACTGAAAGATAGTTAGTCATTTAGTAAGTGCAGCTATACAATCCCGAGGGCTTGTTAGTAAGTTAGTCAAGATATACAGGGTTAGTGTGGGTTAGTAATTAGCGAAAACAACAAACTGTTAGTATGTGTTAGTAAGACAGTAAAAGAAAGAGGAAGCAAGAACACGAGATAATGAAAGAAGATTGAAACCCAGAAACCAATAAATCACCCGAATGAGTGGCACGCAAGACAAGGGACCGTGAGCAAAGATACACTCATGACAAGATGGGGGAGACAAAGTGCAAAGCATGGCAAGGAAAATAAACACAGCTATGAAAACAAAACATGGCATGGAGACTAGAAAAACTAAAACATGAAAATAATAAGACAAGAAATCCTAATAACCAAATACACAATACATAGTCCAAGAATGGTCAGTCGAAGCAGAGGTCACAAAAACACAAGAATCAAACATTCATGGCACAAGGCCAGGCACAGAACTTGAACTAGACATGGGACATGGCATGGCAAAGACATGGTACATGGGCAAGGCAAAGACAGAAAATGCAGGATGACAAGTATTATGGAGTCAGATTATTGTAACCGTTGCGTTTTTATGCCCCGTCTTTGGACGAAGAAAAATATCCATTTTATTGTGATTCACACCAGCCAGGAAGTTGCTTGAATTAATGCCAGCCAAGAAGAACACGTGAAACCTTCAGCCCTCTGCAATGTCTGTCCTTGGTATTGTTTTATGGGGTTTTACAGCATATACTGGCTTTATCCTTTATCCTAGTCTATTTGGGACCATAATTTGCAAAAATGTACATAATGATATATCGAAGGAGACTTGAAACTTGCAATAGATACAGTGAAGTAATGTGGAAAATCATTATTCAAATTATAAATCTGGTGGGAAAGTAGGGTCATTTTCTCATAGTCTTCTATAAGATTGAACCTCTTTCTGCAACTACCAACATCGCCACCTGCTGGCCATTAAATAGAATGCAAATTTTGGAGATTTCCGCATTGGCCTTACTTTTCAGACACGAGTGCTGCGTCCATCTTTTTATTCAGTCTATACTCCACTCCTAGCAGCCCGGTGTCCATGCCCACATCTCAAATCAAGTCTCCACTCCCTTGTTCCAACTCTCCTGAGCATTGATTGCGCACACATTTCCATGCCTATTTAAACTCTCAGTTGTCTTTAGTTTGTCAACGAGGGTCGTCTATTGTACTCCTAGGTCTTGTGGTTCCCGGGGGGGTATTCAATTAACGTAGCTAAGAACATCCAGACTAAGGCTTAATCTTGAGGCTTGAATTAGCACCAACTCCTAATCTAGCCTCGACCCGTTGCATTAAGTGAAATAAACTAGCTCCAATTGACGCTAATTCAGTCAGGACAACTTTGTTAACATAAAGAGTTTATTTAGAATTGGCATTAATACATTTGGGGGGTATGGTTCTGTTCTGGAGTTCCCCACCCTTCCATATGCAAACATGGAATGCCCTAAGGCAGGGAGAGCAGCAAATTAACCCCCCCAGAACAGAGCAGGCATGGATAAAAACAGGGTGGAGGTGGGGAGGGGGTGGGCTGAAAAGTGTTGGCAGAGAATGGCAAAGGAGTAGAAGGCAGCATGTAGGTTTAAATAAAGCGCTGTACTTGATCTCATCCAATGGGGAAGCCAAGGTAGTTAGCCAACCCGCACAATCAGCTGTAGCAATCAGCTGAGCCAGAGGCGCTTACGTCAAGCAATGAGCGAGCTAGGCAAGACAGCTTGGGCCGTGCAATCAGCTGAGGCAGTCAGCTGGGCCCCGAGGTGGCCGAGAGGCGCTTGCCTCAGCCAATAGCTAGGTACGCTGAACAGCTTAGGCCGAGCGATCAGCTGCACCAGAGAGGCCACTGGCCAGGGGACTTAAGCGTAAGACGTGACTCTTTTGCCTGCCTGAACTAACGCAATGCTCAATGTTTGAAGTTTTACACTTCTCAGTGGGGAGATACTTCTTTGCCCTTGACCTTGACAAGGCCATCACTCGATTCACTGAAGGGTGCCATTCTTGTGCAGCTCTGCGCCACTTTCCTCAAGCTATTGTGGGGCAGTCCACATCCCACCCTCCTGCTGCTGTCAGCACTAGGTTCGCTGTTGACATCATTAAACTTGCACGTCAGCTGATTTTAGTGGTGTGAGAGTGTGTGACATCCTTTACTGCAGCTCTCCTTGAGTAAGATGAAAGGAGCCAAACATTGCGAGATGGGCTTATCAGGCTTTGTGTGGAGCTCCGCCCTCTGCATGAATCATTTACTGTGGTCGACAGAGGTCTGGACAGACCCTGCTCCCGCTTTCAAAGCCCTTGGGGACGATGCACTCCTCAGCCAGCACTGTCAGGATCTCCTTCAAGCTTGGTTGTGCAAAGAACCCCAACAAGAATCCAGTTGCAAAGAAGGCAGTTAAAGAGTTAGAAGAGGAACTTCTCAGACAGCAACCATGCGGTGGCCCAGGATCTGCCAGGGTTCTGGGAACTGCGACTGCCTGCCTAAACTCCAGAATCCACTCTCGTGGCTTATCTGCTCAAGAGATGTGGACAAAGAGAGACCAGTTCAACTGCTCCCAGTTGCCTCTGGCTGACCAGGACCTGATATGCTCTTAACACAGTGCTCGTTCGAAGAACCACCCTAACAAAGAAAAGTCCAAGGCACTCAGGGGAAGGTCCGAGTCACCCCGACTAATGATGTTGGTGATCTCCTCTACCTGCATGCAGATCGCAACAAGTCATATAGCCGCGACCGATATTTTGTTGTCTCTGTCGACAGGCTCTGGTGTGGTGTCCGCGAATTCTTGGGGTCTCAGCTCAGGATCTTCACTTACTGCGTCAAGATAAGTGACTGCTACAAAGTGCCTGTCAGATGCCATGATCCCAGGCATACTGCCAGCTACAGTGACACATGGAGACAAGGATGAGGATTCTCTAACAAAGCCACGTGCACCTCCCGAGTTCCCTCCTCCCTCTGCAATCCCCCGTGAAATGACATCAGTCCCAGCTCCCTTATGCCCCGCCCAGTTCCGCCCGAGCCACACTGTGCTTTGCTTAGTCCCCTCTTACCTGTGTGATCATAGATAGTCTCTGGTTTCCTCTTTTGTAGTGCTACTTGCCTGCCTGTGTTTAATGGCCACCATATCTGCTTAGCATAGCTTAGTCTAGTACATTACTGATATATTGTGTCTTCATTACAAGATTAGGACTCTTACTTGAGCTTATGTTTTGTAACTGCCATCTGTTGATAACCAGTTTACGCTGTGCCACAGGATAGGGGTGGGTGCGGGGAGGGAAGGTGGTCAAGCCAGTCTTCTGGTAGTTAGTTTGGAGTCTGTGTAATGCCGGGGCATGCGCCGGCGCTCTCTGCCAGCAGCTTCCTGTTCACTGGTGCACTCACCGTGTGTTTGTGTTCAGTGCATTAACCCTCTATTAACCAGTGTAGCATATCTGCTACATGAAGTAAAAGGGTTAACAGCCTGGACACCCTGTTGGTTTTGTTTCTTATTGCCAAATAAACATTTCAGAATAACTTGAATGTCACTTTAATTTTTTCATTAGCATTATTACCCAATGTAGCAGATTTGCTTCAATTTGGAAAGGTGGGCCAAATGTTTAATTTTTTTTTTTTCTACTGTTTTTCAAATAATGGCCCAAAATAAACATTTTTGCATAGGGAAATAGTTTTAACACAATTTGAAATGGGTTTGGTTAATAGAAGGTTAAAGTTGATTTCAACAATCTCACACTTTCTCGGCTGTGGATTCCTCTTAACTGCAGGCGCTGTTTGTTTTGAAAAAGCTTTCCTGGCAGAATGACTTCTATAAGGCCTTAGGACATATGGCTGAGCTGAGGGGAATGAGGCTTTCAATTCCGATGACTGGCCGTGCCATGGAGGCGTTATCAAATATTCTCTGATGGCAGATGACAGTTATACAATATTGACACATGCCTCTTGCTCTTCAAACATATTCACCAACAGCCCCTCGATCATGAAACTGGTGCGCCTTGAGAAACAGAAATTCCCATAGGACCCAGCATGGCTGTGTCTTTCGCTGTAATGATTTTAAATGGAATTTTGAATTACATAACAATTAAACCATTTGAGAAGATGGCCTCATACATGAAAAACTCCTCTTGGTTGCCTCCTTCTGTCATGGTTTAGAAGCTTTGAGAGCTCTTTTTGTTGCTCTCGTTCAGGACGATATCGTTTTGCTCCCAATCGGATTCCTGGGCCAGCTGGCATTAATCGGGGGCGTTGCCCAGACTCTATTTAAGCTCCAGTTTTGCCTCGCGTCCTTTGCTGGAGTGTCAGTGTCATATTTGCACTTTAGCCGGTAAGGTCTTGAGACAGAGCACTGTTAAGGCCTTGGTTGCATATTTGAGGCCTAGTGATAGTAAGAGAGGGAATCTTTGTTTTATTTTTCCCTTTTCTTTTGGTATCTTTGAGCTTGCCAGTTTTCCTACCTCAGACGGCGTCCAGCTTCATTGGTAGTGTAGAACCTGAAAGTTTGATTTAGCTCACCACATATGTCAAAAATCATTTTGTTGGAACACATGCGCATTCTGTGTGTAAAATTTGGGTGTTTGGTTGGTCTAACAGTAAGCTTTTACAACCTGGATGCTGGGCTGCCTGGCTGCGGGGGTAGAATCCTCTTTGTTCTACACCGCAGGGGGTTGGAGCCATTTGTTGTAGCAGGCCCAACTTCCTCTGAAACTTCCATCACTGGTCCCATTTAAGCCCAGTTACATTAATCTGCTTAAAACAATCTAAATCTTGGTCAAATTCATAACATTTTTATGTTCAATATACTATAAAGGAACCACTTATATATTTATAACACAATTGAACTGTAATACTCCTTTTTAAGGCTTTTACATGACAACTGCATCATTTTAGCACATATTCCTATCATGTTTGGTCTCTTTATTCTCGGGGGAGTCCAAGGAGTTGAATGGAACATGTTTCATTTCCCTTGGAATTATGGTTCATCTTGTTTGTAAGATTCATTCGGGCGACTACCTAGTCTCCTCTCTATGCAAATTAATCTTATCACCTAAGCCAGTGAAACTCTGATTCGGCCACCCCTTCCTCTACCTTGTTCGGAGGCGTGGTTTGGAATCTTTAAAGGTAGGAGATTCTACCCAGAAGCGGGCTCTTTCTCTCTTCTTTACTCTTCCATCTTTACGTGATCTGACGCTCGAAAGGTAAGCGGGAAGCTCGCATTCCACCTCGCCCTGCCCGTCTACGTCTGTGCGTAAGCAGCGGATCTCGGTGGGCGGAGGGGGGTGGCATCTGAGTTCTCCCTGGCCACGTGGGACGAATTTAGTTTCGCGTGGCCATTCATCTTTTCCAGGTATGAATATATATTTTCTCTCTAAATTATGGGTAACTGGTAACTGGTAATTAGCGTTGATTCAAGTTGTGCCTACCTGGTAATTAAATTATTGTTATTCCTTTTTCAGCTTGCGTGATTTTCCTTGATTTGTAACACTAGTATAATCTAGCTTTGTTGCAACCGGGATTTAAGGGGGAATTCCTTCCAAGACATGTGTAGGTAATGATACTTTTAAGTTAGATTTGAGATTACGTCCTACCCCTTAAGGGTTTGCGTAATTCCGGCCCTTGGGATCTAGATATTCAACGATACCCTTGGGCGTATATTTTATTTATAAGCCGGTACCGGGTTACTCTCTATAAGGGGCCCTTTAGGTTTACATAAATCTGGGTTTGTGATACGTTCATGCTCAGTGCTATTTTGTTTAGGACTCGATGCTGCTATCATGGTAATCTCTTCTATTCAATGGATTTATCGTCAAATTGATTCCAGGACAGTTGCGTTTAATTAACCCTGGGGACGTATTTACTGAGCAATGATGGCTTGCGCTTCCATATCTGATGGCAGATTTGTCTCGAAATTCGCGCATGCTGTTCCAAAACTATCAATTCTAATTCTAATTTGGAGTCAGATATTTTACGAGGATACCACTAAATTTAGTATTCTAATTACTTTATGGAGTCAGATTAATCATAACCGTTGCGTTTTTATGCCCTGTCCTTGGACGGTGAACATTATCCATCATATTGCGATCCACACCAGCCAGGAGAATGCTCTAATTAAAGTTAGTCAATAAGAAGACGTGAGCCCTTCACTCACAGCAATGTCCGTCGTTTGGTATTGTTTTATGAGGTCTTACAGCAGCGCGAGTCTCGGATTTTTAGTCTGTTGAAGTCTGTCAGCACTCTGCAGTTTTTGCCTTTTATTTCTGGCCGCTGCTTTTGGCGACCTATTCCTAACAGCCATCACACCTTCACCTCCAGAAGCCAGCAACATTATTTTCAAAGATGATTTTCTAAATACTGGCTTCATGTGGAAACATGTTTCTTTTTATTCACTCCCACTTACATCAAATTGTTTTTTTTTCCCCTCCCTTTCACTTTCATGGGACTTCCCCCCCCACGCCCCGGTCATGGTACAGTCATTTTAAAAGAGATTAATTACTCTTGCTTTCAATGAAAGCTGCGGCATGTTCCCGATAAAGAATTGTCCATTACATTTTTGATTGTTTTTGCTGTTGAACAAAAAGGTCACCGAAAAATTTGCATCATTCTATGACACATCTTCATGGGGGTGCTGTCGGGACAGAAACATAGCTCTGCATATTTGGTGACAGGATAATATTATGAATCAAATGAAAACAGGCTGCTGTCCACAAAACTCATTCATGACTGCGATTGATGAGGAGCGGCTGCGGAAACTTACAAACTTTGCCCCAGGTCTCAGCTCTAGTGGAGCCCAGGGTTTTGGGTATTCAGTTGCAATTTCAATTTGTCACAAAATATGTTTGGGGCTATTCATACTTAATGCAGTCCTGCGTCTCAGCTGCAGTCCACTTCCTTTCTCTTGCAACAATATTCATTAGTGTAGAAACAAGAGGACCAGGATGAGTTATGTCCCATTTCTGTTTTAAAATATCATTGAGTATAAATCAAAGGAGGCTATACTTATCTTGTACAATAACTTTGTCAGATCACAAGTTCTGAGTGTAGTTCTGAGGACTGTACTTCCAGAAAGATACATAGAGGCTCTTGAAAAGGTTCAAAGAAGAGTGACAAAGTTAAATCCTGGTATAAAAGATATAAGCTATGAAGACAAACTAAAGATTCTAAATCTCTTAAGCCCACGTGAAAGGAGATTTTGAGGTGATCTGACTGAAACCTTCAAACATGTGAAAGGGCTTAACAAAGTAAACAGTGCTGGGTTATTCAAGTCAAGTTCCCTTTACAGAACTAGGAGTCACAAATGGAGGTAAGCCAAGGGTAAATTTAGCACCAATACTGGAAAGTATTTTTTCACGTCGAAAGCAGTCGCACTGTGGAAAACCTGCCTGGTTATTGCGTAGAAGCAGAAAGTCTGACAGTTTTCAAGAAAAGGCTTGATACAGAGTTAGATTCCATCTAGTCCTTAAGAGTCCAAAGTCTTGGGTTCACTTTACTAATAAGAAAATAGAAAGCCTAGTTGAGCAGAATTGCCTGTTCTCACCATTCACGTCATGTCAAGTCATGTCATGCTAATGTACTTTTTTCATCCCCTTGAATACAGAATAAGGAGTTTCATGGTCAAGCTGAAACCCTTGACTTAAGATATATTTGTCTTTGAAAGAAACATAAGGTACACTGTAAACCCTGATAGTGTGTTGAACTCAAATATTTTGTGGAAACCGATTACCTCAAAAAAATTGTGACGGCCAACTTAATTGCATTGTGTGGAAGGAACTTACAGAAAATATGATTTTTTAACATCTTTTTGAGTGCTATGAACACAAATCATCATCATCATTGGCATACATAATTTTTTTGAGGTAATTGGTTTCCACAAAACATTTGAGTTCACCACACTTGTCGGGGTTTGCAGTGAAGGGAAGGAAGAAAGGTAGGGAAAGTTTTTTTTTTTTTTTTTTAAATCATAACAAGCTCATCACCATTTCAGTTCAGTTTTTTTTTGTGTCAAAAATAGAGGTTCTTTCCAGAACACTGGGCTGAGGCACATGCACCCGTGATGTTTTTCTCTGTTTCTGTAAATCTTTAATTTTTCATAGAATCAAGTAGTCTCACTTTTGTTTCCTCAAATTCAGCACATGACTAACTGTCCAGCGGTCAGTGAGGTTCAGACCATGGGAACAGTGGTTGATAATGCTTTAGAACAAGGTCAAATATCTTCATCAAATCAAATCAAACTTATTTTATATGGCTCTTTTCGTGCAAAGTTGCAAAACAAGGTGCTGAACATGGGCATATATACAAAAATAAAGCAATAAAATCATGGAAAACACATACTGAGCAGACACACACACACACACACACACGAATAATAATAAAATGATAAAACATAAATGAATAGAAAAGGTGTAATATTCATTAAAAGTAGTGCCTAAAATTAAAATTACGGGAATGCCAAACTAAAAAGGTACGACTTAAGATTTCCTTTAAGAGTATTAATAGGTTGTGGTGCCCTCAGATCCCCCGGCAGGCTGTTCCAGAGGCGAGGACCATAGACACTAAATGCTGCTTCCCCAAATTTTTTGGTTTGCAAACGAGGAAGAACTAACAGGCCGGTGGCAGAGGACCTGAGAGATCCTGCAGGAATGTATTTTCTACGCATGTCAGACAAATATTCAGGAGCCAGTCCACTGAGGGATTTAAAAACTAATAAAAGGATTTTAAAATCTATTTTAAAACAGACTGGTAACTAATGAAGGGATTTAAAAATGGGTGAGATGTGTGCTCTCCTTCTGGTCTTAGTTAATATACGGACTTCTGCATTCTGGATAAGCTGTAGCTTATTCATAGCTTTCTTAGGTAGACCAGAAAGGAGAGCATTGCAGTAATCAAGCCTGCTAGTGATAAAAGCATGCATTAGTCTCTCTGTATCTGTCTGGGAGAGAAAAGGCTGTACAATGACAATATTTCTAAGATGATAAAAAGCAGTTCGAGAGACATTGCTAATGTGTGGCTCAAAATTTAGGTCAGAGTCAAAAAGCACCCCTATTTTTTTTACTTTGGGGCATGGTGTTGTGTGCCAAAGATTTTGGATGTGCACAAAACATCTCCCTCTGTACTTTTCCTCCAATAGTCAAAACCTCAGTCTTGTCTTTATTTAGTTGCAGGAAATTGTGTGACATCCATAGGTTAATATGTTCAGTGCATTGAACTAATCTGTTAATTGGGCTGATATCATCAGGGGACAGAGAAATATACAGTGGAGTACCATCAGCATAGCTGTGAAAATTGATCTGCTGTTCTCTGATGATATTTCCTAGAGGCAACATGTATAGATTAAACAGCAGAGGTGTGATGGCTGTAGTATATTGGACACCAAAAGCAGCGACCAGAATTAAAAGGCAAAAACAGCCGAGAACGGGGAGACTCAAACAGGATAAAAATGCATGACTCGCGCTACCGCCGGACCTGGAAGTTGTCCGAGTTATGGGACTATTCGGCCCAAGCTAAAAATCAACTCCATGACAAGGGATTATCCGCTGCCAAACATCGGAGAGTGTTTTCTAGAGACTGATTAGTATTTTCCGTCTGCCCGTTGGTCTCCGGGTGAAACCCAGAGGCCCCCAACTGCTTACAAAATGCCTGCCAGAATCTGGCCGTAAACTGAGGGCCTTGGTCAGAGAAGACATCCTGTGGAAGCCCATGCAACCGGAACACATTGTTAACCACAAAAAGCGACATCTCCTGCGCCGAAGACAGCTTGGGTAGCGTGACAAAATGAGCTGCTTTAGAAAAACGGTCAACCACAACCAAAATGACCGTGTTGCCGTCAGATACAGGCAGTCCCATGACAAAATCTAGCGCGATATGTGTCCAAGGGCGCCTGGGAATGGGCAAAGGTCGCAGCAGACCAGGGGGAGGGAGGTGGGAAGTTTTATTCCTGGAACAGACGCCACAGGCAGCAACAAACTCCCGAATATCCCTCAGCATATCCGGCCACCAAAAACGTTGGGCCAGGAACTGCTTAGTCCGATGGTCCTCCAGGTGCCTCGCCAAGCGGGAAGAGTGTTCCCACTGGAGGACCTGTGGCCTAACTCTTGGCGGGACAAACAAACAGCCAGGAGGCTCCCCCCCCCAGGACCAGGATCGGTCTTCAACGCCTCTTGAACCTCCCATTGAATGGGTGCCACAATCTGAGCAGTAGGAATAACTGGCTCCATAGGATCGCGATCAGAGCGATCATAAATTCGTGACAGGGTGTCAGGCTTAATGTTTTTAGAGCCCAGGTCAGCGTGAAATCAAAGCGGTTAAAGAATAATGACCACCACGCTTGCCGGGAATTACACCGCTTGGTTTGCTGAATATATTGGAGGTTTTTATGGTCGGTCCATGCCACAAAAGGGTGCTCAGCTCCCTCCAACCAGTGGCGTCACTCCTCGAGCGCCAGCTTAACCGCTAATAACTCCTGGTTATAAGCGGCAAGGAAAGACTGGGAGGATTACATGCACCTGGCAGATAGTCAGGATTCTAGCAATCAGACCCTTGTTGTATAAGGGCCCCCGCACCTGGCAGAGACCCTCCAGGGTCATGGGAGCAGACTCAACTAGGGTTTGCTTGGCATCAACTTAGTTTGCCACAGCTGAAGCGGCCATCTGCCTCGGAGATGAGGGACAATCTCTGGGGTAATGGTTAGCTCAAATGTCTTGCGAACCACCAAAAACTGCTTACCACAAACTTTTGTCCTGTGCTGCCCATGCCAGACAATGCCACAGTGCCATCCAATGGGCTTTGACAGGATTGTACCCTTAAAATTAAAATGCATTGCCTTCTATGTTAAAATTTCGAAAGACTTTTCATTTTCTGCGTTAAAACACTCATTTCGCTCACGATGTCACAAAAATAATGTGTATTTCTGTTATACTGTATAACAAGAGCGGAGTAATAGCATTAATGCGGATTATTCTTGTAATTCTGTATTGTATTGGACGTTTCATGACCAACTCTAACGCAAGTAGGTCTTGTTTGGTGTCATTTTAATCCCCTAAATTTCTGGAATCGCATAGGGCATATTTTGAAGGAAATAAAATTGTTAAAATTAAATAACTTTGGAAAGAAATATACTTCAGTTGTACTTGTGGTCATGTCTCCTCCCAAAGCCCCTCCGGAGAGGGGGAGCCTTCCTGGTTCGAATTACCCAAACGACATATGACCCCGCCATAGGACGCAGTCTGGACTTTGGGCATTAAAGAGAGGTGAACAGAGAAGTCGGGGACGCTAGTATTCATCCTTCCCTCATATACTTTGTGTATATGTGTAGTTTTGAGCTGCGCCATGTATGAATTGACTTCTTTTTATCTTTTCTGTAACGAATTCAATTGGTTCTTGTGATTCATGCTTGTGCCTGCCTGGCCAAATAAATTGATATCCGCATCTGTTGTGTGTTTCTTAAACGAACATATACTTTCCAGTTTGGACTCCTGGCTCCCAACTGAGTAACATAGTTCGTAATTGCATGCCTGATCAACACGCTTGGCATCTGCGTTTTAAGGTGGATTTTCCATGCTGTGATTGGTGTTATTAAAATTAGCTTTGAGCAGATTCCGTTCATATCTTTGGGCGGAAATCTTAAAAGACGCAAGGCCTCTGAACGATGAGAATACCGTTATGCCTTGTGGTTGCACGCTTTAGGCCCCGGTAATCCCTAGTCATAGCTAATTTCTATGTCAATTACTTTGCTTAATCGGGCCTCCAGCCTCTGAGTTCTTCCGCCGCATTGGGTTGTACAGATGGTTTTGGTCCGGCAGAGTAAGGTATAGACTAGTTATGAGTCCGATGCACAACGGAGCTTCAAATTAAGTAATAAATTGACTAATTAGAATCAGATCATATTTATGCGAATGCATGGTAACTGCAAATGATTGCAACAAGAATTTTGTATCCTAAATTTGGTAAGGAGTCAGATGTATTGTAACCGCTAAGATATTAGGATTGCACCATCCGCTAGGCACATTTCAGGCCATTTAAAAGCAGAGGGTGAAAGACGTCATCACGATAGGCCTGTCGCAGTGGCCACGTGCTGATACAGTAACCAGACCCCATTATTATTTTGGAGACCGCGAGGACTTTCTTTTCCCTGGCTGTTAAGGCAAACACGCTGAGACCTTCCGCCTCAGCTAGGACCCTCCTTGGCCTAGTTGCACGGTGTTTACACGGTCACCAATACTATAATTGCGTTCCGCGGCAGATAAAGACTGGGAGAAGTATGTGCATGGGTGTAGCTTATTATCCCAACAAGGGCGCTGGGACAACATAGCGCCCACGCCCACCTCCGAAGCATCTACCTCCACAACAAATGGGAGGGAGGGATCGGGCAAAACCAGAATAGGCTCTGAGCTAAGACGTTTCTTTAATTCCTGAAAGGCAGCATCAGCTGCAGGAGACCAAAAAAACGCTGAGGAGATACTCTTCTTAGCGAGTGCAATAATGGCGACAGCAACCGCGCTTAAATTACGGATAAACCTCCTATAAAAATTAGCAAAGCCCAGAAAGCATTGAACCAAGGGAAGCATTGAACACTCTGATGTGCAGGCTAATTCTTGACCGCAGCTACCTTGTCCGGGTCCATACGCACCGACCCTTTAGAAACAATAAAGCCTAAGAACGAGACAGTTTGGGTGTGAAAAACACATTTTTCGGCTTTAACAAAAAGTTTGGCATTCAGGAGGGCCTCATGCACACATCTGATGTGTTGTTTGTGCTCTGAAAGTGTTGAAGAAAAAATCAAAATGCCTGAAACGCCGATGGGGGCGTTAACCAGCCTGAACGGTAAGACTAAATATTCGTGGTCCCCGTCATGAGAGTTAAAGGCCGTTTTCCATTCGTCCCCCCCCCGAATGCGAATCAAATTATAAGCTTTACGAAGATCGAGCTTCGTAAAAAATGACACCTCCTGCAGACGTTCAAATGCGGAATTCATTAACGGAAGGGGGTATTGGTTTTTAATGGTAATTTTATTCAAACCCCTATAATCAATACAGGGTCTCAGACCGCCATCCTTTTTCCTCACGAAAAAAAATCCCGCTCCGGCAGGGGACATGGACGGGCGAATAAAACCATTGGCGAGAGCCTCTTGAATATATTCTCGCATGGCCTTACGCTCAGGTCCTGACAGCGAATATAGCGAACCCCTAGGCGAAGTTGTCCCAGGATAGAGATTGATCTTGCAGTCATATGGACGATGAGGGGGTAACGTCGATGCTCGTTGCTTATTAAACACTTTGGCGAGATCAGCGTAATCGCTGGGAACATTAGAAGGCAAGTCAAAGTTCAGGGTGGCCCCAAATTCCTCACCCTGCTCAGAATCTAATGTCTCCGTAACTGATTCATAATCGCTAAAATCCTCTAAAAGGTAATCGTCCTCTGGCTGTCGCCAGTCAAATTGTGGATCCCATTCCAACCCCTCCTCTGTCCCTTTTTCTAGTCTAGGAGGGTACGACCTCCTCACACTTGCTCCAGGCATCAGCCTGCCCTGTAACAAGATGTCTTGGAAAACAAGTTTCATTACCTCTACAATGAGAGCTGCAATTAGTGCCCCAGCGGACGATAGGATTGTTCTGTTCCCCCCAGCTGACGCAAGGTCTGTGTTTCCGTAACCAAGAATGCCTTAAAACAATGAGAAAAGTAGGGTAACTGATAATAAAAAACCGAACCTCCTCCGAGAGGCCACCAAATGAAATGAACATATTTAGCGGTTCAGACACTTCGGTAATAACTCCTGATTCAAGCGGGTGACCGTCCAAAGTTCTGGCAGAGCGTGAATGTGAAAGCTTAACAGTGGGAACGGAGTGCTTCCTAGCCCACCCAATATCCATGAAACAATTTACTGCGCCTGAATGTACGAATGCTTCAATAGTAAATTTCTTGCACCCTACAGTCAGTTAAACAGGGATTAGGGTTCGGAAGGGAAATTGGGTCTGCCCCTCTATCGCTCCCCACATCGCTAGGAGGGGTTTTCCGTTTTCCCTGACGCTTAGGATAACATGGACGGGTATGACCCGGCTTATTATAAAAAAAGTGGATTATTCTTCTGCAAGTAGGTTTATTAGTCAGACTGTCAAACAAACTATTAATTTGCATGGGCTCAACCGGAAAACAACTTTCAGTGTATGAAATAGGAGCCGCACACTCGCCACTAGCAACTTTAGCCCCATTGTCAGCTAGCAGCAAGCTGTTTAGCTTCTCCTTGTTGCGTTCGCGTATGAAGATGTCAATTCGCACAGCCGTACGAACTAAAGAGTCTAAAGTCGAAGTGGGTTCTAAAGTAGCCAACACGTCCTTTATCTCCTCAGTAAGGGCATGACCGAATACGGTCATAAGAGGAGCCTCCGGCCAGGCTGTCTCTGTGACCAGAAAGTGAAAAGCAATAGAGAACTCAGCTGTACTTTCTTTGCCCTGTTTCAGGTGCATTAAACGCATAGCTGCGTCCTGACCACAAATGTCTGGATCAAATACAGACACCATTTCTCTAGCAAGAGTCTCCACAGAATCTACGACCGGTGAATTAGGTCTGATTAATGGGCCGACCCAAGTGAGTGCTGTGCCAGCCAACAGGGAAGATATAAATGCTAACCGAGAATTGATCTTTTTTTGTTAAGCCCAGTCTGGAGCTAGGTTTGGGCATGTCCTGGGCATGCTGAAAGGGGAAGTCCCAGAGCATTGAAAAAAGTCTGGAAGGTGGGAGGGGGCTGCAAAAGAGTAAAGAGGGGGCTGCAAAAGAGGAGAGAAATTGAGAAAGTAAAGTAGTAGGAGAAATTGCAAGGAGAAGGATACATTTGATCTGACCTGTCACTCTTTTCAAGACCTGCAAAGTTTTTTTTTTTTTTTGTGGATTGTTGCCTGTGTTGGAGCATTCCCAGTCCCAGGACATCACCAAACAACCCCATCTCAAGGGACTGTAAATATTTTTTTTTCTTGTATATGTCAATCTTGGTCTGTAGTATAAATTTTTGGTTAGTTGTCAGTCTTTGTTTAATTACATCTGTTTAAGTTTTAAAGTTTTGTCTGACATCCCTTGCTGTCTTATATGTCATCACAAATTGGGGCCATAACAACAGGGATCTAACACTCTCGGTCAAGCTTAACAGAACGCTCTCCTGTTTCTGAAGCAAATTTTCATGAAGACGGAGTCTCTCAGCTAAACTAGCCTGTTGAGTGCCCAGGCTGGAAAGCACTTTGCCGAAACCAGACAGCAAATCTTTCTGGCTGGTAACAGCCCTCTCAATCTTGGCCACCGCCGATGTCTCCATGTTGGCTAGAGTGTACTGTGATGGGTGTGGTATATATGAAGCAGCAACCAGAATTAAAAGACAAAAACAGCCGAGAGGGGGCGACTCAAACAGGATAAAAATGAGGGACTCGCGCTACCATCGGGCCTGGCAGTCGTCCAAGGTAGAAAGCAAGCGAGCTCAAAGGTACAAAAATGAAAAGGGTAAATAAAACAATGATTCCCTTTCTAACTACCACTAAAACTCAAATATGCTACTAAAGTCCCTAACAATTCTCTGTCTCGAGACCTTACCAGCTAAAGCGTAAATGTAACACTGACACTCTAGCAACATAAGCGCGGCGGAACTGGAGCTTAAATAGAGTCCGGGCAACACCCCCAATTAATGCCAGCTGGCCCAGGAATCCGATTGGGAGCAAAATGATATCATACCGGACAAGAGCAACAAAAAGAGCTCTCAATGCTTCCAAACCATGACAAGAGGTCCAAGAATAGAGCCTTGAGGGACCCCACATACTATGCTGGTGTGAGCTGAAGAATTGTCACCAAGGGAGACCACAAAGTCTCTACCAATCAATCTAAGACTGAACCAGAGAGACCTACATAATTCTGACATCTGTCCATAAGGATATCATGATCAGCTGTATCAAAAGCAGTGCTTAAGTCTAGAAGTACTAAAATCGAAGAGCTTCTTCTCATCCATGTTAACTCTTAGGTCATTTACGACTTTAACAAGTGCTGTCTCAGTGCTATGGTGAGCATGAAAGCAAGATTGATATTTGTCTAACATAGACGTGGAATTGAGAAGGCCATTTATCTGCTCAAGTACTATTTACTCAAGAATTTTGCTCAAAAAGGAAGATTGGAGATGGGCCTGAAATTATTGAGTGCTTTAGAATCCATATATCACTTTTCTTAAGGAGGGGTTTAATAATAACAGTTTTAAATGCCTGGAGGAAAATACCAGTCAATAGGGAGTGATTGGCAATCGCTAGTACCTCATCCTCAAGGCAATTAATATCAACTGGGACATTATAATTAAACCAATGAGTTCTGCATTAAAGATGAGAGTGTTTAGAGAATAATCCGTTACTGAAAAACAAAAGTTATGAGAAAAAAGCATGGTCTCCTTCGGAAGTCTTCAAACAATTTTAGGTGCCTTCAGGTCTAATATGCAATTTCAAAATGCTCATCTGTTCATGCATAGGCGTTTAAACATAATAATTCCCTCTACTATCTCATGTTGGAACCTAGTGTTGGTTAGTGAGGGTGCACAATGTCATGTGGTTCACCCTAAAAGTGACAGATGCCAAAGTCAAGAAAAAGGCATAAAACTTGGAATCAAATGCATTGTTTCCTACTTTGTTCCCTCTCTTTGAGTCTTTTGGACTTTATTGCCGAAGAGGAAAATTTTGAAACATTTCAGTTTCCCATACTGGGACAGATTCAAAACACTTTGGCCTCTGTCTTCGGATATTGTCACTTTCGGTGTGGGAAAACACTATTTTATATTGTCCGTGTTTTTCTTTCACTTTTACCAAGTTCTGAACAGTTTTTTTGACTGCATCTTTGATTAAGAATGAGCACTTCTTAAAATTTCTGCTCAGCTTTCTCCCTACTTCACTCTGAGAGGGGTGTGTTTTTATTTATTTATTCATTGTTTTTGACTTTTTAGCTGGCATTTTCTGTTTATATTGTTAGACAGCAGAGCACTACATTCTGGCAAGCGCCTTGTCAAAAAAAAAGAAAAAGAAAAAGAAAAAAATGAAAACAGCTTGGCAAATAGGATTCTGAGCTGTTTGTGGTATTTTGACACAACTCCCATATGCAGCACCTGGCCTATCTAGATTGAAACTGTTCATAACTGATTGTGAACTTGGATCAGCTTGTGGAGAATGATGTTGGCTAAACTTGTGAACTGAAAATAGGATGTTCAGTGAGCAAGTGGTCGACCAGCTAAAACCAGCAATTCTTGTAACAAGCACATCTTCAACCAGCTTAACCACCTTAGTCTGCCTCAAGAAGAAATCTTCAATTTAAGATCATGCAAGCAAGTTGTCTAAGAGCATCCTTCTTCACGCCACTGCTTCCTTACGCTACCCTGTCTGCCTGCTAAACTACCTGGATATTTCAGGAGACAGATGTACAATTTCATGTAGAGCTAGTGCTGGGGAAAAAAGTAATTTTAATCACATGTCACAGACACATCCCAGCTGCACTGTCATGACCAGCAGGCTGGTTGTTCTTCAGTGTCCATACTGTAATGAAGGATGTTCCCCTCTAGAGGGAGACATTCAAAATAATGCTGGTTGAGCATAAATATGAATTGATGCGCAACCCACATCAATTATTACTCATTCTAATTAAGGCACCGGAGGTGATAAGGTTTGCAGAGTGGATTATAGTTCATCATTAAATCTAAAAGATGTCAATGTGCTCAAATCTGATAAAGCTACCTCAGATGCTGAAGAACTTGGTGAATTTCACCATTTTAGTAGCTGCAGTTTCCACTGATGTTAAAAACAAATAATATTGTGAATGAAGATGTTAAATGTTATATGGGTCAGAGCGGACATTTTATAAGCTCAGAAGTCTGTAACCAGCTCCTGGAAACCATGCAAACACATTTGTGAAACCTTTTTATCTAGGTTTTTATCAGATTACACTGGTCAAGAAAAGTACAATATGATACCATAGTTATATTGGAGTTACTTAAAATAATAGAAATATACAGATAATTACAGGCTCTTGATACTATTCATAGCCAGGGCAGCAAATCAATTTTTGAGCCAAATTTATTTAGCTTCTTAGTTTCAGGCAAATGCATCTTCTGATATCCAGCTGCTGGTCCATCAGCATATTACTCATAGTATCAAACGTATTTGAAAAACTGGTTGTCAACAAATCATTGAACATCTCAACAATATCTCCTTCTTGTAGCACCCCATGCAATTTGAATGCAGGGCTCGTCACTCAACAGAAACAGCTACATGCTACTTCATA
This sequence comes from Gymnothorax reevesii, assembly GCA_029721435.1. Taxonomy (NCBI): domain Eukaryota; kingdom Metazoa; phylum Chordata; class Actinopteri; order Anguilliformes; family Muraenidae; genus Gymnothorax; species Gymnothorax reevesii. Next base: position 166,109,105 of record CM056574.1, read on the forward strand.
AAAAAGGTGAAGGCATCAGTAGACAAAGATCGGGTTGTTGGGGCTGTTTTCTTTGATTTACAGAGCGCAATTGATGCCATCATTCATGTCATCATATTGCATTAAGTACTCAACTTCAACTTTTCCACAGAGTTTTTCAACCTTACTAAATCATTCGACTTATTCTGCTTACAACTAGTCAAAATAAATAATTATAAATCTAACTCCTATATCTACGAACGGGTATCCTCTAGTGCTCTATACTTGGCCCGATCCTATTCTGCTTACTACTCAAAAGAGGTTTGATGCAATTGTACATGGGACTAAGCTTGAAGATTCACAGCTATGTTTTAAACAACAAAAAAGAACTGTGAGTAGAATTAGATTCAATTTGTCCAATTTTAGATATATAAGCAATACTTTGACTATTGATTCTGCTAAACTATATTTTAGTGCAATGATAATGTCACATTTAACTTATTGTAAAACAACTTGGGCATCGGCATGTAAGATCTCGCTGAAATGTTGAGATTGTTTACAAACAAGCAATGAAAATTTTAGATAAAAGGCCTAATGCGTATCACCGTTGTAACATTTTGAAAAAATATGATTTATTGAGCTGGGAAAAATTATTAAATATGCGGATGCTGTTTTGGTTTACAAAATGCTTCATTGACAAGCTCCACCCGATTCTCAAATTCCCCTAAAAGTTAAACTAGAGCAGGCTCTAGAGGTGATTGTCCAGTTCCATTTAGTAAAAGTGTATTAGGGCAGTCAGCATTTTAATATCGAGCGTCCCACACCTGGAATACAATACCAAGCAATATACGGGAATTGACAACTCTTACCTCATTTACCAAACATTTAAAAATATGGTTACTGGATAATCAAAACTGCCCTCACAATTCATCTTAAAGCTGTTAGATGTTTTAATGTATTGTGTATGTGTGGGCTTGTTTTGCCATACGTGGATGTGGCTTGTGATAAACCAAGCCTGCTTTTGTATGCATGCATGTACTTATGTATGTAATATTGTGCATTATTGCGTACATAAGTGCATCCATGTACAAAATGCTAATTTAGGGCTATAATACATGGAGACGTATATCTGTATGCACAAATGTGAAACAGGACATTGTGCAATATGAAAAAGCACTTAATTAACTTGTGCAATAGGGCAGTGTGCAATAATACGATTCATTAAAATCTTTGGTTCTGGAGCACGTGAATACTTTAGCACTGAAGCACGTTGGTTTTTAACTATTTATTTTGTGTGGTCTTCCTACTCTTGGTCTGTCTGTGAGCAGTATTGTCTGTTATATATTTGTCTGTTGTATTTTTTATCTGGTGTTAATATTAACCTGCCACGGGGACTAAAGATGAAAATTAGCCACTGGCTATAATCTTGCATATTTACATGTAAATGTTCATTAATATGTATTGTCCCTGTATTAAATAAATAAATAAATAAATAAATAAATAAATGTAAAATGTAAATGTGACAAGAGTCAAAAGAAAATTTTTTTAAATCATTTTTTGTGTATGTATGTCTTTTTGAGCCGGATTTGGTTAGAATATCCCCCTTTGAGTTGTCATGTTATTCTGGGACGTGCAATCAGTGCACTTATGTAAACTTTTTAAGCTAACCATGGATTTTAAGCGTGAACATAGTCAGACTAAACTGACAAACTGCCTTGAAACGCCAATTATGATGGCTCATGTCCCATTTGCACGTTCTGCATGAGTGTCATTTCATGCAGCCAATTTTAACAATAAAAGAGCTGAGCATTTTACAGTCATCATCACCTGAAATTTGAAGATGGTTCCATGACAACCATAGGTTAAGGGCCATTGGCTGGATACAAGATGGACAAACTCAGAGAACTGTAGTTCACCATCTAAATGTAAGCCAAAGCTCTAGTGGCAGACTCTGCCAGAGGTCCAGAATCACCCCCGTTCTGGAGCTCTCCAATCAACAACAACACGAAAAGACTGCTTCCTGATGACAATAGCATTGCGACAGTGCTTTTTCATTGTACTGTCTTTGGGATCAGCTCAGAGCTACCAGAGGTATCAACATGTCTGACCAGACCATTAGAAATCGTCTACAAGACCGAGGTTTGCAATGCCAGGGCCCTGCATTCTGACCACCGCTACATGACTGTCACAAAAGGGCTTGCCAAGGTTGGTGCAGACATCATATCCGGTGGAACCATAATCATTGGGCAGAGACGATGTTCACAGGTGAGTCACGCTTCTTGCTCCAGTTCATTGATGGCCGGGCTCAAAAACACGCCTCACTCCTGGAACACTCCTGCCAGTACCCCTGACCAAGGAACTGGCTTTAGATCTGGAGTTGGTCCCTGGGCACTGCTCTGTGGCTGCCCACCAATCCTAACTATGGGATGAGGCAAATAAAGAGGACAAATACCCCATGGAGTTCAATAAAGTGTATTTGTATATTTGTATCTCCATCTTTATTGTCATCGAGGAGAGAGATTTGCTTCTTTTTCTTAAATAAAAAAAGGAGAGAGATTTGATGTCACTGTCGCTCAAAGTCAACCATTTGGAGGAGGTGTGATGGTGTGGCTGTGAATATCCATGAACCGCAAAACCCTCCATACGGCGTCTACAGAATTTTGACTGATAAGTGTTACAAAATTGATCAACCCGTGGTAATGCTACTTCTGCAGCGGATTGGACCAAGAGCTTGGTTCCAGGAGGACAACGCAAGACCTCATCATGCTAAGGTGATGATCGACTTCCTGCAGCAGAACGTTCAGCACACGGATTGGCCTGCATATTCACCCAACTTGTCATACGTTATGCATGTGCAGGAGGAATTTGGTGAGTCTAGTCACATCTCATCTCAGCCATTAACCTCCGACTTTATCTCCAACACCTGCTGAACAGCATACACCAACGTTGTCAAGAATGTGTGAATGCTAACGGCGGCTTCGCCAGCTACTGAAGCCTCTGCCTCTTGTGTGAACCTCATTTTTAGGGGTGCATGTGTCTTCATCAGGGAAAGAGACTGATGTCTAATCAAAGATTTTATGTTTTGTGTTTTCTTCTCTAGAGCCATCAAATAATTATTTTATCATGAGACATTATTTTTTCATTTTAGCTCCTTATCTTATATTTATATGCACAAATATTTCTGACCCTTCAATTCTCTTGCGGAGTAACATTAGTGATCTGCCTTCTGCGTGTGGAAAATGAGATATTTTAATCCATGCTGGCGATACAGTTACTTTAACTCACAGTAAAACCTAAGAAGGTGTTGCCATCAAGGTGGCAGATGTTGTGTTGAAGGTCACATACTGGCTTTACCAATGCTATTTGCACTTGAATGTGTCAAAAACAGTTCGTGTAAGTTTCTCCAAGGGCTGCGTCATAGATGTAGAGCAGGATATTCCAATCTCAAGGGAGAGAGTACAAGTTACCTCAAATGCAAATATTTTTGGTGGACACAAAGATTACAATCTTGGTTTCAAAAGCTATATAAAAAGGGTGAGTAATACTGTTCAGTTTGGCAAATTTCAGGTTCACAAGAAAATTCCTCCGAACTGAGTCAGCTAAGATATACTTCCACTCCAGTCCCCTTCCACATCACTTATTGTCTGATGCAAAGTTCACCTTACCAAGCAGTTTAATCTTGTATTAAAACTTAAAACACTTATTCCTATTACCTTTTTTCATAATAAGACAACAATTTATTTCTAGATTTGCCAATGGGATCAGAAAATGTTACTTCAACTTCACGTGTCAAGCACACAGTAGCTTTAAATAAGCTTGTTTTTTCTTCTACTTGAGAGAAAATACTAGGGAGTTTTGTCTTATATTAAGACTAAATGACTTGTGAAGAGAGACACTTTTTGCAGTGCGTTAATGGCATTCAGTACGACAATTATTAGAGTCCTCAGATTGTTCATTTAAGTTTAATGCCAAGAGACAGCTTATTGAGAACCAGCAATGTCAACATTGATGCTATTTACATCCCCCTTTGACATGATTGTACTCACACCATGCCTGTATCATTTACTATGAATTTAGACCGTTGATGTAATTTTACGGAGTTGTATATGCTTTTTTTCCACTATGAGGTAGATTTTTAACTATTAAACATTTTGTATTATTTATGAGGATGAGTGTTGTCCTTCCATGTGTCTGGCTATCCGTCTGTCTGTCTGTCCGTCACACTTCTTTTCAAGGCCAGAACTCTTAAACGGTTCGATATTCCCCGACCAACATTCACGTATGGATACATTTTATCGTGTACTTTCATCAGTACATCACTCCACTGCGTTTCATTCCTAGGTGAGATCTCAGCCATCTCTTTCTTTTTTTGGACTAGAACTTCTATGTTTGCCTCTCTGTAGCACCCCACAAAACAATAAGGACAGACATTGCGGGGGCTGAAGGTTTCACGTGTTCTTTTTGGCTGGCGTTAATTTAAGCAACTTCATGGCTGGTGTGATCACAATAAAATGGATATTTTTCTCCGTCCAAAAATGGAGAGCAAAAACACAGCGGTTACAATTAATCTGACTCGATAATATATTTAGAATACCAAATTTGGTTATATCCTCATTAAATATCTGACTCCAAATTAGAATTAGAATTTATAGTTTAGGGACAGCATGCATGAATCTCAGGGGAGCGACGCCATCAGACTTGTCCGTAAAAACCAGTTACTCAGACTCGAGGGAAAACATGAAGTTGATTATACCTTATATTCCTAACAGACAACCACCATCGCTATATTAATGTTCCCGGGTTTTAATGCTATGTCCGGATCCTGGGTTCGCTGGGTAGATTAGAGGTTGGAAGTCAGCCATTGCCGCAATAGCCTCTGTTGGCATATATGTACAGCGAACCCAAATTTTATGCACGCCCATGGGTTCCTTAAGGGAATTTTAACTGTTATGGCCCCAATTTGTTATAACATATATGACAGCAAGGGATGACAGACACAATTTTAAAACTTAAACAAATTTAATCAAACAGAGACTTTTAACTAATCTACTATCTACTCTACTGACTAAGATTGATATATACAACAAAAAAATATTTACAGTCACTTTTGTTGGGTTGCTTGGTGATGTTCCCAGTTAGGAAAATGCTCCAACACAGGCAAAAATGCACAAGAAGCTACATCGGTCTTGAAAAGAGGGACAGGTCTGGTCACATGTATCCTTCTGCTTGCAATTTCTCCTACTACTCCACTCCCTCGATTTTCCTCCTTATAAACTCTTTTGCACACCCCTACCACATTTAGACCTCTTTTTTTTATTCTCTGGGACTTGTCCCAGTCATGCCCAAAACATGGCCAAACCTAGCTCCAGTCTGGGTTTAACAAAAGAAAGTTCAATACTGCCATCTAGTGGCTTCTATTCGCATTACACCTCCATTCCAAAATGGAAAAATTGACTCATAAAGGCAAAATTTTTCTTTTCAATACAAAAATGGTTAAGTAGACACACACATATATATATACATATATATAAATATATATATATAACACAATGTTCTAATAAACATGTGATATATACACTTACTCAAACACGGGATAAGCAATCAGCAATTACATTGTCAGTACCCTTTACATGCTTCATTTCCAAGTCAAACTCCTGTTATATCAAACTCCAATTCAACAATCTCAGATTCTTGTTTTTCATCTGGCAGAACTTGCGGTAGTACCCGATCATTCCAAGGAAGCAGCGCAAAGCTTTTTAGTTGTCAGGGACTGGAAAGTCCATGATGGCTTGGACTTTATCATTTATGGCTGCCACCTTACCCTGGCCTATGACGTAGCCAAGATAGGTGACAGTATCACAACCAAAGTCACTCTTGTTCAGGCTGACAGTCAGGTTAGCCTGGGTCAGGCACTGGAACAACGTCTCTACATCTTTTAGATGTTCTTCCCAGGAGTCACTCCAGCGATTGTAGACTGTATCATCCTTTGGATTTTTCATGCCAAAGGGTAGGAATTCATACTGGTACAACCCAGATGGTGTGGCAACAGCAGAGATGCTCTTGGCCCCCTCAGTTAAAGGCACACACCAATAACCCTTCAATAAATCAATCTTGGTCAGAAACTTTGCTTGCCCTACTCTATCGATACAATCATCAATCCTAGGTATCGGAAACACATCAGTTTTAGTTACAGCATTGACTTTGCAATAATCTGTACAGAATCTAGTACTTCCATCAGGTTTTGGAACTAACACACAGGGTGAACTCCAATCTGAGTTGGAGGGTCTGATAATATCATGTTCTAACATGTACTCAACCTCTTTCTCAGCAATCTCTCTCTTTTCAGGATTTATCCAGTATGGTCCAGTTTTATTGGTTTGGCATCACCAACATCTACATCATGAGAAGCTATAGAAACTCTCTTCTGGACATCAGGAAATAGACCTTTATACTTCTTGATCAACCTCTCAAACTGATCTTCCTGTGAGGGTTCTAAGTGCTGGAGTTTTACATCAAGATTTTGCAACACTTCAGAATTTGACAATTTATATGAAAGAACTTCAGCTTTAATTCTAGGTTCATCATCTTGAAACTTCCCCTTCTCTTCACACGTCTCGACCATAGGAGAATCCAAAGTGACAGCTGCAACCCTAGCATTTCTGTCATGATAAGGCTTCAGCATGTTAATGTGACACAACTGCTTTGGCTTTCTCCTATCTGGAGTCTTCACAATGTAATTGAGATCATTGAGTTTTGTTAGAATTTCATACGGACCATGAAATCTAGCCTGCAATGGTTTGTACTGCAAGGGAAACAACACAAGAACCTTGTCTCTTGGTTTAAACTCACGGCTTCTAGCCTTATGATCATACCAAGTTTTCATTTTTCCCTGACTTGATTTCAAGTTCTCTTTGGCTAGGTCACAAGCTGCACGCAATCTTTCCTTGAACTTGCTAACATAGTCTAACAGACTGATATGCAGTTCTTTCTCTTGCCATTGTTCACTCAACAATAGCAAAGGTCCTCTCACTTCATGGCCAAACACTAGCTCAAACGGACTGAATCCAGTAGACTCCAGCACTGCTTCTCTAGCTGCAAACAACAGCAAACACCTTCATCCCAGTCTTTCTCATGGTCATAACAATAAGTCCTCATCATTGTCTTGAGAGTGGAATGAAACCGCTCTAAGGCACCCTGCCTCTCTGGATGATAGGCACTAAAAAGAATCTGCTTCGCACCTACTTCATACACAACCTGCTGAAACAAACCAGACGTGAAATTGCTACGTTGGTCTGACTGAATTTCCCTGGGAAGGCCAAACAACGTGAAGAACTTTATCAAAGCCTTCGAGATTGCAGTTGCCTTCATGTTATGTAGAGGTATGGCTTCAGGCAATCTGGTAGATGCACACATGATTGTCAACAAGTACTGATTTCCAGATCTAGTTTTGGGTAATGGACCAACATAATCAACAATGACCTTAGAGAAGGGCTGGGATAGGCTGCAATGGAGCTACAGGTGGGTCTAACTGGTGTTTTCCAACTACCTGACAAGTGTGACAGGTTTTGCAAAAGTTGGAAACGTCTTTCCGAAGCCCGGGCCAGAAGAAGTGTTTCATGATCTTATCAACAGTCTTGTTAACACCAAGATGACCTCCTAAAGGTAAACTATGAGCCATTGTTAAGATCTGATTCCTGTAGACCTTCGGAACAACAATTTGCCTAACCACTGCCCAATCTGCATTGGCAGGGATATCAGGAGGGCGCCATTTCCGCATCAACACACCATCCTTGAGATAATACCCAACTGGAAGGGCGTCTATTTCTTTATCAAGAAGGGCTCTCCTCTTTAGTGCACAAATTTCAGGATCATTAGTTTGCTCCTCAATCTACCGCTTACAGGACAGAGAAGTCTCCAGACGCATCAGAATCACCAAACCCATCTGGCTGGCTGAACAAAGAATTGATAAAAGTATTTGATAAGTCCTCAAACGGAGAAACCATAGTAGGCCGAACAGAGTCATGAGGTGAACCACCTGAGTCCTGACTATTCAATGTGCTGGACGGCACCACATCATCTTCTTCTTTAGCCTTCTTAGCCATAGCACAAGTCACTGCACAGGAGGGATACAGAGATGGGTCTTCATCGCCATCTTCAGTGCTCGGCTGTGAAGTAAGATGAACAGAGGGAACTACATTGCCCCCAGCAAGGTCATTGCCTAGCAACAGAGAAACATCCTTGATAGGTAGACTTGACATAAGTCCCACCTTTACCTGTCCAGTAACTAAATCTGACTTCAAGAATACAGAGCGCAGGGGTACAGATACAGTCCTCCCTTCAATACCTTGTACAAATATGAAATCCCCAGAAGCGGTCTCACCACGTAACTCCAAGGAGTCCATCAACAAAAGTGACTGAGAAGCTCTGGTATCCCTTAGGATATATATGGGGACAGGAGGAGAATGCTCATTTAGAGCCAAAAATCCCTCACACAAATGGAAGAAATTCCTCCCTCACAAAGTCAGCAGTATCAGGCTTTTTAGCCCCACATGAGGCATGCAATTTAGCTGATCGATCATCTACTACAGGGGTTTCTAACCTTGTCTTCACGAAGGCATTTGGTTTGGTATCCTTTTCATTTTGTTTCTTAGCTTTTAGGAACCAACAGTTAGTTGTAACATGACCAGATTTCTTGCAATAACTGCAAACTAGACCACTTTTGTCACTGTCAGCTTTCACACTTTGATCAGACCTGTTACTGGATTTCTGAGCACCATCACCAGATTTGTCTATGTCTTTGGGTGAGGAATCTTGGGTATCAACGTTACCTTTTTTCTGAAATTGGAACCATCTATTGTTACTGCTAGATGGAAATTTGGACTTGTGTGAGAACATATTCATCTGTAAATTTGGCAGCTGGTTGCAAATTCAGTGCTTGCTTCTCATCAAGGTAGGTCTTAATATCATCCTTAACACAGTTCTTGAATTCTTCAACTAACAATATCTCTTTTAGTGAGTTGAAATCATCCTTGACCTCCATAGAAGTACACCAGCGCTCAAAGCAAACCTGCTTCTCGTTAGCAAATTCCACATAAGTCTGATTGTCAGATTTCTTCAGACCTCTGAATTTCTGTCGGTAAGCCTCTGGAACCAACTCATAAGCTCTTAAAATAACCTTTTTGACAATCTCATAATCAGAGGAATCATCTGCAAACAAAGCCAAATAGGCTTGTTGAGCTTTACCCTTGAGGACAGTTTGCAACAACAGAGGCCAGTGTTCCTTCAGCCACTGGCAACTCTTTGCTACCTTTTCAAAACACTGGAAATAGTTGTCAACGTCCTTCTCTGCGAATGGAGGCACCAGTTGTACCTCCTGGCTAGCCCGAAATTTATTTTCAGTCGCTATTTTTATTTTTAGCTGCTCCATTTGGAGCCTTTCTTCTCTATTGAATCTCTGTAAATCTAAATCTCTCTGTCTTGCTAATTTTTCTAACTCAAACTGTCTTTGTTTTTCTTTTTCTTCCCTTTTTTTTCTCATTTTCTTCCCTCTCAAATTCTCTTTGTTTTTTCTCTTTCCTCCCTTTCTTTCTCTCTTTCATCCCTTTCAATCTCTAGCAGTTTTAATTAAAGTTCAATTTCTACATTTGGATTTTCCAGTGAAAACTGTTCCAGATCTCCTGGTGCAAACACATTTTCATCAATGCAATATTCAACAATCTCTCTAGCCAGTCTTGCTTTTCGCATGGCTGGTTTTACCTCTGTCAGCTCTAAATGTCTGCATATTTCTAGCAGTTCTGTCTTTTTAAAAGACTTCAAAACCTCTACAGTTGGTGATGCCAAGAAATCATCCATTGCTGTTGATCTGTCAATATACTTTTGTATATATTGTTGTGATCTGTGAATTATGCTCATGTCTTGTTTAAGTTCTGTGCCTGGCTTTGCCATGATTATCATTTTCTGTGTGTTTTGACCACTGCCTGTCTGACCATTCTTAGGATTGTGTACTGTGTTTTTGGTAGTTTAGATTTTTTGTTTATTATTTTTCATGTTTCAATCATTTAGTTTTCCATGCCATGTTTTCATTTCCATGCTTTGCACTTTGTCTCCCCTGTCTTGTAATGTGTGTATCTTTGCTCACGGTCCCTTGTCTTGCGTGCCACTCATTCGGGTGATTTATTGGTTTCTGGGTTTCAATCTTCTTTCATTATCTTGGGTTCTTCCTTCTTCTCTCTTTTACTGTCTTACTAACACATACTAACAGTTTATTGTTTTTGCTCATTACTAACCACACTAATCTTGTATATTTTTACTAACTTTCTAACATGCACTCGGGATAGTATAGCTGCACATACTAATTGACTAACGATCTCTCAGCAGTCGCTCAATTCTAATCTCCGCCTCCTTGCCTATCCCTAATTATCTCTGCTGCAAGTTTCTGTGGATTTCCACTTATACTCTGTGCTTTCCTTTTCTTTTATCTTGGCACTTTAGTACTCCTTAACCGGAGCTGTTGTTTTGTACTTAGGTTTGTCTAGTGATCCCTGTCTGCATTTTGGCTACAGCCAAATTCATGTAATTAGTTTATTCCTCATGTGTCTCTCCTTGATCATTGTTACTATTGATTGCACCTGTTCTCCCTGGTCATGTGTTTCCCCCTGGATGTGTATATAAGATGTCTGTTTGGTTCACTTTCTTGTCAGATTGTTCTCCCTAGTTTTCTCGTGCCACATTTCTCGCCTTGATTTTTCAGTGTTTATTTTTCTGACTGGATTGCCCGACTTTCAACTTTTGCCTTTGTGATTTTGGATTATTGTTGCATCTGTGTGTTTTGACCACTTTTCTGCCCGACTACGAGATCGGTTTGCTGCCCTGGTAACGATTCGGATTACGTCCTGTGGATTCTGGCTTGTCTCTCTGATATTACTACTCCTGTGTACCCGACCCATTTCTGTCCGACTACGATTCCTGTGATTGCTGCCCTGGTTTTTGATACTATTTTTGCCCAACTGGATTTTGACTTTTGGATAGTGGACTTTATACTGTTTTTCGCCCTGTGGGGGTCACCCCCCTTTACCAATAAAACAAGCTCTACTGCATTTGCTGGTTCTCGCATTTGTGTGTGTGTGTCTATTTTTCAATTTGAAATGTTAGATTTTCAATAAATGACTCATGCAATGGTCTATCCCAAACTTGAGCCCCTAATTAGTTATGGCCCCAATTTGTTATAACATATATGACAGCAAGGGATGACAGACACAATTTTAAAACTTAAACAAATTTAATCAAACAGAGACTTTACTTATCTACTCTACTGACCAAGATTATATACAATAAAAAAAAATTTACAGTCACTTTTGTGGGGCTGCTTGATGTTCCCTGTGAGGAAAATGCTCCAACACAGGCAAAAATCCACAAAAAGCTACACAGGTCTTGAAAAGAGGGACAGGTCTGGTCAAATGTATCTTTCTGCTTGCAATTTCTCCTACAACTCCACTCCCTCAATTTTCCTCCTTATATACTCTTTTGCAGACCCCTCCCACATTTAGACCTCTTTTTTTTATCCTCTGGGACTTTCTGTCTCAGAAATGCCCAAGACATGCCCAAACCTAGCTCCAGTCTGGGCTTAACATAAGAAAGGTCAATACTGCCATCTAGTTGCTTCTATTTGCATTACATAACGAATAACCGACTTTTCGTCCATGGGTTTCCTTAAGGCTAAAACCACAGAACCAGCAAGTAAGTACATTTGTAGATCATGGTTGTCTCTCCAACTTAATAAAACCAATTCCCACGTTGGGCCGCTGGCCAGTCGTTCCTCAGTGGGGATAATACCCCTAGATATCTGCCGAGACGCGGCTTGAAAGAATGTACAAGTGTTAAGAGTCACGGAGACCACGCAAGCTGAGCAGAATAACAATAATTAAATCACCAGGTTGGCACAAACTCAGATCAAATAAATCAATGTTAAGCCAATTAGAAGTTACACACAATTTAGAAAGAGTGAACAAATTCATACCTGGAAAAATGGAGGCCAACCACACGGAGCGGGGCCGCACCACGTGCCTGGGGAGAACTCAGATGCCATCCCTCCCCGCCTACCTACATCTGCTACTTACGTGCAGACCCAAGCAAGCGGAGCGAGCCGGAATGCGTTTGTCCATAATTAAAAAACAACTCACCCCTTCCGCACGCGGGGAGATTTAAATACGATTCCCCCAAAGGAAAGTCTCTGCTGCCTTTAAACTAGACTACACCTTTAATCAAGGCGAAGGAAGGGGGGGCCGAATCTGGGTTTTCCACCATTTGGGGGATGTAATTAAACTTTGAGCATAGAGAAAAGAGTGAAATCCTACCAATTTTGAGGAGTTTCCCAAAGGGAATGAACCATAATTTCAAGGGAAATGAAACATACTCCATTCAACTCTTGGATTCCGCCGAGAATAACAAGACCAAACATGATAGGAATATGTACTAATATGATGCAGCTGTCATGAAAAAGCCTTAAGAAGGAGTATTATATAGTTTAATTGGGTTATAAGTCTATAAGTGATTTCTTCACAGGATATTGAACATATAAACATAGTATGAATTTCCCAGAGATTTAGATTATTTTAAACAGATTACTGTAACTGGACTTTGGGTACAGTGATATGACTCTGACAGGAGTTTTGGGGCAGCCAGGGTTTTGCGATTACGCCCCCTACTGAGCAAAGCCAGAGATACTACCCCCCACAGGCAGGCTGCAGGAACATCCAAGGGAAATGTCATAAAAGTTTTACTGCTGGCTCTGGATTGAGCTTATCAGCCATTTGTTCAGATTTTACATCTGGAAGAAACATAAGGAACACTGGTACAGGAGTCAATCACTGTGATAATTTAATGTCATACACAATTATCCCACAGGACCAGGGCCTCCTCAGCATAACCGCTGAAAGAAATCTGTGGCTATTTACTGCCATCTATGGGTGAGACGAGGGAGGCAAAAGATATCTGTCATTACTTGCTGCACATAGGGGTCTATTCTCCCATGAGCGCATAAGTCCTTTTTTACGCGATTCGAGTTAAGCGCTTTTGGGTTTCGCGTATTCTCCCCTCCTCACTTCGATCACCCCCACAGCGCTTAACTTCAGAATGAAGGCGGTCTTATGAAAGAGGTGTGACTGATCCATAAGAGAGGCAGACCCAGTCCCAAGCTTATTGATTATGGCTATCAGGAAAACAAGGAACAAGGATTTTCTGATTAACCATAAAAATTCAGTTGTGGTCCATGGAAAACGCAATAAATTTGACTTAAAATTTGAATATCGTCGGCCTGCTGATAAACCCTCGTATCTCCAAACTGATAAGAAACAAAAACTTGCATGTCCACTATTCTTACATGCAGAATTATTTTTTTTTTATTTTAAATTACATTTATCAATTGATATTATTTTATTACTATTTTTTAATTTTATATATTTTTTATTTTCCTGTGAAGTTTTGAAGATACAAGGTTTTATCAGCAGGCTGACGATATGCGCCCAGGTGAAAAAATACTATACCTGAATTATACTTTTACAGACTGTATTAAGTATGGAGTATGCTTTTTTCGCCCCCTTTATGTGTAATTAAGTGTGCTCAAGTAGTCATTGAATACTACTTGTGTACTACTTCAGTACACTTAAAGTGTACACTATCTAAAAGTATATATTAAATATATTGCAAATTAAGCACAAAAAGTAAAAGTATATCTGTAATAACTTTTGTATGCAACAAATATACTTTTAATATAATTAAGTGTAATACTTTTTCACCCGGGGCGGCTGTAATGGTAGGCCTATGTATGTCTCTGCCAATTACAAGAAGTAATGCAGACATCTCTTTTTATTTCTTATTCTAGCCACCATGGCATTAAAGCTATGCAAACAAATTAATTGTCACGATAATGAAATAATAAATAAAGAATTTAGCGCCTCTCAACCAGCGCAATCAGCGCATTGAAAATGTGCCCCTCCTACACTGACCTGTTTGTTCTGTGGAAAACAGGGAAGAAGACAAGTAAAGAGAACATTCTAGTCACACAAAAATAACGATCAATGACAGTTTATATGATCTCATTTAGAATTTTAACAAACAAAGGGTTACCCCACACGCGGAAAAAAAAAAATGCGGGGCAAAAGCTAGGCTCTCTGCACACCGGAGAAGTGTGCACGCAGAGGTGGTGAGCAACCATCATCCCCGGTGCATTTCACTGCAATGAGGAGGAGGTGACATCCAGTCTTTCTGCAGTGAAAGTGCATGGAGAATAACTTGGAGTGGATACGGATGAAGGAGGGTTACGTAAAATTGTCATTTCACTGTGATAGATACTGGAAACAAGCTTAATAAGGTTCCAAATATTTATTGTATTTTTTGGCATTTCAAGCAGTTGCGCAATACATAGGCGTCATGGGCCGAGCCAGGGAATTTGGCGCAGATGCTTAATATGCGCGTATCATGATCGCACAAAACCTGAACATTAATGCTGTGCCGACGTCTTTGGTCTCTGTACATATTCTTAATAGTGGAAGGGGTTCTGATTGCAACGTGAGTACAATCAATGGCTCCCACAACACTGGGGAACCTGGCGACCCGGTAGAACCCCGCCTAACTCTCCGTCTTTCAGCTGGTGTTTCAGGGAACTTTATTTAGTGGCTGATGTGGTGCAGCATAACGTCAACCAACTGTGTCAGACACCTTGACACAGATGCCAGTGACATGTGCATGACATCACCAGCCACTCTCTGGAACGACCCAGATGCCAGGACCGACAGCGCCATTGTGACCTTGATGACCTTGTAATTGTTTGTAATGCGTTTGTAATTGAACCAATTGTAGAACAGGCTGTTGCGTAATATCATATCTTGATTTAGTTTGATAATTTATTATGGTTATCAGAAATTTAGTTTAGAAATAAGGATGAACAATCAAATATTGAATGCCTCAACCTTTGCCATGTTAAATAAAATAAAAGTAATGTTAAAATTCGGCCTATAACCGACATCAAACGCAATATTCCATTTCGCCTTCTGTTGGCGCTTGACCTTAATACAGCACTCAAATGCGCTTGACAGAAAAAGCGCGTAAGCCAGGAGGAGAATACGCTTAAGTGTTATTTGCATGAGAAATGCCCGGAAATGCCCCGATTTTCGGGGCCGCCCCAAGTGTGTAACTGCTTTTGGGGCACGTAATGCACAGACTTAAGTCGAGGGAAGAATACACTAAGGCTGAAAAGCGCGTAGCGACGCGCTTTTTTCGACTTACGTGCGTGGGAGAATAGAGTCTATAGAGTAGCCCAATGTAGGGATAAAAAAACAAAACAGTGTCCTTAACTGCTATTTTGCAGGCACAATGTCACTTAAGAGAGAAAAGAAAACTGCCCAAAATCAAACAAGTTATAATTTCAAAAATTGACAGCTGGGTAAATCTGAGAATTACAAAACATATTGAAAATACTGCTTGTACTCCACATCATTTTTTTTCAATAGTATCAAACATAATCAGAGGACTGGGACCATCCAGGAGTAATGATGTTCAGGTAGAAAGCCTGTCTCAATATCATTCCTTCCCCGCACCCATCACTGCAAAATGTGACTGCAGGCTCCTAAAATCACAATCCTCTAGGCCTAGGGCTAAGAACTCTTCGTTTTCCCTCCTCTCTTTACCTTGGAGTCAGATTTGATGACAGTCTGTCAAATCAGTGGCACAACCGTTCACCTTATTACCAGGAAGGAGAGAAAACCAGGGCTGGATTTGGATTCAAGGGCCAGATTTGGGGAGCCTTAGTGACTGCATAGTCATGCCTGAAAAGCAACGTCAGGCATCCGAATACAACAGACAATGGCGATTATGGATCATTTCCGTTCCTAGAAGTGCTTATACCTTTTATAAATATTTTAATTCATAATGCATCATAAAGTGCAAATGTTTCTATAAAGAAAACTTACAAATTTAAACCCTAACCCTAACCCTCATGCAAAAATAAGATCACAAAAGAATAGCTAATTGGCAAAAATGCATGGTTTGTTTTATTCAGTTTAAAAAAAAGATTACCTTGCAATGCAAGGAGGAATTGCACTACATACAGTAATTGTCCATTTTCATGTTCGTGAGTCCTGATCACAAATTCACAGACACAAACAGAATCTGATATCGGTGTTTGTGTCTACCCTGATTCCTCCACACCTTTCTATAACAACCCACACAAACACGCATGCACGTGCGCACGAACACGCACACACAAACTTGAACAAGTGATCATATTTTTTTACGAACCTGTACATAGATCACATAGGTTGCATAATTTGAATTACGGATTACTAGCCTAATCTTCCATTTGTTATGGCCCCAATTTGTTATTACATTCACAACACAAACAGCAACAGCAACAGCAAGGGATGACAGAAACTGTTTTAAAAACTTAAACACATTTAATCAACAGACAAAGACAATAACAACTAACTAACAACTAATGACCAAGATTGAATAAAAAAAAAAACAGAAATATTTACTGTCCCTTTTTGTGGGGTGGCTTGGTGATGTCCTGGATAATGAAAATGCTCAAACACAGGCAAAGAAATCCACAAAAGAAACGTCACAGGTCTTGAACAGAATGGCAGGTCTGGTCATCTTCTTGCAATTTCTCCTACTACTTTACTGTCTCAATTCTTTTCCTTATATACTCTTTTGCAGACCCCACCCACATTTAGACCTCTTTTTTTTAACTTTCTGAGACTTGCCCCAGACATGTTCAGGACATGTCTAAACATGACTCCAGTCTGAGCTTAACAAAAAAAGGTAAATACTGCCATCTAGTGGCCTATATTCACATTACACATGCTTCCTTCAATCCTTCTGTGTCTTAACTGTATACTGGAAAAAAAAAAAAAAAAAAAAGTTTCTCTCTGTTGGAAGCACTATGATGCAGGTGTGACACCGCATTTTTTTCTAATACTATTCGTACCATGCAAACAAAGTCAGTTGGAAATAATTTCAAGCATTTCTCGTTATCTTTCTTTTATTGTCAACATACTGCACTCAATAACTTTTATCGTGATCATCTTTTCTGTCCTGAGTTCTTTTCGATATGGAGTGGTTTTGTTGATCCATGGCATTTCTCAGAAAAATGAAATGAAAATAAAATGTAGCCTATGATTAGCCTGCATATAATAAAGGCAGTTGCTTTGGGTACGGAAGTTTTCCAATGCATTTCAATGTAGAGAGGTACAGCCAGGGCCGTCGTAGGTGGGGTGCGAGACCCCGTGCCGACTAGATGCGCGAGTCCCTGCTCACGTGCACGCGCTTTTTTCATGTCAGGCTGCAAGCACATAGCTGTTCTAAACCCGTAGAAATGACATGCATTTTTAGACTAAAACAGCATTATTGTGGCAATAATTTCAACTATGATTTTTTTGATTTCATAATCTTTCAAAGGAAAAAAAATCAACTGCACAACGATTGCCTTTTATCTTCAAATCAGCTCAGCTGTCACTTTATATTGTATGTAAGTATGACAGTGCGTCACAAATTACAATTCAACAAACATTAATACCTAATGGCTCACACTCACTGGTGACAATCGCTTATTTTAACTCATTTCTTGTAAGGGTTTTGGCCTTGCAGCCCTTCCCCTGTGACTTTCTCTCTCCACCTCACTGAGCTGCACCTGCTGCTCGTTGGGGTGGAGGAGATTTGTGAAGGTATTTAGGGCTGGCAGTTGCCAGTCCTCAACGGCACTGCATTTTGGTCCTACTAGTAGTTTATGGTGTTTTAACCCTGATATTTTGTGGCTGCTCCCTGTTTAGTTTTGTTAAAATCTCCTGTTTTAACCATCCTGGCACCTGGGTCCTGCACGCCTTATTTTGGTTTTACCCCCCCGCCAGACTGCAGTTTGTCTGGTGGAGGAGTTAACCCATGACATTTCTATGGAAAAATCTCAGATTAAAAAGTATCCGCTGACACCCGCAACAGTTTAACCCTTTATTTCAATGCAGTATAGGGGAGACCGGGTTACTTCGGTCACAGGGTTAGGTATGTCACCCCAGTTTTTTTTTTTTTTTTTTCATTGAAAACGCACTGACGGGGAAACGAATGTACAAATTGTGACATCCCAGGGACGTCATCTCTTGGAAAGAAGGACTAGTAGTGTCATGTAAGTGTTTTCTGCCTAAATAACTGAATTTTGGCCCAAATTCCAAACTGAGTTTCTGAAAGAAATGCATCTAGCTTCTCTGAAGACAAAGATTTCCACAGTGTTTTTACTGTTTCATAAACGTATGTAACTGGATTTATTAACAACACATAAGATAACGGCCTGCTGCCTTGATATGTGGCCTGATTTCCAAAATGGGAGCACGGGGTGACACTGGCACAGCATGGGGTTAGTTTGTCAGGTTGCTGAAGTTGCACTACTTGTAGGTCCTGTGTTAGCCCTGTATTAAAATATTTCAAAGTCAAATATAGGAGCCAATTTATTTTTCAGACACCTATAGTGTCTTAATTCTAATATTTGCATATATTTTATGTTTATGATAGAGGACCTATTAGGGCCTTTGTTTGGAGGACACAAGTATGGGTTTGTAAGGGTTTGATCCTTGCAGCCCCTCCCCTTTCTCATTCTTTCACCTCCACCGCAATGGGCCACAGGTGGGGCCCATTATGGTCGAGGTGTTGGGAGAGTATTTAGGTTTGGCAGGTGCCAGCCCTGGGGCCTCTGCATTTTCTCCATTCCTTTTTCAGTGGGAATGTTTGCTGCTCCTCTTTGGTGCCGCGGTCCTTACTCATCATCCAGAGGTGGAGAGGAGGGGGTCCAGTGCTTCTCATGCAGAGGGTGGGGACATGAGGACTGAGCAAATGTCAGTGGGCTCGCCTACATGTGTCATAACTGCTACTCTGATGGTGATTATGCATAAATCATAGCTTGTTTTGGTTCGTTGTAAAAATAAAACAGTTCTCACCATCCCTGTTATGAGATTATTGGACTGAGATAATGAGATTGCATCAATACAACTTTATGTAGGCGACATTCTGCACTACACTTAGACCATAAAGGTATTTCTCTAAGTTTTAGCAACAAAGAGTTATGAAGCCAAATACAAAATTGTGACAAGGTAACCCCGGTCTCCCCTATTTTCTCATACTAGTCAGTCACAAACGCTCTGCTGTAGTACAACATCAAAACATCAGATTCCCGCTCACTATTCATTGATTAGGCGATGGTCACTTTCCTTGCCTTTTGGGCCGCAAACTCAGTAATTAAATCTTTATAATCCAGCCTGGATGCAACGTCTTTCTCGATAGACAGAGGGGCGAGCCCGCATAGTCTCTCCTGCAACATGGAGGTCTGAAAATATTTTAAAATTAGCTTTAACTTTGAAAGGCTTCGCTACCCGATGCCAATTATTGATACCGTCAATAAGACCCTGAGAGCAATTTCAGAGTGAGGAAAGGCAAGTGAGCAGCGAGACAGCATGTTACGTATGATGACATGAAATTCAAAGGAAAAAAGATCAGGATGAGCTTTTACCAAGATGAAATGGTAAATAATGAAACTGACACAGAGAATTGTCATTTTAGGAGCATGATGAGTCAAGTGCAGCGATGCAAAATATGTATTCATTTATTAAAAAAAAAAAAAAAAAAAAATCACACACCAGCCCTGAGGCCCCCTGAGGCCATAACTGCTACTCTGATGGTGATTTTGCATAAATCATAGCTTGTTTTGTTTCGTTGTAAAAATAAAACAATTCTCACCATTTTTGTCATGAGAATATTGGACTGTCTTTTTCAGCTTCAGCTGATTGTCAACTATGACAATTTTACCCCACCCATCTGTCAAAGTAACCCCAGGTATGGGGTCACTTCGGCATGTTTGTCTTATATCGAAAATTGAATATTGTGAAAAAGTTTTTGAAAGAAATACGTCTAGCTTCTTTGAAGACAAAGATTTCCACTGTGTTTTTACTGTTTCATAAATGTAAGTAACTGGAGTTATAAGGTAAAGGCCTGCTGCCTTGAGATATGTGGCTTGATTTCCAAAATGGGAGCACGGGCCGACACTGGCACAGCATAGGGTTAGTTTATCAGGTTTCTGAAGTTGCACCACTTGTAGGTCCTGTGCTAGGCCTGTATTAAAATATTCCAATAATTAAAAAAAAGATCAGGATGAGCTTTTATGAAGATCAAATGATAAATAATGAAACTGACACAGAGAATTGTCGTTTTAGGAGCATGAGGAGTCAAGTGCAGCGATGCAAAATATGTATTCATTTATTAAAAAAAAATAAATAAAATCACACACAAGCCCTGAGGCCCCCTGAAGGCGCGAGACCCTGTGCAGTCGCACACATCGCAGACTTACAAACAGGCTGAGATGGCGAAGCAATAGTAATTTATTCGGAATTTTGGAAACAAAGCTATAAATTCAAAATAATTTAGGCAAACTCACCAAAACTGTCAAAATAAATATGCAGTGTCTACGTAAGCGAGATTATATCACACGCCTTGTGACAAGACAATTAGTGACAGTTGTTTGATGAGTTCATATTAGTTCATATGAATTAATTAAAAAGAGGTTATTAGACTTTATTCTATATTTCCCCCTTCTCCAAATCCTCCCCCCCTCCTCTTCTCTCCCTCTCTCCCTCTCTCTGCGGGGCTGTGTGTGAGAGATTCAGCACCGTCCCCAAGCCCCCCTCCCTCTCACTTGCAAGCTCTGGTGCGGAGGTAGAATTTTATACATTTTAGTGTGTTTTAGCATGCTTTATGTTTTATTTTTTATTTTTTTTTGTGGGATAAACCTCTTAAAGCTTTTATTTAATTGTGCTTTAGTTTAGTGGTTTTTAAACATGTATTATTTGAGTGGTTGGGGAAAGTGAACATGATAAAAGGTAAAACTGGTAAAACTTTATTTCAAGCGTTTTGTTCCTTTTGTGAGGTGACGAAAGAGGGTTTAAATTCGGAGAGTGTAATGAAGTTGTTGGCAACATGTTAGTAAAACAGTTTTTAATATGAGAGCCAGAAGTGTTAAAACAGGAAAATAAAGCGATGGTGAAAGCATGTTAAAAATAGTGGAGCATGCGGTGCGGTGAGTAAGTGTGTGTGTGTGTGTGTGTGTGTGTGTGTGTGCGTGCGTGCGTGTGTGTGTGTGTGTGTGTGTGCGTGTGTGTATTAGTTTGTTAACTATATGCGAGGTCTTCATTATTAAAAAACGGTCAAAGAGTCGAAATATACCCGTTATTTTTCTTTCAGTATGAATAAATGAGCAGGGACTTTTAGGTCAATGTACCAATCAAGTTTTATCATGTATAATATTAAAGTTTTTATTTTTAAGAAATGATAAAATCGTGTGTAGAAAGCTGGAAAATGAAAGTTTCAGGGTATATCCTAGATTTTTTTGTTAAAAAGATTCTAACTTAGTTTTTCATTTGAGGGGGAGTGCTTGCTGGTTGTGTGTGCGTGTGCGTGTGCGTGTGCGTGTGCGTGTGCATGTGTGCGTGCGTGCGTGCGTGTGTGTGTGTGTGTGTGTGTGTGTGCGTGTGCGCACGTGTGTGTATGTGTTTCCCCCATTCTGAGATTCAGCAACAGGAATAGCAGACATGTCTGGAAAAGGACCTCTTGTTAGCATTGGCGTTTTACACTGAACAACATGGCATTGAGAGAACAATGTCCGAAAAGGAGTAGGCAAGACTGTCTCGACAAGGAAGATGGCAATGGATAATGGAGAGATCACTATGAGAAGGACTCAATCGACTGCTGACGAAAGTAAACAGGGTAGAAGACAGTGATCATTGGATAACTTTTCTTATGGGAACAGTTCTCTGTCTGACTTAAGGCGTGGTTAGAGTCCACTGACATAAATATTAAGACAGGAGTATGTCTTGTGTAACATTGCTGGTGTGCCTTAATTCCTACTTATCTTAACTGGATGAAGATCCTTTCCTTTTCAACGACCTGGAAACTCGGCCTCCGTTCTCACTAAATAATTCCACGTCGACTTACCTGTCATTTTCCTGTTTGTACGTCTGACCTGTTACCTGGTCTGTTCTTGTCATAACAGTGAGGGGTCGTCCATCGACTGAGCCATTTGACTTATGAGCAACATCTTCAAACACAAAGAGACAAATTTAACGTTGTTGACATACTTGTGGAATGCAACCTTTTGACTGTGGAAGAGTACGATGACACACGGCTTACTAGAGAGAGGCCGCTGTTTCTGGTACTGCACGAAATTATGACATGGGCATCTCCGGAACATGTCACGTTTCTGGAATGCCTGGAGGGACTGTATCGAGATGTGTGGCCGTCAGCGTACACGGCAGTCTTTCACAGGACGACACACACCAACAGAGGATCGAGAGAACTTTCGGTGGACACAGGAATTATGATATCATCCATGTGAACAGTGCCGCCATAACACCAAAGGCCACAGTGGAGGACGTGTGGTGGTGCCCAATTTGTACAACAGTGCGGAACACGCTTTCGGGTGTGAGCATGTAACCTGTGCAACTTGCGATAGAAAGACTGGAAACAAATGCCCCTTGTGTCGGCGGCATAAGGAAAAGGTGTACGAGGAAGCTTTCGCTGTCAGCCGTCTTCAACATCCGTTTTCTTGCTTCATATTGTTATGGCCCCAATTTGTTATTACATTTATAACACAACAGCAACAGCAAGGGATGACAAACACAGTTTTAACAACTAAAACACATTTAATTTTTAAAAAAGACAAAGACTAATAACAACCTACAACTAAAGACCAAGATTGATAAATAAGAAAAAACAGAAATAATTACAGTCCCTTTTTGGTGGGGTGGCTTGGTGATGTCCTGGATGAAGAAAATGCTCAAACACAGGCAAAGAAATCCACAAAAGAAACGTCACAGGTCTTGAACAGAATGGCAGGTCTGGTCATCTTCTTGCAATTTCTCCTACCACTTTACTGTCTCAATTCTTTTCCTTATATACTCTTTTGCAGACCCCACCCACATTTAGACCTCTTTTTTTTTTTTTTCTGAGACTTGCCCCAGACATGTCCAGGACATGTCTTAACATGACTTCAGTCTGAGCTTAACAAAAAAAAGGTAAATACCATCTAGTGGCCCATATTCACATTACAATATCAGGACCATCAAACTGTGGCTAAAGTGTTTTTGACAGAAAGTTGTTGGAAAATACTCCTTATGTACTGTCATGTGTGCTGTGGAATATTGTATGGTTTTATTCATGCTGGCAACCTATGAATGATGATTTGAGCCGGAAAATAAAGAATTTACATTTTGTTGAAGGTCTGCCTGAATCATTGACTGCTTCCTTTGCATAAAACCAATTTAATTATTATTGATGATCTCATGGAAGCGGCCAGTAATAGGCTTAGCTCTGAAATCGGAAAAGGCCTTTGTCAAGTATATGCATCACAGAAATAAGAGCATTATTTACCTGGTGCAAAATCTTTTTTTTCCAGGATAAAAAGAGCCGCACAAAAAATCTAAATGCCACCTATATGATTTTGTTTAAAAACCCTTGAGATAAATTACAAATTAATGTTTTAGCGCAGATGTACCCCAGACATTCTGATTTTTTTGTAGTCTTTTGAAGACTTGACTCTGAACCGCTGCCTCTTTAGGCTTTGCAGTTAAATGCCTTTGTTAGAGGTATATTGCCGTGTAAAATATTGAGGGCGATTTCACAAATAGTTATTATCAGTTCTGGGCTGGCAGATTGAAGAATGGCGCTTTATATAAGGCAAATAAGGCTTTTAGAATTTATGATTTACACGTGTATCTGACACATGTAAAAAACATGTTGCAAACACATGATTTACACGGGTACAGAAAACGTGTACAAGACACGTGTCAAACATGATTTATACGTGTACCTAACACGTGTCAGGCACACGTGTAAATCGTGTCTGACAGGTGTTTTGAACACGTTTTCTGTACACGTGTTTCACACATGTTTTCGACACGCCACTTTTCACGTACACGACACGTGTTGTGAACACGTGTTTACTACTTGCTATGCAAGTGTTTTTTACGTTTCACACAAGAAATTTTTTGCTGGGTACACATTTTTGCTTCATTCACATGGCTCATACAAAGTGTTGGCTCAGGAGATGACTTAGACCCGTATCAGTAACTTTTGCTTGCCAAGTTATAAATTATTATGCAACTACTGAATGAAGAAATAATAATTGCCCTTTTCACAGGCTAAGACTGATAACACTTTCTATTGTCTCTTGCAGAACGTTGCCTATATAGGAGGTACTGATAGCACCGAACCTGGCTGTGATACATATCACCCATGTACAAATTTCACTCTGATTTACAGGGGAATTTAGGCAATGTTTTCTTTTCCACATTGTAGACTTCCGTTTCATGGAAATGTAAATTTAGATTTCAGATGTTTTCTGAGTCTGGTGTTCAACGGATCTCACATCAAAATATGAATTTCTCTGTGTTTAATCAGAGGGATTGTCAGCTGAACTTTCACATTTTGTGAACAAGGCTTTCAGTTTGAATCGGATCAATGATGGCACTTTCATTAATTGGTCTGTCCAGTCCACATGCTACCCTGTGTTCTGTGGTCAAATTGTTGGCTGGTCAGATTTGACATAAACTCTTAAAGTTAAAGAAAGCAAACCACAATCTGATCACTGTGCGCATCAATTAGACTCATATTTAAAGGCTTTGTAGGTATATATTGATGCAGACCGTTTCTTTAATCTGAATAGATAGGGGAGTTTGGCTCCAGGGACTACACTAACTTCTGGCCTTCCAGTTATAATACTAGTGTTACAATTCTTGCTTAAAAAGGAGAAGCTAAGTTATGCTTCTGTGACCTTGGTGCCCTGCAGCGCTCCCTGGAATATACAAAAAGCAGGGATCATTACAAGGAGAAACTTGCAGAATCTAAAATGACAAATACAGGTTCGGCTGTTGAGTAGACATGTAAGCCGCCACCAATAGGTGGCTAAGCCACTGCCGATTCCACCAATAAGCCGCCGCCGAACTTTTGGCTAAGCCAGTCAGCCGCCACTGATGCCACCCAGCCGATTGCAGCTGATTCTAATGTATGTTAGAAATGCCTTGTAACAGACAATATTTCTTGCAACGAAAAGCGTCCTATCTTGCAATTAGGGTGCAATTACAATTCTGAATGTTTCTTGTGATTGAAAGGGTCCCCTTTTAGCTCCTTTTGTATCTGATTACATACACTACTGAGGTCTTGTTGATTGCAATCATACTTGTTGATGATACCTTTGAGCCCTCCATGCTTCAAATCACTCGCTGTGGTTCACTTCTAAAAAGACCTTGTGAATAACTACAGGTAACTATGGTTACCCTCATTCTCCCTTGGACATATAAATGTATATAGTTGAAAGGAGGAACTACAGAATCATGAATAATTCAGATTTTTTAATGTGGGCAGGTATCCCAAACTATGTGACTTACATTTCCAAGTAACACAGTAGATGGGAGCTCAAGGAAACGTTTTTCATAATTTCATACAACTTATTTTTTAGATAAGTAAAAACGTTGGGTACAAATCGTCCTGAAATCGAGCAAACTAAATCATCTGATAAATCGTATGTATGAACACTGAACTATTTGAAATAGGATATACAACACATTTAATTTAATTATCATTCTCTGATGATTACTCAACAATGGGCAAAATTAACATTTGCCTGTCAAATCGATGCACCTACTTTTAAAAGTAGAGATAAAGTTCCAACTTTCTTAATACCGCTATTTTATTTTCTTTCAATTCAAGAAATTCAGAATATGGCAATTGCAATCTTATTCTTTTGATTGCATATATCTTTCAACATTTCCAACATCTAGAAAAGCTGCAGAGTAGGTTTATGAACTCCTAAGCCACTGTTAGCCACTAGCCAGCCGATCTGACACTCAGCCAGCTGCCACTCATTGCGTTAGTCGCCAAGCAGCTTGCAGCCACTAGCCAGCCGGTTCAGCTGCAAAAATCTGGTGTACATGTCTACTTTTGAGGCTGCTGATTGCAACCGGACTTCTCATTAGGAGCAGTATTTCCTATCAATATATACCTTTTTCAGGGCTAAAATACACCAAACTTTCATAAAAACGTAAGTACTAGAAGAAATTGAAAATATAACTTATAAGTGAGAGAAATTGGTGAAAAATAAAAGAGAGGAGCAGTTGTTCTAAAGGGAGACAAGATAATAAAAGGCTGCATTTAGAACAAATGGGGTCAAAAAAATTGCGCATCACACAGAAAATGTGTCACTGTAAAGAAAATGTTGACTATAAGATGAGATGCAGTTTAGACTTACCAAATTTGCTCCCAAAAAATTCCCTATTGCGGATAACCTAATTCTTTATCATGATGTACATCTGGAGGCAACAATTAGGAAAGATATTTAAAATGAACGATTTGGCAAGAAGCTGTATGGAACAAGAGTCATTCACCTTCATTGATGATTTACTCAGTTGAGATTGTTGATTTATTTAATATAAAAGGCTTAATCCTATAATGCCCAGACACAGACATCATTTTAGGAAAAATATGACAGTAATATTTTTGAAGTATTGAAGGGTAGTATTCAGATCCACTGTTCATCATTAGGTTTTGTGACAACTAAATATATATTGCTGAACAGAACAACTTCTAATTCCAGGGGTACATATCTGATACAGCCAAAAATCAGCACCCCTCCAGAACACAACACTCGAAATTTCAAATTATTTATATGCTCTCTAGTATCTCTAGCTATCCCTTAACATGTATTAGAATAAGTTATTGTGTAATATTGCCGAACTTCACTGCAAAAGTCCAACGAAATTCATGAATTCCCATTCACATGGGAGTTACTAACTTGAAGTGTGTGACTAGCGGAGAGACTCCTGTAATCTCACTTCATCCCTCCAGGTGGCAGCAGTGTGTATCAGATATGATACAGGGAGCAGTCGTGGTTGTGTTGCATCTTACAAGGTGGGCATGGTCCTTCAAATTTGGTGTATCATACATGACACGGGGGCATTATAGGGTTAAAGGCAGGCAGGGATGGGCCTCACAAAAGCCCCCTGGTGATCACATGAGAAACATCAGAAGAGAATCATTCATGAAATGACAAATACCTGTGAATTATTGAAAGACAATTTCTATGGTTTCTTTGAGGGGACATGTAGAACAGCAAACTGCGGCATACGTGAGCTGTACTCTCAAGGGAGAATTACGGCATGTGTGTCATGATGTGGTTCTATGAATGATTGAATTGTGACACAAGGGAAGTCCATGTGAAGAGTAAATAAATGATGGGATGGATTGTTCACGTGAAGCCTGTCTTGTTCTTGGCATGGTTTGAAAATCTCAGGAACACCAATACTGGCTTAGTATGGTCTTGTTCTCAGTTCTCATGCTGGATTCGTCTAACTGCACATTGTTACAGAACTTTGTGACCCTGCATCAACTATGAAATATAAGTTTAAATGCACAATAAATGTATTCCTTTGCAAATATTGTCAAAAATTATTTAGCCAAATAAAAATTTACCAACCAACTCACCCACCAACCAACCAATCAAAAAAGTGATCATAACCTAATCTAGAAAAGCTCAAGGAAAATCTCGAGCAAAAGCTTACGCTCCTCGCCTATGCGATGTTTCTCATTTACCATACAGCCAATAATCTGTACAGTGTATACATACAGCTGAACAATAAAGCCTTTTTCTAGGCATTGCCAAGATTTTCAACCTCGCCTTACTCTGTGCCACTCTTCTTGGGCATGCAAAGGTATAACCTTGAAGTTTAATATTTCATTGTGCTACAGTGAACATGGAACCTTACATTACGACATATCTCACTGTTATAAACATGTTAAAATCATTATCAATACCCATTGAGGGACTGCAATTGAACCTCTTTATTACAGAGAGTTTTGGCTTAACCAAGAGGAATCCTTATTGCGAAGGGGTCCTTAATGGACGTGTTGCTTTCACAACAAACAAAAGGGCGCTGATCTAGTGAAATGTCTCTATTAGACAGGTCGGTTGCTGTCGAGAGGTGTCACCATAAGGCAAGGTTCCACTGTAAGAATCATCCTGCACATAATGACAAACTTCAACCAGACCTGTAAGCTTAAAACTGATTGAGAATGATTCACAATTATTTAACAGAACCCGGACGCCAGTGACAAGAGAATGTCTTGCTTTGTCAAATTAAATTTAATATTCCTTATTAAGGAATCGAAAGAGTTGGACATTAAACTTGAATCCTTAATTTTAGGAAATCGTGTCAATGCTTATTTATGAAAATCCCGTGACTTAGTTTTTTGTCATTAATTAATTAAATAAAATAAAGATTGATAATTCATGAGGCAATATTTTACCTTTTTATTGCTGAGGAAACTTCAGAATATGTTTATGTTTAAGCTGAATGTTCATTAATATGTAAACTGGTTTGATATGCTGCAGCAAAGATGCCTGCAAAACTGACCACATACTTAGCTGAAGTTAGGTCTCAGATGAATAGTCTTTATGATATCTAAACTGCTACAATCCCCCAAAGTACCAAAATCAAGCCAAGCTCTGTACATTGTACAGTACATGTATGTATTGTTTTCTTAAATTTAAACATGTAAGACAGCATAAGAAAACTGTGGTGCTAAAGTTGGGAAGATTAATATGACAAATGAGTTTAGACGCTGTTTACATCAACAGCAGCATCAACAGCAATCAGATAGCAATCATCCCACAAATAGGGTCACTCGAGGGTCATCCGGGTACTACTTCTAGTTACTCTACAGACCTGTAGTGGTACAGTAGATCTTCTGAAGAAAAGCCTCAGTGAGAAATCTCTGTGTGTTTAATATGGTATTCATAGATAATGCATACACTGCTTCTGTGATGCAGAAATATAACTGTATTGGGTCTGTATCTAACAGTGCTGGTTGTTCTGGAAGGCCTGGGTTCAATTCCCAACCATGACATGCTTCACGAGCAGTTTATTTCCTGATGCCTGTTGATCACACGAGACCTTGAATTGGAGGTGTTTAGTGCCACTGCAGTGCCTATGCTGAGGCAAGTAAATGACAATAGCGCGGCTTCAATTAGCCCTTGAAATCGGAATGTCAATATATAGACTTAGAGTAATCATCTCATCATTTTGCCTCTGGCAGCAACTCGCACAAGCTGACTAAGCTAATATAGGGAAGACATACAACGTGTTGCAATGCCTCTGTTGAGGTATTCCAAATTCAAAAAGGGGAAAAAAAAGGATTATTCAGTAGCAAAAGTCCTGTTTTGACTAGCCCCTTGTTACCATGTAGAAAAATAAGATCAGCTGAACATCCTGTAGCAATCACAAACTCATTCCTCAAGGAGGTCAAACATATGAGATTTATAAACACGAGACACATATCAGCAATTCATCTCATCAACTATTTACTCTTCACGTGGAACTGGTCTCTCATTCCGATCATTCAGAGAAGCACATCATCGCACATGCCATATTTCTCCCCCAAGAGGACAGCTCTAGTATGCCCTAATTTTACTGTGTACATATTTCCCCCAAAGCGTCGCATCCTTTCAATAGATCACGTGTATTTGTCATTTTTCTGAATGATTTTGTGGCGATATTTCTCGTTTGATCACCAGGGAGCTCTTCTGAGTCTCATTCCTGCCTGCCTTTATATTAAATGAATCAACAATCTCAGCAGAGCAAACCATCAGTTAAGCTGGATGCCTCTAGGCCCCCAGAGTCTCTCCTCTTGCCAATGTCATTTAATTATTAACAATTCTTGCCGCTGGCTATGCTACATGAGGATTTTATACAAGCTGTTATCTTTTTTTCTTCATGTCACAGAATTGGGTTATTAGAAATAGGGCATGTTGGGATAGCAGCTATTTCTCTGTCAAGTTCTCCTCTCTCTTTCCTATGATACTTTTTACATTCCATTTTCTTGATATTGCAGACCCTCTCCACTACATTTTCTCATGTTCTGTGACGGCGTTCCATACCAAATGTTCACCTCATTCTCTTTAAATCTCTTCTCCTGTGATCAGAATATCAGATGTATCGACTACAACACATCGATCAGCATTAGCAGTTACGAGTACACGTGCACGTCTGATAGCACTGTAAATCCTAAACTTGTACTTGGAGCTACAAATACTAGTACACGTTCACGTTTCAACCTCTATATTATACTCCAATCGCACATGTATACACTATCCTCATTCCATAACCTCACGTCCTCTCCTGTTTTTACTGTTCCCACACAGACATCAGCTGAAATCCTCTTCAATCCCCATCCGACCGTCCCTCCCTTTCCTGCGCAGAAAGCTCGCCAGCTCCAACCTAGTTTACTTTCTGTGCAGTGGTAATATGGCTGACTGGTGCACAGTGGGCGCACGTCACCGAAACCTCACAGGCAGGTATCCAGAATATCAGGGACATTTCAATGCAATAAATAATTACAGCAACCACTATTTAATGTAACTATCTGAATCAGCACATAAATTATAGTATCTATATTGATTGTCCTGATATCAGATCAAAGGCGGTTGGCACGCATTATGGAAACTCGACCTGACAGCCCTCAGAGTGTCAGTGCATTCTCTGTGGCATGTTGGGTGCTACACAACATAGCTGTACGCCATGGATGTCACTTTGACGTCACACAGGAGACATTACAGGACTTGAGACAGTGAGAGGCCAAACTGCTTGTGCCGTATCAGCAGGAAGAGCAGCAGCGTGCATGGGAGAAGAGAGACCACCTGGCTGCACAGCTCTGTCCTTAACATGTGGCATTGATGTTAGTTACGCATGGTATTTTATGTCAGTAAAAGATACGAGTCTATCCGTCCATGTCTTTTTCTAAATATGCGTTTTCTATGTTATGTCAAAGTTTTGAACTTCTGTTATAAAATGCAGTTGAGTATTGATATTAAACTACTTTGAGCGCCGTAGACGCTTTTTGCGGCAGTGGCTTTGACCACAAATACCCCTGTCTGCAGCATACCAGAGAGAGAGAGAGAGAGAGAGAGAGAGAGAGAGAGAGAGAGAGAGATGTGTGTGTGCATATGGGCGCTTGAATGCGTGTTTAGGCTATGTGGATATATGTCCTTCAGCTGCTTTCACACCGGATGCAAAACATGGTCAAGCAATACAGAGATCAGACAGAACATCAGAAACATGGTAAACAGAGCAGAATCATAACACATGCCCTTCATAGACACATTGCTTTTTGGAATAAGAATCTAAACTAGAATCCTTCATGAGCACAAAAATACCACAACGAACAAGATATGAAATTGATAATATATGTGGGAGAGGTAAAAAAAAAAGACTGTTCCGCTGACAGAGAGCCACCTTTTCCGAAATAATTCTCGGAACGATACTTCGTACTGTCTGGGGTGGTTCAGTTTATTTGTAGCCAAACACAAGTTGATGTTGAGAAGAAACAGCTTAATGACAAGTCTGGTTGCAGTCAGCAGTCTCAGCATCCTAACCTGTATTTGTCATCATGGATTCTGCTGGTTACTCCTTGTAATGGTCTCCGCTTTCTGGGATTCCCAAGGAGCGCTGGCAGGACACCAAGGTCACAGAAACATGACGCTGGGCTCTGATGTGTTCAACTATGAACTACATGTATTTATAACTGATGATTCATGATATAATGATGATTCATGACATTTATTGCATTGTTTTCATTGTATTGCATTTAGTGCGAAAACAACACAAAAGAAAACTAACTTTATAATCAAATGCTCTGCCCTCCTATAACATTTGCCATACAAACTGATAAACTACTTGACTTAAGAAGACAGGGTAGCATGTAGATTGGACAGATCAATTAATGAGAGTGCCATCATTTATCCGCTCCAAACTGAAGCCCTCGTTCACAAAATATTAAAATGAAATTGACAATCTCAATGATTGAACAAAGACATTTATATTTGTTGGTAAATGACTCAAGCCATGAGATGGGTTTTGCATACATATAGTACGTATGCTCTGTAACGTTGACCTGGTTGTAGACATGGGATTTCTTGTCTGGTGTATGAGAAACATCAGTTTGCCTGCCTGAATTCTATCAGTTTTTCTCATAACCTGTGAATGACTTTTCACAAATTTTTCTGTCACATTTTGTGCAAAATGCTGGATGCTCTAAACATTTTCATTTGTATACATGTCAAGAAAAAGCGTCCATATTAATGCTAGGACCATTATTATGATCAATGAACACAACAATGAACACAGTTCAGTGCTGTTCATCTTGACATTTCCTCCCGTGTCATCTCTCATTTTTTGAGTTATCAGTATCATTCCAGATGCATCCAATATATTTACATATAACTGTTTTAAATATCTTCTTAGAACAGCTACCTCTTTCGAATAATGTTTTCTAATGGAAAGTGTTTCCAAATGTACACAATGTTTTACCCGAGGCCAATATATGGTCGAGGGCCATTTCATGATAATTGTGGAGTGGCATGAAAAAATTAAATGTCTGAATCTTACCAAAAAAAAAGAAGAAAACAATTGGATGACTTAGATAGGTATCTGAACTTACTGGAAAAAAGAAAATTGTGTCGAAATTCTTGCTCCTTAATTATGCAAATTTGATTTTTTCGCGAATTCATGGGTCCAGAGCGTTGCGGACAGGACACCATTTTTTCGTCATTTTCCCGTGGTGCGTTTCATTTTTGAATTTTTTCTCTTTCTGACAGGATACATTTTATGTCCATGCAGACAATCCATCAGTGTATTTTCTTTTTCAGATTGTGAAGTGATAAAATTTCCACTCCAGGGGTGTCAAGTATCCTGTCCAACACAGGGTTGGAATAAAAAAGTTAAGAATTCTCTTAGCTTAGGTAGTGTAAAACAAAATAACAAAAAGGTTACACACAGCTCTTCAGAAACCACAACTCTTTTTTGTCCTGTCCGCAACACAACTGTCTGCCTCATTTTGAAAATGAAAATGAAATTCAAACCATTTGATGTTTTTATCAAATAAGGTACTGGGGTAGTGCTTGCCTCTCACCAGTTAAAACTTTTCAATTATTCCCAGGAATAATTTTATTAACAAAAAAAGCCTGTGAATATCCTATCCACAACAAAATAAATACCGTGAAATGGCCCTCATCGGGTATTGCAGAGACCTGGCGTATGTCGATCTGACCATTTATCCGTCTGTCTGTCTGTCTGTCTGTGCTCAGCATAACTCCTTTCCTCTCAATTCCACAATCATGAAATTATCAGGGGATGTTCCTCGCAAGTAAAGCTTGGACAAGTTCAAAGATGGGTCAGATTGACCTATTTTATAGGGTCAAAAGGTCACATTCTTTGAAAACCAGTTTCCACGATTGCATGCGCTGCCGCTGCTGTAGCAGCGTAAAACTCACAACGTGTATGGACTGGGTAGTAAGCTTCCAGAATATTATAGGTGAATGACATTGACCTCATTAACTGGGTGAAAAGGTCAGATTTCTATTTTTTACGCCCATACGGCCGAGCGTACTTTAGCATGGCGTTTTAGGTAAAATATATTTACATCATCAGATCATCATGTTCTTTTCTTTTCATATCTTTGAAGTATATTTTGTAATTTAACATAGATATGTATTGCAAGGAAACACAAATAGAATTCTTGGACAAAACCATATCAAAGACATTGTCTCCCTGAAGAGGACAAGCACACTAATCTCCCAGGTGAATGAGTATGAAGTCCCAGGCAATCAATGAACTGAATTCTTCCCTGGTCACTAGTATTGTCTTTCACAAGATCAATTTCACATTGATTTCATATTCACAAGAATTTTCCTGTATTATGCACCATTTGGCTTTTTTTTATTAAACCGTTCCCGGTGTTGAACTTTCAAGCAAATGAATGAATGTGTGTTTTTATGTGCAACCGTATAACAAAAGTTTTTTATTACCCGTCACATACATCATCTGGAAATCAGTGTCCGGTAAGGCATGACTACCCAATTTAAATTAGAGTTACTTTACCTACCAGCTAAAAAGGGTTATCTCCTAATGATACACAAAGACATGACAAAACCTTTCTCAAAGACAGAAAAAGATAAACAGTGGGAACCACAGGAGAAAAACAGAAGTTCACACAACTCACAAACTTTACAGTCTCCAGGTCCAGGACTGCAAGACCAATACAGAGGATTGAATTGCTAATGCAGGACTCTGGAGATCCCGGAGCTGAGATGCGGAGACATCCTCCAAGGGCAACAATCAGGGGTAGACGCCAATAATGACTGGTGTGCACCACTAGGATAATAATCAGGAGTAAACCCACAACTGGCCAATAATGACTGGTGTGCACCCCTTGGGGACGCGCTAAAGCCACAATGTGTTGCCGCAGCGTGTCAATGACGTAACAGCAGCTCAGTAAGGTGTGCTAAACATTATATCTACCAAAGCAGTAGTTTAGGAGAATTAGGTACAGTGCATACAAGGTGACTTTAATATATATAAGGGATACTTCCATGGAGAGTTATGACATCATTAACATTCTCCTGTAAGGAGGTAATAACAGCTACTTCCGCAGGCAGATGACCTCTACATGACCCTGAGGTCAAAGGTCAAACTCACTGCTTTCAGGTCAAGCTTGCCATGTTTTGAGGCAAAACAACAAGGAACTAAAACCCACAGAAGATGAAAAACAGCTCCCCAAAGTATAAAGTACTTGCTTTATGTACAATCCCATGCCATGATGAAGTGCCATGCTGTGGTGCAGATATGTCATTAACTCTGTTTTAAGAACAAAAGTCCTTGTTGCTTTGTCTTTGCCTCTGTCCCTGTATATTTTTGCCCCCGCTATGTGCCCAGTGATGCCTTAAATTTTCGTAGAAAACATCGTAGGACTGATATTCTCTACTGAAAAATGTAAGCGAAACATTATTATTAATTCACAATACAAGACCTGCTTAAGTAATGCTTTCAAACTACACATATGTAATATCTAAACCTCCATATCAAATCAGATTAAAAAGAATGAATTTAGTGCCATGCTAGTTGGTGGTATTAAAACTATAGTAAATGTTTTGAACACAGCATGTGTGGTCCCAGCCATACCACAGTATGGCAAACCTGTTCTAAGTAGGCATGATAAAGTAAGCTGGCTGCAAGCATTTTCTTCAAGTTGCACCCTCGTGACTCATAAACCTTCTCAGCAGCATTCCTGGTGCAACCCCAATTGTCTTGAATGCTGTTTTACGCGTTTGCGTGAGGAAGAATACGGCCAGTGTACCTCAGAGTGTCACCTGTTCTGACCTACTTGAGTGTACAACAGAAACAGAAAATGGGTAAAAGATAAATTACAAATACAGAGTCTGTGGTTGCATTTTTTTTTCGAGATGCTAGCAGACACATAAATTTAAACTGTTACAATCATGATAAGAACTTTGTGATTTGTTCGTCTAATAAGATTTTTCTTTTTACTCAACTGTGATGACCGTTTCAAAGTATATGGAAGCTTTTGCTGAAGTGATGTTGACCCCTGCTTGTAAATCTGAGTGATCAGTAGCTAAAAGTAGATTAGAGTGGGTCAGTTTCAGTTCCTAGCCAATCACATGAACGTTTGAGGTTGATGTCACTTCTATCCAGGTTTCCACTCATTTGAAAATGGAAGTGAATTCATATCAATCACCTTATCCTAGTGTACCTTCCTACCTTTTTAAAGTGTTGGAAACATGGATAGTCAGTCTGAGGTGATATCAACCTGTATAGCCAATCTGACTGGCCAGTTCTAGCCAGGGACAAATCGGATGAGCTGTAGCAATTGGTGCTATGCGTTTCTTTTCGGGTTTACATCAATCTGAAGAACATTATTATAATGTCTTTCTGGAGATAACAATAGATTTAGACTAGTACACGACAACCCAAATTTTGTTCTTCCACTTAATGTAGTCTTTGTATCCAAATGCCCTGTCATAGTTTTTTTCTAAAAATAATCCTTCGTTAGTGTTTAAACAAGAACAAGCCACAAGTTCCCAAAACACTGAGTGATAAAGACTCAAAAAAAGTGATGAACACAAACAAAAATACAACTCCGATGAGCTTTGTTAATTAATATGACTTCAAATGAATCAAGCAAAGACACTCTTCATGTAAACTAATGGAATAGCATGTGTTTTATTCTTCTTAATAGGACCAGAGGATTATTTTACCATTCCTCAAAGTGGAAACTTTTTTTAGAATTGATTATGCAGTCATATAGAGGGATTATTTGTTTATCAACACGGCGGATGCGTACGCAACTTGACTGCAGAAAGAGTAACCTGTTTGACAGGTTGTCGTGGTTATCTTGCAGTTGCGATGTTAGCTAGCTAGCGATGTTGTCAGCATACTACAACAGTTTATCTCCGAGTGATAAAACAAGTTATGCTGCTAAATTACGTCTTAACACGTTGACAGCCAACTACGAGATAACTCGTAATGGCGGGTTAAGGCCAGCGCTAGACCTGAAAATTGGGGGGAAATTATCCATCCCTTTATTGACAACAATTAGTCCTGGCTAATTCGAGATGGCTTTCCTACAGCATATTAACATGTTTTCCAGACATGTTTTGAAGACATGGCTCCTCTCCCCCATGCGATCTAACTGCAAATAATGGGCTACATTCAGTACAGAAAAATAATTTAATTATATCCTCAAACGCCGAATGCCATTCCGGGGATATTATGTTTTTGGTCAGACCGCCACCGCCGCCGCCGCCGCACTACGTGTTAATGCGATAACTTCAGTAATATTTAAATTACAAATTTCAAATTTTGCACATAAGTAAGTATCATAAAGAGGAAGAACTGATTCAATTTTGGACAATTCACGATGTATAGATTGGCCTCCATGGGCCAAAAACTGATTTAGGTGTTAACGTGATAACTTTAGTAATATTTCAATTCGAAATTCCAAGTTTTGCATATAAGTAAGTATCCTAAAGAGGAAGAATTGATTCGATTTTGGACAATTTACAATTTCTAGATTGGCCACCAGGGGCCAAAAACTGAAAAAATCACTGTTCCGCGATAACTTCAGCAATATTTCAATTACAAATTTCAAGTTTTGCACATAAGTAAGTATCATAAAGAGGAAGAACTGATTCGATTTTGGACAATTTACAATTTCTAGATAGGCCACCATGGGCCAAAAACTGAAAAAAAATCACTGTTCCGCGATAACTTCAGTAATATTTCAATTACAAATTTCAAGTTTTGCACATAAGTAAGTATCATAAAGAGGAAGAACTGATTCGATTTTGGACAATTTACAATTTCTAGATAGGCCACCATGGGCCAAAAACTGAAAAAATCACTGTTTTTATCATATCTCTGGAAATATTTGTCCGATTGACCTAAAATCAAGTGCAGATGAAAGGTCATGACCTGAGAATGTGTCCCACGATGACATTATACCTGTTTGGTTCAAAATTTTGACACAAGGTGGAGCTTTGTCACATAAAATTCACCATTTTTGCTATATCTTTGGAACTATTTCTCCAATTGACATGAAACTATGTGCAACTGCAAGGTCATGACCTCACAACGTGTCACATGATGACATCATACCTGTATGGTTCAATATTTTGCCACCAGGTGGCGCTTTGTGCTGGAAAATTACCATTTTGGCCATATCTTCAGAACCATTTGTCCGATTGACCTGAAATTAAGTTCAAATGCAAGTCTATTCAAGGTCTATTCAAGGATTGGGGAATTGGAGGATTGGGGGCGTTCGGGGATATACCCCCAGCCGTCGCCTCCGACGGCATAAGCCTAGTTATGATTGGGTCTATGCACTGGCACTCAGTGATGGTCATTTTTTTCCAGCGAGAGCGGCATTTCAGAACTCCTCAGCGAATGAAGGTGATTCTGATGACAAGTATGTGGTTTTGTCCGTTTACAATTTCCAATCGGACAGCTGTCTATTTTTTACAGCAAGTTGCGTGACCGTGCCGCAAGAACAGGTGAAGGTACCAGTTACCGAAATTACCTTCATTCGCAATTTCGCAAGAGTTTTGAAATAATATAAATATGTATTATGTCTGGGTCATTAAGTATGGGTCAACGGCACCTGCATGGTTGGGTATGTAATTTAGGATAATATAACATTACAAATTATTCTTAGCTTCCTTTGTACTTGTTACACACATTTTGCTACATTCCTTTCCCCAGACCACCACCCCCCGCCCCGTCACTATCTTTTTGAGCTACTGTCTCAGTGAAATCTCCCCACTGTGGGAACAATAAAAGTTTCTTATCTTTCCATTGCTATGTAACCTCATCTTCAGTCACTGCCGTTATTGCAGTAAACATTTCACAACTCATTTACTGCAATTATACAGCTGTGCCTGCGGGCATATCTAGCTTTATCACCATTCAAACCAATGAGTCTAACATATTTTATTGCTCAAAATTAATAACAATGCCCTTTTTCTCTCAGCTTGGGGTCATGCTGTAGGCACGCTGCAGCACTGATGCTCAAAGTCTGTAACTTTTTTAGGACATGGTCTTGGCTCTTCCTGCTCTCTTTCTGCAGTCGACATGTGCAGTAGAGCAAGGTGACTTGTGTAGTGACATAGACGGATAATCCCTCTATAACTGACTCCATTATGATTGTTTGTGGAGACTGTTCTCTAGACACCAGATGCCAGAGTTATTCAGGTTTTCACAGGCAGATGTCTAGTAAGGACAATGTTCACTACATACTATGATCTCAAGTGGACATCAATGGTATTAGCCTGCAGTGGACTTGGAGATTAAGAAAGTTTACTGGCTTCCTTGTCACATCTCGTTGTGCAGACGGCACATAGTTCTGTACTGTTATAAATTTTATTAGCACTTATATGTTGCGAAGATTGTTTAGAGACCTTAATTATTTTCATACAATAAAAAGATGCTGACGGTAGGAGAGAGGGTTTAGGACGATGACGGTAACTTGTGTCGGTCATTTGGTGAATTATTAGTAGTATAACAATTAAGACATTTTGGTCAATGTCCATTTAGATAAGCTGTAGAAGTTGACGTCAATTCAACAACTGGTTCTCCATCTGAAAATGGTTCTAAGACTAAAGTGTGAAAACATCGGCAGACAGTAACAATATCTGTTAATAATCAATTGTGAGTTATAAAACTTTGTGCAAGGTTGAGCTTTCAGCTTCTTCAGGGAGTTTCTTTGCACTCGAATGATGCTTGATAGAAGTGGAGGGAATGTGCTGCTGCTGTTGTAGCTTTCCTTGAAATTGAAAGCAAACAAAATGCTCAAATATAAATTGAGAGTATTATTTATTGTGATTCATGAGTATGAATTGAGCCTCAATCTATGACACTCAAGGAAATGATAAGATTTGTTCAATATGTGACAATTTTTTGAACAAATGTTCAATTAACATTAGGTTTTTTTTTGGTTAATTCAAGTGTTTCTAAAGAAAATATTAGTACCATTTTTTTTTTCAATTAGTACAATATTTTAGGAGGAATGATTATACAAAAGCACGGCAAAATACATTTGCTGGAATGTAGTTCATACATTGTCTTTCAGAATTCATGATTTCATCCGAAAGACTTTCAATACCTACCTGCAGCTTTATTGATTAATTAAGATTTCAACTGAAATCAAATTGATACAAACGTTCACTTTGGCGTCATGCAGGAGTCATGTGCCCAGCAGCTGCTTTGAACCTGAAGTCCAACTAATGGCTTTGGATTCCAGATTTTCCAGTAAAAACTTCAAACATCTGATGTTAATATTCAAAAGTACTGGTTAATATAGGTACTAAAAAGTTGGAAGTTGGAAAACTTTCTGACAATAACAATTATTTTGATGCTCTTGGTTTTATAATGTGGAAGCACAGATTTATTTGTAAAAACATCCATTTGCCTAAGTACAACAAAGACTATAGGGTCCATTCTCCTATTAGCGCGTAAGTCCTTTTCTACGCGATTCGAGTTAGGCGCTTTTGAGTTACGCGCATTCTCTCCTATGCGCTTAAATCACGCCCACAGCACTTAACTTCAGAATGTAGGCGGCCTTATGAAAGAGGTGTGACTAATGCAAAAGACAGGCAGACTCTGTACAAAGCTCATTGATTCTGGCTATCAAGAAAACAAGGAACAAGGATTTTCTGATTAACCATGAAAATACATTTGTGGTCAATGGAAAACGCAAACCAGACTTTAAATTTGAATATCGTCGGCCTGCTGATAAAACCTCGTATCTCCAAACTGATAAGAAACAAAAACTCGTATGTCCACTACTCTTACATGCAAAATTAAACATTTTTATTTTAAACTATATTTATCATTTATATTATTTTATTATTATCATTTAATTTTATATTTATTTTTTATTTTCCTGTGAAGTTTGTCATTTTAAAGATACGAGGTTTTATATGCCGCTGTAATAGTAGGCCTATGTACTTTTGTATGTCTTTACCAATTACAAGAAGTAATTCAGATATCTCTTTTTTATCCCCCACCGCCCAATTAGCACGAAGAGGGGGATACAGCATTGGGCTCCGTCCGTCCGTACGGACACATAAAATTGGGGCGGCGGAGGATATTGCCATGTTAGTGGCAAACACTTGACACCATGGCATTAAAGCTATGCAAACAAACAAATTGCTGCAATAATGAAATAATAAATAAAGAATTTAGCGCTTCTCAACCAGCGCAATCAGATCATTGAAAATGTGCCCCTCCTACACCAGCCTGTTTGTTCCGTGGAAGACAGGGAAGAAGACAAAGGCAACATTCTAGTCACACAAAAAATACAATCAAAGACAGTTTATATGATCTCATTTAGAAATTGCGCACTTGAAAACTACTCCGATGTCAGGTTTGCAACTAAAGGACATGGAAGCGCTTTAACAAGGATTCTTACCCCGCACGCGGTCATATCCCCGCCCCGAAACCGCCTCAGTAATGACGGAATTCCATATCCATAGCCTATCATCCTATTTGATTTGAGCGACACATTCACTTGAACTTGTGCCTAATACTTTATTATAATCAATTATCCCTTTTACTGTTAATGATTCTTCCCATGTCGGCTATTCTTTAAAGGCTAAAATTGATTAACAAATGAGTAGTGCTTTGGTATTGGCCAGGGCAGGGCTCAATCTACAGTAGCCTATTTAATAATATCTTTATTCACACATTAAAATATACAGTATTATCAATGGTAAAAAAATTACAAAGATACGAGTTATCCTCGTAGATAGATATCCTCAATTAGAAAATCAATCTCTTCACTCGTGAGACTATCACAACTTTTTAGATTATCACGAACATATAGGGCAGTCGCATTTGTCAATAGAACATGAAGACAATGATGGCGACGTCGAGCCAAAGCCGAAAACCAAATTTCGCAGATGTTGGTGTTGTATGGCAGCGGGCACTGAAGGCTGATCTGAGGAATTAAGCTGCGAATCGTTCTGGATGTGGCTTCGGTGGGGAGATGTAAGCGCAGTATCCCCGATTTAAAGCATAAATGGAGAGATCTGCGTGGCGCTGTAAAAGCCAGGCTCTCTGCACACCTGAGAAGTGTACAGGCAACAGGTGGTGGGCAACTGTCACCCCCTGTGCATTTCACTGCACTGGAGGAGATGGCATCCACTCTTTCTGCAGTGGAAGTGCATGGAGAAGAACTTGAAGCGCCAACGAACTGCGTCAGACACCTTGACACAGACGCATGTGATATGTGTATGAC
This sequence comes from Gymnothorax reevesii, assembly GCA_029721435.1. Classification (NCBI taxonomy): domain Eukaryota; kingdom Metazoa; phylum Chordata; class Actinopteri; order Anguilliformes; family Muraenidae; genus Gymnothorax; species Gymnothorax reevesii. The sequence continues at coordinate 166,150,781 of CM056574.1, forward strand.
ATCGCCAGCCACTCTCTGGAACGACCCAGATGCCAGGATCGATAGCACAGTTGTAACCTTGATGACCACGGGTATGTTTTGTGGGTGATTGCTGGTCCTGGGTAGCTGTTCTTCCGCAAAAATAGATGATTGCCTCATGCACGGTCCAGACGAAAGCGCTGGATGCACTCGGTGTTAGTTAGTCCCGGGATGTCCAAACGATGCCGATATATGCATGGTCGCCCTCGCGCTCGGCGCGCTCCTCTTTCTCTTTCCCAATCTCGCAAGAGTGCAAGCAAATGCTGGACTGGCATTTTGGTTTTCGATTTTGAGGACATGGTTGAATGATGGTCTTATGTATACTCGTATTAATTAATTGCTATGCGTTTGTAATTGAACTAATTGGAGAAGAGGCTGTTGCGTAATATCATGTGATAATTTCGTTTGATAATTTATTATGGCAATGAGAAACGTGGTTTAGAAATAAGGATGAACAATCGAATATTGAATGTCTCAACCTTTACCATGTTAAAGTTAAAATTTATATTAAAATTCGGCCTTTAACCGACATCAACCGCAATATTCGATTTTGCCTCATGTTGGCGCTTGACCTTTTGACCTGGCGCGTAAGCCAGGGGGAGAATACACTTAAGTGTTATTTGCATGAGAAACGCCCGGAAACGCCACGATTTTGACCTTGCTCCGCCCCAAGCGCGTAACTGCCTTCGGAGCGCGTAATGCACAGACTTAAGTCGAGGGGAGAATACGCTTAGGCTGAAATGCACGTAGCTACGCGCTTTTTTGGATTTACGCGCATAGGAGTATAGACCCCTGAGAGCATAAAAACAGTGTTACTCGAATGACTAAATATTTACTACACATGCATTCGCCTTTCCACATTACTGGCAAATTAGAAAGCAATGTAAAATTTTTTTTTTTATTACTATTTTTTAAAAATATATTTTATTCCGGCATGATTGTAAATCATTTCATAACAATTTCAACACACAACATGTATCATGACCGAAAGGGTCGCGGGGGAAGCAAAATCGCTTATCAGAGTCCCGCCCCCAGCTTCCAGAAAAGACAGTTTGGTTATGATTAAAATATCATAAGGATTATAAATCACAGCAGAGTTAATGTCCATGTACGCTACGTTTTAACTTCAGAAAGTAAGATCATGAAGTTTATGAATATCATAAGAATTATAATTGCAAATTAAGTGAGTGTTCATACAACTTAGATTCAAATGCCACTCTTGATCCAAAGCGACATTATCCAGAAACCCCATTCTTGATCATTTGATTTGTTCCAGCTGATTTGGCGTAGATGAGAGGAAGCAGATACCGGATCTATGCTTGGATCTCTTGATCAGTCATTATGTCCATGATGTAATTTTTTTAAGGGGAGGCAGGGGGCTATCTTGAAAAAACGTTTGTTGTATATGCATTAGTAGGAGATTTGAATTTTCTCCTGAATGTGAGACAAATGATTGAATGAAATGTAGGTGTCTCTGTGAGCAACGGCCGACCAATAGGGACTAAGTCCATTTTCAAATGCCGAACAGGTCTTAATTGCCAAAATGTATCAGCTGTTTTTCATGTAATAAACGCATGTGATGTAGATAATATGTACCAAAGTCCTTGATAAATTGATGAATTTGATAAGAAATTTGCCTATAAAAGCAGCAGGGATTCAGGGCAGAAGCTGCGACTGACTTCATCTGAACATCTACCTGCACCCTGAAGATGATGTTGAAGGTTCTTCTCGCTGCCCTCTGCTTCTCGGCCATCCAGGCGGTCATCCTGTACCAAGACAGCCCTGACCGTATTCCTGGTGAATACATTGTTGTCCTGAAGCCAGTTATCGGGCCCAGAGCCTCAAAGCCGCAATTCATCGCCAACTTCATCAACAAGGTATTTTGCTTTTCGTAATTACATGGTGTACAGTTATGGCGTGCTGTTCAGTACAATAGAGACATTTATACACCATCACATGGTGTTTTCTTTTGTTCTCAGTGGGATATAATCAATGACCTCAAAACATATTAGTTGAATGATGGTGTGTAAGTTAGTTATGTACCTGGTATTTTGGTTAATAACCAACATCTGGATGATTATATTCCTCCACCAGATTGTCGGTAATTAACCTCTTACTTGGTATAAACCTATTACTCATTTGCATGATGAAATTCATATTGCAGGAGCCGAAGGCTAAATGGGGATGATAAGTAATAGAAATAGTTTAATATAAAAGAAATCATTTAGTATATTACTTGTCTTATTACAATAAGATGTAGGTGAAAAAATTTTTTAGTTTTGATATTAAACTTTGAAAATCTTTATGTATATGGTATCGATCTCGAGTTCTGACTTTAAAGTGATGATGCAATTAAGTTGGCTTACTTCAAACACTGTCACTCCATTGTGATACTGTAATGTGCTTGACTGAATACCACTTACGCCTGGAACCCACAAACATATTCTGGATAAATGAAACGGGTTTATATATTTTCAAATAGCAAGATCACTCCAAATAATGTTCTCTTAAAAGCACTTTAAAATATGAGAAAATTTCAGGCTTAACCGCGACTTAACTCTCTTCACTATGCATTGTGTGACTACATCTGAACCCAAAGCAAAAAGTAAAATTTCTGCAGCCACTGACTGTAGCAGGAGCTTGTAGCTTATATTAAGTTTAAATCTCAATCTTCACAGAAAAAAAAAAATGCCCTGTCATTGTATATTTTAACTAATACCCTAATCACAATGGCCCATTATTGAAAATTGTCACATTACATCATATCCTGGATAAACAGCTGTTTGCAAAACAAGTTTTTCACTAATTATTTCATAAAAATGTATCATTGAGGAATTTTATATACTAACGTGTTGACCTTTTTCAAGATCTGTCTAATAATACCAAATCTCTTAGTTCTGTTCAGTACTAAGGATTCACTCTGGAAAAAAATGCAGAAATTCTACTTATGGCCTTGGGGTTGAGTGAAGTGGTCGTCCGACAAAGGTGCCGTGACAATGGTGGTTGTGGTTGTTATTTCAGGTGCATGCCCTGTCTGACAAGCTGAGCATTGGGAGGCAGTGGGACATGGGTACATTCCTGGGCTTCCAGCTGAATGGTGACGATGAGACTCTGGTGAACTACGTGTCCGACCTGCCTGAGGTGAAGTATGTGGAGGCCAATGCCATGGCTTACATCAACCAGTGCTTCAATGACAACAATGCCATCTGGAACCTCAAACGTGTCTCTGGTAGAGATTCGGCCTCTGACAGATATTCCTTCAGTGCAGGTGCCAATTCCAATGTGGCTGTTTACATTTTGGACACTGGGATCAGGGTCAGCCATGTAGATTTCGAAGGACGTGCTCGCCATGGTGCAAATTTTGTGAGGGGAGAGGGTTACGAGGATGAAAATGGTCACGGAACGCATTGCGCCGGTAGTGCAGTAGGCAAAAATTATGGTATTGCCAAGAACGTCGCTGTGGTGAATGTGAAAGTCCTGTCTCGCTATGGATCTGGAAGCTATGCACAAATCATTTCCGGTATTAACTGGGCTGCAGGGGATAATGTCAAGGCCAGAGTACTGAGTATGTCTCTGGGGGGTGGAAGAAGTGTGGCACTGAATGATGCAGTAGATGCTGCTACAAGAACAGGAGCACTGGTTGTTGTTGCTGCTGGTAACTCCAATGCTGATGCCTGCAACTACAGTCCGGCTAGTGCCCCAACTGCATTCAGCGTAGGTTCCACTGACAGTACCGACAGTCGATCATACTTCTCCAACTGGGGAACCTGTGTGAAAAACTTTGCACCTGGTTCTGCTATCACCTCGGCCTGGTACACCAGTGATTACGCTACCAACACCATCTCAGGTACCTCCATGGCCTGCCCCCATGTTGCTGGACTAGCTGCCAGGTACCTCGCTGAGGTCAATAATGACGCAACTCCCCAGATGGTGTCAGACTGGATTGTTCGCAGCGGAACCCCTAATGCTATCAGGGACGTTGGACCAGGCTCACCCAACAACTTCATGTATGCCAACTGCCCATTGTAACATGGTGTAGTCAATCTGTGCAATAAAGATGCTGCACTTTAAACAGCTTGTGTTTTCATTTCATTTTTATATGTGGTAAATATGACTTTAGCCAATGGCCAATCAGACCTTCAGGAGCAGTAATTTTTTAGCTGATTAACAATGTTGAAATGACTCTTATTATCTTCCATCCAAAATCCAATCTTCCTGAATAGATGCAACATATTTGCAAACAGGAAGCAACGTATCATGTAATAAAACAGTTTCTTTAGATAGTTAAACAGGATGAGCTATGAATCATATCAAGACTTATCTTAGATGGTTGAACAAAAAGCAACCCTAGAGTTTTCAGCATCATTTTCTGAAATCCTAAGACACAGTACATTTTCAAAATAAACTGAATCTTAATGATTATCCAGAGACATCCTTGTTGTTCAGGAAAAAGGTCAGAGTTTAATTGGATTTGGGACAATGTGAACTTGCAAATGAGATATTGAGTGGAGACGCAGTGTCGATGGTTCTCCTGTACTGTCGACCATTAGTTCTAACCTTAACACTTTCATTAACAACTTCAGAAACACCATATTGCAGCATATAGTAATATTTTATGTTTGGGTGACTTCAAGATTCACAAAGACATATCAATGATATTGCATCCAGGAACGTCATCAGTCCTCCAGCCAAGTTCTTTGGCCTTGCGATGGTTGATTGATGAGAGGAGAGTCCACACCATGCTACTCTCACTCAACAACACTGGGATCAGGCAGAGCACTGGGCACCAAACACCTCCACTTTTCTGTCTCATGCGGTCAACACACAGCTATGTTACTGCCCATAAAGGGTACCCATGTCCAAACAGGAATCAAACCGGGACCTTTACTAACAGAGGCTAAGACTTTCACCATATGCTCAACCTAATGATTACCAAATAAAACACTTAATGTGAAAATGGTCTCCAAAGGTTCCAGGACATTGGTTCTGACCACAGCAGCACAATCGTGTTTCAGGTCAGTATGTTGTGAAAGAGGAAAAAAAAAAAAAGAAATATTGTTCAGAATATTGTTTTATTTCATCCCAGGACTGGAAGCAGCGGGTATTTGTGTGCAGTGATCCCAGTACTGGGAGCAGTGGGCAGCCTTGCAGTGCGGTGCCCGGGGAGCAGTCCATATACAGACCAGTGTTCCTCAAGCACTGTGGTGGGAGTGTTACCTACATGCATGTTTTTCAGGGTGGTAGGAAACCACAGAACCCAGAGGAGACCCAAGCAGACATGGAGAGAACATGCCAAACAATAAGAGGGAATCAAACCGTGGACCTCTTCACTGTGAGGCAAGAGTGGTAACCACTAAGCCACCGTGATTAAATGAGATTAATATCATTTTCTTTCATGTGGGAATGCATGAAAGAATATCATCACAAATATGAATAGAACGTGATTACCATGATTTAGTTAATCGTTTTATCGTCTTTCGATGCTGATAATGAAAAATGCAAATGTATGAAGTTCTAGGTGGACATGTACCGATTTTTATCGTGACAGGGACTGTCATTACTGCAATGCAGACTCTTTTTTGTAACGCAGGATGAGAAGACTTAACAGTAGATTAGATGGACAGACAGCTTGCATTTGACTTAGATGTGTGGATATTCATTGATGTCTGTTGGCCTCAGGCATTGTGTTTATTCTACAGGTCGATGTTTGCTGATATTTTGGATTCTTCAAGACATTTATGAAGACTGACAAACAGACTGAAAAACAAAGTCGACTAAGTCATGACACAAACTAGTTTAGTTATGACTGAAGTCACTAAATTAGGGAAAATTGTCACTTCCTTCAACTTATTTCAATTGTGACTTACTTTTTTCACTAATTTTGGTGAGGTACAGGTGTAGGGTACCCCTGATAGAGTGGCTGTATTGTAACACACCTTACTGACTCTTCCACATACTGTAAAGGGAGTGGAAGTGAGAGAATCTCAAGTGCACACTAAGTTTCTGTCAATAAGCTAGCGAACTAGCCACAAGGATCTCCTGAGAGACTAACTGGTAAAAGTAGCAGGAGTGAAATTACCACTGCAAATGGCAAAACAAAATCCTCCTCGCTATGTTACGAAATAGTATAAGAATAACTCCAGTAGTTACCGAAGCATAGGAACTACTGCGTTAGAACAAAAGAAACAAACAAAACTAAAGTTGCACGCTCCGCAGCAAGCGCGTAGAAACTGCCGAACCTTGGCACTAAAGCGAAGACGGATTTAACCAAGCGTCCGCTAAAAATCGAAGAATATCTGTCAGAACACAGTCTAGAAAACTAACCTGCAAATGATTCGCGTATTCTAGACTAAGCACCTGACTGTTACAGGCCGAGAGTATAGATGACTCTGAAACAGCAAGCAGCCCTGTTAGCAACCTTTAAATAGACCTCCCACTGGTGTAACAGATCAGCAATCGAATCTTCCAGATAATCAGGCACCTGTGCTGGACACTCTGCTCCCAAGGGTAATGCCGATTAGCCGAGTAGCAGAAATAACGTCGTTAGCATAACGACGATTCAGAAAAATAAGAAATAAGGTAAACTCCAGCAGAAAAAAACATAGTCAGAGTGGATAAAAGCTAAATAAATCCACTCTCCCATGACACATACGTACTACCCAGTCCAATAAAATACTGAATTATGTGTATTTCTGTAATCAATGTCCCAGTTGAAACTGCTTCATGCCTGATCTCAATCTGATTTTAAGACATGTTAAAAGTCCTGATGTGTGAAACGGATTTTTTCCTCAGTTACTCTCAATATTCTGTCCATCTGAAGAACATGTTTGCACTTAACAACTAATCTCAGATTCATGTAAGATCATTGGAGCCAAGTCAGCTAGAATCTTGCCATTAAGATTAAACCCGAGGCTCTGGCTAGCTTTACAGAGGCATGAATCAATGATCTCAGTCATTTCACATGGAGTGCTAGACACATGTTCCTCTCATGCTGCATTTGCTACTTTCCTTCACTAAGGAATATTTTAGATTTGAATTTCAAAAACTATTAATCTAAGCTAATTGACTCTACAGAACATATCTAATTGACTGCAGCCATCCGTTATATTTCCATTTCAGTAATACTATGATGTATCGTTCAGGAACCAGTTGCGAGAACCAAGCAGTGCAGTAAAACTGGATTTTATTAAGGAAGGGGGAGAACCCCCACAGAGCTGTGGGCAACAGTACAGAGTCCACAATCCAAAAGTCAAAACCCAGAGGGCGAAATCCGAGTCGTAATCAGAGCACTAATCACAGTACTCATAGTCAGGCAAAACAGGTTCGGTACACAGGCACGGGTTTGTCAGAGAATCAAAAGCCAAAATCCAGTGGGCGTAATCCGAACCATTAACGTGGCAGCAAACACGAAACTCGAAGTCGGGAAAAACAGGTATGGTACACAGGTGCAGGAATATCAAAGGTAAAGCCAAAATCAGAATCTGGGACGCTCCAGTCAGAAGTGTAAACACCGGGCAACTAGGCTAAGGAGGGTCCTAGCTGAGGCGGAAGGTCTCAGCGTGTTTGCCTTAACAGCCAGCTAAAAGATGGTCCTCGCAGTCTCCATTATAATAATGGGGTCTGGCTACAGCGTCAGCACTAGACCCCTGCCCCAGGCCTCACGTGATGACGTCTTTCACGTTCTGCTTTTAAATGGCCTGAGACATGCCGAGCGGATGCTGCAGCCCTAATATCTTAGTGGTTACAATATATCTGACTCCATATCAAATTTAAGATAAAAATTTGTAGTTGCAATCTTTTGCGGTTATCATGCGTTTGCATAAATATGAAAAAATCGGATTTCAATTAGTCAATTTATTACCCAATTTGGAGCTCCGTTGTGCATCGGACTCATAACAGGTCTATACCTAACCCCGCCGGACCAAAACCATCTGAACAACCCAATCCGGCGAAAGAACTCAGAGGCTGGCGGCCAATTAAGCGCAGTAATTTGACATAGGAATACATTATGACAAGGGATTACCGGGGCCCACAGCGAGCAACTACAAAGGCATAACGGAAATACATCGTTCAGAGGCCTTGCGTCTTTTAAGATTTCCGCCTAAAAATATAAACGGAATCTTGCTCGAAGCCAATATTAATAGCACCATACACAGCATGGAAAATCCATCTTATAACGCAGATGCCAAGCGCGTTGATCAGGCACGTAACTACGGACTACATTACTTGATTGAGAGCCAGGAGTCCGAAAAAGGGAAAGTATATGTTATAAAGATGTACACCATATTTAAATATGTGCGAATAAACATGACCATATAATAGAGGGTAGTGGCACAATGTCTGATTAGCAAGGGGGAAGGTTACTAGAACATCTTGAACCTCTGGTCAGTCATTTCGCAATGCAAGGAGGTACATCTGGAGCAAAGGCATGATCAGTCAAAAACTGAATATGGACTGTGGAGACATCACTGGATTTTCATCATAGGATTCTGTCAAGTATGTTCATCATGGGCATTTCAAAATGGATGTTATATCTCACAGTAACTTGCAGTGATTTACATTACTGATTGATAGCACAATGTTGCGGGCTGACATATCGTAGCCCCCATATTCCCCGAAACCCATTAGAACAACCCCGGCAGCATTATTGACTTTTCGAAATATTTTCTTTGAAATTCAATAAATTTACGATGATAGAGAATAAAACATAGGGTTAACATATGCAGCAATTGGTGAAACTCTCATATTTGCCAAAAAGCAATATTTCAGTAATATCTATAAATCTAATATCTATAAAATTCATAATATTATTGTGCACCCACCCCCGCAAAACAGTCCCCACGTTTATCCTCAACCTGTCAACCCCCCCCCCCCACATATTCTAACTTTATTGTGTTATGACTTGAAAAGTACAACAAAGAAAACCAGCAATGACAACTTAAACAAATTTATTCTTTGTTTTTAAAAAAAACCTCTACAAATAATCCACTGGTTCAATCATTTAATGACAATATAATGCCACTATGTAACTCTGTTGCCAAAACAAAACTCTGCCCCCTCTGACCAAAATCACAGCATTTATATAGACTAGCAACATTCTGGAAAGATCTACAGGATTCCTGGGTAATCCCACCCCCTCCAGGCTGGAAGCTTCTAAAAAGCACAAGCCTATTTCAAAGAAGTGATATTACATCAGATCATGTTTTGCTACAGACACACCACCAGAAGGTGCTGATGCACAAAATAAATAGCTGACCAGCAAGGCAGCAAAACAGCATGTAACAAATCTCCATTTACAAATGACATACAGTTCTTTACATAAAATACTCATTGTTGTGGGAATTTTGATTTTATATTCCTGGTATTACCTTCTCAAAATAAACTCAGATGACTCAGAGAAAAAAATCAGTCGGAGGCAGAGAAGTTAATATTCAAGCCAAAGTCAGTTTACTTTTTATGTAGAAAAAGGATCCCCAAATACATGTCAAGTCCTGCTCATTTCCCTTCCCACCATGGATGACTTGCAGCTCCTTGCTCCCTCTCTTCCGACTCTCACTCGTATTCCTCTGTCCTTACCACAAAGTGCCAGATTGTAGTTTTGGTTCAAAGGATAAGGGTTCTTTTCTCATTTGTTGGCATTGATAGAAAAGTGCAGTGTAGTGTGAATATAGGCCACTGGATGGCAGTATTTACCTTTTTTTTGTTAAGCTCAGACTGGAGCTAGGTTTGGGCATGTTTCGGGCATGTCTGAAATAAGTCCCAGAGAAAAGAAAAAAAAAGTCTAAAAGGTGGGAGGGGTCTGCAAAAGAGTATATAAAGGGGAGAATTGAGACAGTAAGGGGAGGAGAAATTGCAAGAAGAAGGATACATGTGACCAGACCTGTCATTCTGTTCAAGACCTGTGAAGTTTCTTTTGTGGATTTTTGCCCCATAGAGCATTTTCCTCACCCAGGACATCACCATGCCACGCCACCAAAAAAGGGACTGTAAATATTTCTGTTTTTTGTCTTGTTAATCAATCTTGGTCAGTAGCGTAGTTAGTTGTTTAGTTGTCTGTTCAATAAATGTGTTTAAGTTTTTAAAACTGTGTCTGTCATCCCTTGCTGTTGCTGTTGCTGTTGTGTTGTAAATGTAATAACAAATTGGGGCCATAACAAATTGGGGGCTCGTCGGGGATAGACCATTGTTTGAGTAATTTATTGAAAATCTGACATTTCAAATTGTAAAGTTGTTTTTTTTTAATTGAATACATATATATTGACAGATCAACAGCAATGGATGATTTCTTGGCATCACCAACCGTTGAGGTTTTGAAGTCTTTTAAAAAGACAGAACTGCTAGAAATATGCAGACATTTAGAGCTGACAGAGGTAAAACCAGCCATGCGAAAAGCAAGACTGGCTAGAGAGATAGTTGAATATTACATTGATGAAAATGTCTTTGCACCAAGAGATCTGGAACAGTTTCCAGTAGAAAATCCAAATATAGAAATTTAACTTAAATTAAAAATGCTAGAGATTGAAAGGGAGGAAAAAGAAAAACAGAGAATTTGAGAGGGAGGAAAAAGAAAAACAATGAGAGTTTGAGTTAGAAAAATTGGCAAGAGAAGAGAAGAAAGAAAGGGAGGAAAAGGAAAAACAAAGAGAATTTGAGAGAGAGAAAGAGGAAAGAGCGGAAAGAGAGAGACAGAGACAGAGAAATTTTGAGTTACAGAAATTCGATAGAGAAGAAAGACTCCTAATGGAGCAACTAAAAATTAAAACTGAAACTAAAAATAAATTTTGTGCGAGCCAGGAGGTAAAACTGGTGCCTCCATTTTCGGAAAAGGATGTTGACAACTATTTCCAGTGTTTTGAAAAGGTAGCAAAGAGTTGCCAGTGGCCAAAGGAACACTGGCCTCTGATGTTGCAAACTGTCCTCAAAGGTAAAGCTCAACAAGCATATTCAGCTTGGTCTGCAGATGATTCCACTGATTATGAGGGTGTCAAAAAGATTATTTTGAGAGCTTATGAGTTGGTTCCAGAGGCTTACCGACAGAAATTCAGGGGTCTGAAGAAATCTGAAAATCAGGCTTTTGTGGAATTTGCTAATGAGAAGAAGGTTTGCTTTGAGCGCTGGTGTACTTCTATGGAGGTCAAGGATGATTTCAACTCACTAAAAGAGATGGTGTTAGTTGAAGAATTCAAGAACTGTGTTAAGGATGATGTTAAGACCTACCTTAATGAGAAGCAAGCACTGAATTTGCAATCAGCTGCCAAATTTGCAGATGAGTATGTTCTCACACATAAGTCCAAATTTCAGTCTAGCAGTAACAATAGATGGTCCCAATTTCAGAAAAAGGGTTACGGTGATACCCAAGATTCCTCACCCAAAGACAAAGACAAATCTGGTGATGGTGCTCAGAAATCCAGTAACAGGTCTGATCAAAGTGTGAAAGCTGACAGTGACAAAAGTGGTGTAGTTTGCAGTTATTGCAAGAAATCTGGTCATGTTACAACTAACTGTTGGTTCCTTAAAGCTAAGAAAGAAAAAGAAAAGGACACCAAACCAAATGCCTTTGTGAAAGCAAGGTTAGAAACCCCTGTAGTAGATGATCGATCTGCTAAATTGCCTGCTTCTGGTGGGGCTAAAAAGCCTGATACTGCTGACTTTGTGAGGGAGGAATTTCTTCCATTTGTGTCAGAGGGATTTATGGCTCTGAATGAGCATACTATTCCTGTCCCCATATATATCCTAAGGGATACCGGAGCTTCTCAGTCACTTTTGTTGATGGACTCCTTGGAGTTACGTGATGAGACCGCTTCAGGGGATTTCATACTTGTACAAGGTATTGAAGGGAGGACTGTATCTGTACCCCAGCGCTCTATATTCTTGAAGTCAGATTTAGTTACAGGACAGGTAAAGGTGGAACTTATGTCAAGTCTACCTATAAAGGGTGTTTCTCTGTTGCAAGGCAATGACCTGGCTGGGGGCAAAGTAGTTCCCCCTGTACATCTTACTTCACAGCCGAGCACTGAAGATGGGGATGAGGACCCATCTCTGTATCCTTCTTGCGCAGTGACTCGTGCTATGGCCAAGAAGGCTAAAGAAGAAGATGTTGTGGTGCCGTCCAGCACATTGAATAGTCAGGACTCAGGTGGTTCGCCTCATGACTTTGATTGGCCTACTATGGTTTCTCTGTTTGAGAACTTATCAGACACTTTTATCAGTTCATTGTTCAGCCAGCCAGATGGGTTCGGTGATTCTGATGTGTCTGTAGACTTGTCTCTGTCCAGAAAGCGGTTGATTGAGGAGCAAACTAATGATCCAGAAATTTGTGCACTAAGGAGGAGAGCCCTTCCCGATAAAGAAATAGACGCAGTTCCAGTTGGGTATTATCTCAAGGATGGTGTGTTGATGCAGAAGTGGCGCCCTCCTGATATCCCTGCCAATGCAGATTAGGCAGTGGTCAGGCAAATTGTTGTTCCGAAGGTCTACAGGAATGAGATCTTAACAATGGCTCATAGTTTACCTTTAGGAGGTCATCTTGGTGTTAACAAGACTGTTGATAAGATCATGAAACACTTCTTTTGGCCTGGGCTTCGGAAAGACGTTTCCAACTTTTGCAAAACCTGTCACACTTGTCAGGTAGTTGGAAAACACCAGTTAGACCCACCTGTAGCTCCATTGCAGCCTATCCCAGCATTTGGGGAGCGATTCTCTAAGGTCATTGTTGATTGTGTTGGTCCATTACCCAAGACTAGATCTGGAAATCAGTACTTGTTGACAATCATGTGTGCATCTACCAGATTCTCCGAAGCCATACCTCTACGTAACATCAAGGCAACTGCAATCTTGAAGGCTTTGATAAAGTTCTTCACGTTGTTTGGCCTTCCCAGGGAAATTCAGTCAGACTAAGGTAGCAATTTCACTTCAGGATTGTTTCAGCAGGTTGTGTATGAACTAGGTGCAAAGCAGATTCTTTCTAGTGCCTATCATCCAGAAAGTCAGGGTGCCTTAGAGCGGTTTCATTCCACTCTCAAGACAATGATGAGGACTTATTGTTATGACCATGAGAAAGACTGGGATGAAGGTGTTCATTTGCTGTTGTTTGCAGCTAGAGAAGCAGTGCAGGAGTCTACTGGATTCAGTCCGTTTGAGCTAGTGTTTGGCCATGAAGTGAGAGGACCTTTGCTATTATTGAGTAAACAATGGCAAGAGGAAGAGCCGCACATCAGTCTGTTTGACTATGTTAACAAGTTCAAGGAAAGATTGTGTGCAGCTTGTCACCTAGCCAAAGAGAACTTGAAATCAAGTCAGGGAAAAATGAAAACTTGGTATGATCATAAGGCTAGAAGCCGTGAGTTTAAACTAGGAAACAAGGTCCTTGTGTTGTTTCCCTTGCAGTCCAATCCATTGCAGGCTAGGTTTCATGGTCCTTATGAAATTCTGACAAAACACAATGATCTCAATTACATTGTGAAGACTCCAGATAGGAGAAAACCAAAACAATTGTGTCACATTAACATGCTGAAGCCTTATCATGACAGAAATGCTAGGGTTGCAGCTGTCACTTCAGATTCTCCAATGGCGGAGATTTGTGAAGATGAGGGGGAGTTTCAAGATGATGAACCTAGAATTAAAGCTGAAGTTCTTTCATGTAAATTGTCAAATTCTGAAGTGTTGCAAAATCTTGATGTAAAAGTCCAGCACTTAGAACCCTCACAGAGAGATCAGTTTGAGAGGTTGATCAATAAATATGAGGATATTTTTCCTGATGTTCCAAAAAGAGTTTCTATAGCCTCTCATGATGTAGATGTTGCTGATGCCAAACCAATAAAACAGCATCCGTACCGGATGAATCCTGAAAAGAGAAAGATTGCTGAGAAAGAGGTTGAGTACATGTTAGAACATGATATTATCAGACCCTCCAACTCAGATTGGAGTTCACCCTGTGTGCTAGTTCCAAAACCTGATGGAAGTACTAGATTCTGTACAGATTATCGCAAAGTCAATGCTGTAACTAGAACCGATGTGTTTCCAATTCCTAGGATTGATGATTGTATTGATAGAGTAGGGCAAGCAAAGTTTCTGACCAAGATTGATTTATTGAAGGGTTATTGGTGTGTGCCTTTAACTGAGAGGGCCAAGAGCATCTCTGCTTTTGCCACACCATCTGGGTTGTATTAGTATGAAGTCCTAACCTTTGGAATGAAAAATGCCCCAGCCACGTTCCAAAGGATGATACAGACTACAATCGCCAGATTGCCACACACGGGTGCATACATCGATGACCTGATCACATGGAGTGACTCCTGGGAAGAACATCTAAAAGATGTAGAGACGTTGTTCCAGCGCCTGACCCAGGCTAACCTGACTGTTAAGCTGAACAAGAGTGACTTTGGTTGTGCTACTGTCACCTATCTTGGCTACGTCATAGGCCAGGGTAAGGTGGCACCCATAAATGCTAAAGTCCAAGCCATCATGGACTTTCCAGTTCCTGACAACAAAAAAGCTATGCGCCGCTTCCTTGGAATGATCGGGTACTACCGCAAGTTCTGCAAGAACTTTGCTGAGATTGCTCTCAGTCTCACTAACCAACTAAAGAAAGGCGTAAAGTTCACTTGGGATGAGGCATGCCAGAGAGCCTTCGATCGCCTGAAGTCTCTGCGGTGTCACTTCCCCGTGCTCAAATCTCCTGACTTCAACAAACCGTTCTCCATCGCGGTCGATGCTAGCGACCAAGCTTGTGGATCTGTGCTCCTACAGAGAAGTGACTCTGATGACATTGAGCATCCCGTGGCTTACTTCTCCAGGAAGTTCAATCGCCACCAAAGGAACTATTCCACAATAGAGAAGGAGCTGTTGGTTCTGGTTCTATCTTTACAACACTTTGATGTTTATGTTTGTACAGGGCAAAAGCCAATGATTGTGTACACTGACCACAATTCGTTAATGTTTTTGAGTAAGATGAAAAACAAGAATCGGAGATTGTTGAATTGGAGTTTGATTTTACAGGAGTTTGACTTGAAAATTAAGCATGTCAAGGGTGCTAACAATGTGATTGCTGATTGCTTATCCCGTGTTTGAATATGAATATATATATATTGTGTTTATTTGAATATTGTATGATATGTATATATAGACAAGTGTTCACTTAACCATTTTTTACTGAAAAGAAAAAATTTGCCTTAATGAGTCAAAATTTTTCCTTTTTGGAATGGAGGTGTAATGTGAATATAGGCCACTGGATGGCAGTATTTACCTTTTTTTTTTTGTTAAGCTCAGACTGGAGCTAGGTTTGGGCATGTTTCGGGCATGTCTGAAACAAGTCCCAGAGAAAAGAAAAAAAAGTCTAAAAGGTGGGAGGGGTCTGCAAAAGAGTATATAAAGGGGAGAATTGAGACAGTAAGTGGAGGAGAAATTGCAAGAAGAAGGATACATGTGACCAGACCTGTCATTCTGTTCAAGACCTGCGAAGTTTCTTTTGTGGATTTTTGCCCCATAGAGCATTTTCCTCACCCAGGACATCACCATGCCACCCCACCAAAATAGGGACTGTAAATATTTCTGTTTTTTGTCTTGTTAATGAATCTTGGTCAGTAGCGTAGTTAGTTGTGTAGTTCTCTGTTAAATAAATGTGTTTACGTTTTTAAAACTGTGTCTGTCATCCCTTGCTGTTGCTGTTGTGTTGTAAATGTAATAACAAATTGGGGCCATAACAGCAGTGACAGTAATCCTATCTTTTCCCCCTTTTTTTTTTGCCCACCACCTGAACCCCCACCCCCACTCTGGGGGACAACTTTGTTCATTCAGTCAGTTATATAATTGTGTACAAGTCCTCCGACCATCACACAACAAAACAAAACCGTGACGGTGCGTTCAGGAATCACACGAAAGAGAGGGAAATCAAAAAAAAAAGTATGCCTTTAATGAGTTCCAAGTCAGTACCAAAAAACATAAGAATTGCCAAGCCACAAAAACGAAATCCAAAAACAGAGTAGACAAGACAGGCCAGGGTCAGAACCAGTAAAACAGATGGGCAAAGATACATAGACGGTAGGCAAAAAGTTGTGGTCGATAAACAAAGCAGTGAGCCATACACAGGGCATCCAGCCACAGGAATCGTATTCATATAAAAATAGGCTGAAATCCAGGAGGACAGAACAATACAAGAAGGGCAATGGCAAGAATCTTGGTCGGACGAAACAGTAGAAGAAAAACAATACTCAATGGCATACGAAAGGCTCTGCACAAAGAAATATTGATCAACGTTCTGAAAAAGTCAGAACAGCAGTGAGGACTCAAAATAGATGGGAGGGAAGTCACATGCTATGCAGGGAACAGGTGAGCAGGATCAGGCTAATTACAAAGGAAGGAAAACATGAGGGAAATTCTAACCACGAAAATTGGCGAAAGCCAAGACACTGACGGGAATCACGCATGCAGCCTATGACATTTAAACAGCTCAGGACAAGTGCACAGATAATGAGAGCAGGAAAGCAATTAGGCATGTGCGAGAGATCTTGCCGACACGCAAAGGGAGACAGGTAAAGCTGAGCAAGAGGCGGAGACTAGAACAGGGCGATTGCTGAGAGGGAATTAGTATTAATTAGTAGCGGTGCAACTTTACAAATTTAACTAAGGCTCGTTAATGAGTTAGTAATATATATATATATATATATATATATGGATTAGTTGGGTTAGTAGACTATGATACAAAATACAAATGTTTGTCTTGTTAGTAATCAGAACAGCAAGACGAAGGAAGTAAACGAGAATTGAAGGAATAATATTAAACTCCAGAAACCATTGAAATCACCCGAAGCATGTGAACACACAGATCGGGGAGACGGACTGAACCAACTAGAATACGAGACAGGGGAGACGAGTGCAATGGAACTGAAAATGGACTGAACTAAAACCTGGAAAATATAGTAACAAAAAAGAATAAATAAAAGACAAAATCATGAACAATGAACATGAACATAAACATGAACAAAGACCATAACCATGACAACAACACGCAATAAAAAAAAAAACCGATACAACACAATACCTATTACATTCACAATGCTTTTCTACCTTTCTATTCGCTCATCTATTCCATCTCTCCTTATTCCCAACCTTCAGCCTCCCTTACTGTCTCCCATCTCTTGGCATAATTTACAAATCCTGCCTCACGGGCCATCGCACACTCAATACTACTGTAATGCTTGACAAAATTTTTGAATTTCTCAATTCTCAATGCCTCAACAGAGGTCAATCCAAAAATAAATATTTTTGACAAATATATAATTAAATTACAGATTAGGTGTGTTCCTTTAATTACATCACCCAATAATACTTCTAATAAGTATTGTTAGTATTATTTTTAATAAATCTAACTGTATTCTATTATACCGAGATATCCTGTCTTGCACCTTTATCCAAAATAAGGCTATTATAGGACAGTACCAAAATAAATGATCTACTGACTCCTTTTCTTCCTGGCAGAGTCAGGAATGACTCTATTCCCCATATATTTAGCATCTTTTTAGTTGCTAAAAACCTATTAACTTATATTGACTTAACTTATAAAAATGTATATATTTAATACAAATATATTAACTTATATTGAAAACTTCTCATCTTCGGGCCAAGTGATGTATTTTAAAAGATTTCAAAAACTTTGTTCCAGGGGACTGGTGTATCTGATATATTTTCCCAACTGTCTAGAATACTGTATTGTATAGCGACTAAATTCTTTATTTTTAAATAAAATGTGTCAATATGTTTGTTGATCTTTATTCTCTTTAACCAATTTACCAATTTCATAAGAGGCCTACAGACCACATGTCCTCCGGTTGTCATAGTCTTTGCCTGCAGGCCCTACGCCCTGCTGCATTCTTTGCCTCCACCTTAACGAGCCATACCTGTTGCTCGTTAAGGTGGAGGTGAAGTTTTAGTATTTGAGAGTGGGCTGCACCTCTGTTGGTGCAGCAGTATTTGTTTGTTGGCTTCCTGAGCCCTGCTTTGGTTTGTCTTGCTGCTTCCTTCTGGGACTCTTTTAGCTTTTATAAGTTATATTAAAGATTTTTGTATTTTTACTCAGCCTGTGCATTTGGGTCCCTCTTTATCTCTATATTGACAAAATATTTTCACCGAGAAGCAGAGCACCTGGTGAACCGCGCTGTCCGGATGGGACTTTTGCTGCTGGGACACGTGGTCGAGATGGCAAGTTCTTTGTCTGGCGGCACTATCCCTTGAAGACGTGGAGGATGTTTATCTTTTTGGATTTATGGTGACGGGATTTATCCCATAATTGGCATGGGAGTAGCTCTGATCTACCGCAAAGTACGTGAGCTGGGAGCGAGAAAAATGGCCAATGCGCTGCCTTGCACCGAAATTATTATGGAGCGCCTCAGTGGAATATCGGAGAATGGTGAGTTGCTCAAAAAGACCATGGGATCATCTGCAGAAATGAACAGAAAGATGGACGCTGTTTTTGAGTCAGTGTGGGGATTTTGTGCTGTTTGACTGTGAATTTGGGCAAGAGACTGGACGAGAGGATGGGAGAACTGATGGGAGAACTGGTGGCCCTGAAGTGTGAGGTAAAAACTTTTCCAAAATGAATAGCGGATCAATCGAAATTGCTTGTTCCACCCGAAATTGAAATAGAATTCGGCGCACAAACCCCCCTCCACCCCCACTCCACGTCTCCCCTCTGTCTGCCTCAGTCTCACACGGAACATCAACAACATTCTTATCCCTCGGACAAGGACAGAACATTCTGCCCCTGATAAGGACTCTGAACACTGCCAAGGCTGTCTCCTGCATTTAATCCCTTCTTCCCCCACCTCTCCCCACCCCCATTCCCCTTAAATTCCTACGCGTTTCCTGCGTGTCGTGTTATAAACCTGATGTGTACATTATGTCTGATGTCATCAATATATTTCTTTTCTGTAACCTTTAATTTTCGAAGAAGAAAGTGGAGTTGGCAGCGCGACGCACGTTGCAGCAGCCCAGAGCACTTTCTCTCCAAACGTAATTTCGTTGTTATTCTGTAACAATGACAATAAATTAATCTGAATCTGAATCTGGTCCCAGTGACCGCGTGTGTCCCAGTCTCTTGCCGGCGGGCCAAATTCCATGACCCCGGCTCCTTTTTTAATTTTTGATTTCCAAGCACTTGGTAAAACTCCAATAGATTGTACACCGCAGTAATATAATCAGACTGTTCCAGGAAAACTGGTTGATAGTTTGTGAGATATGAGTTTTACTATCCTCATTCACGATATCCCTTGTACAAATAATACCTTTATCCAACATACTGTAGGTTTCCAAAAAATCATCATTCTATCAGCAAGTATATTACAATTTCGCCATATCATTGGTTGTAGAACTTGTTCTGCATTTTCAGGTGGGTGAAATTGTACCCAACTTTGTAGAGCTTCTTCCAGAAAAGTGGAGACACCAGAAAACATGTCATTAATTGATGCAAAATGCATAGGTTTGATCTGCAGTACTGGAAAGCAGCCTTTAGGATGGACACTTGTAAGTAATTTGCTGGAAAACCAGTTTGGATTGAAGTAGAATTTTGGAATAAGGAAGCCTTCAGTGAAAGATTTAAAGCTTTTAAGTTTAAGAGTTTTAGCCCACCAAACACACAATCATTGTAGAGATATGTACGCTTAATTTTACCAGGTTTATCATTCCATATAAATATGATTATCTTCTGCTCAGATATTTTGAAGAATGACTCTTTAGGGGTTGGCAATGCCATAAGTAAGTATGTAAACTGGGGTACAACTAATGAGTTAAAGTTGTTTTGCCATAAGTGTTCTCGTTTCCCTTTCCAGGGCAGCAGAATTTTTTCAATTTTACTAAGTTTATTATTAAAATTGTTGAAATTTCACTTTTCTGGGATGTATATACCAAGCACACTAACCAATCCATCTGTCCAATGAATTGGTAAATTGCATGGATGAGAGAAATTTCTATTTTTCAGGGAACCAAGCCTCAATATTTGGCATTTCTCATAATTTTGTTTCAGTCCAGATAGGTTTGAAAAGTCATCCAGATCTTTTGTTAGGCTCTGTAGCGATGTACTATAATGAGGGCTCAGTAGAAAAATTGTATCGTCAGCATACATTGAAATTTTTGTATTTAGGCATTTGCAAGCCTTTGATATTATGATTTGTTCGTATTTTTATTGCGAGTATTTCAATTGCCATAATAAATACGATGATAATGGGCAACCCTGTTTTACCCCCCCACCCTCCGTGAAAGTGCAATGGGTTTCGAAATATAACCATTATTTATAATTTTGGAAACTGAGGTATTGTACATAACCTTAACCCATTGTATTAGAGACTCACCAAAATTAAAAAATTTTAAACATTGATAAATAAAATCCCATCTTATTTTATCCAAGGCCTTCTCAACGTCTGCTATAAAAGCCAACCCTGTTTCTATTTTATCATTATGTTCTACAATTTCAAGTAATTGTCTCATATACTCAGCCAAAATAAAAACTTCTCACTCGTTTGGAGGTCGATAAGTTGAACATACATGAAATGAGGTTTTAAATAATGATTCTTTTTAATTCTGTACTCATTAAAGATGGTGTATCATAAAAATAATGTCCATAGTTCCACTGGAGATGCTACAGAAATGTCCAAGAGTAAAAATGATAAGTTACAACTTGAATGAGAGCGTTGCGCAGGTGATTACATATGGTTTGGGCAGTCACACAACCTCTAAACAATTCATTCCTAGTGGATGTTGCAGTGAAAAATTGATTATGCAAATGACGTAAGACAATTGTCGGTCTTCTGCTTTTGACGTCACACGTGGGCTACCAGAACGAGGTCGGTCAGCTGTGGGGCCAGTTTGTTGGAGACGTGTCTGAAGATCATGGATAGTGCGTCGACTGCATCCCATAACCCTTGCAACATCAGTGAGGGACGTTTCCATATTCAGCATGCCAATGGCACGTTCAAGCTGAATGTTTGACAGCCATGGCATTGAAAATCAACGAATAATTAACTGTAAAAACTTGTCACTCTAACGTGGTAACATGAGCTCAGTTGCACATCTCTCATATGGTCACGTGACTAGGAACACAAGAAAACATGGTTTTAGCTTAAAGTAAGCTCGCACATGCTAAGTACCAGTGCACGTCCGAGTTGATGTGTGCCATGATGTCTTTGACAACCCATTTACCCCTAGTGATAATAAAAACTATTTTATTAAAAGTTTCAAGAAAATATTTATAAATTTATGAGTGTGAAGTTTCTTTTTTGACTCAGTTTGCAATATTTCGTCTTTGTATAAAGCCAAACTGGTCATGGTGTATAATATCAGGCAGAACTTTTTTTTATACGTAATGCTATGCATTTCGCTAATATTTTAGCATCGTAGCACTCAAGAGTAAGTGGTGTCCTGTTTTTTAAGTGGATATTGTAAAAGGTACATCTATTTATATACATGACAACAATATCCATGGCATACATAAAATAGTATAATATGTATCACTGAAATGGAAATGCAAAGGATAGCTGCATGTAATTAGATATGTTCTGTAGAGTGGATTAGTTTAGATTAATGAAACTTCAAGTAGTTTTTGAAATTCAAATCTAAAATATACATGGGTGAAGGAAAGTAGCAACTGCAGCATGAGAGGAACATGTGTCTAGCACTCCATGTTAAATGACTGAGATCATTGATTCATGCCTCTGTAAAGCTAGCCAGAGCCTCAGGTTTGATCTTAATAACAAGATTCTTGCTGACTTGGTTCCAATGATCTTACATGAATCTGAGATTAGCTGTTAAGTGCAAACATGTTCTTCTTCAATATTCTTCGGACAGAATATTGAGAGTAATTGAGTATAAAATCCGTTTCACACATCAGGATATTTCACGTCTTAAAATCAGATTAAGATCAGGCTTAAAGCAGTTTCAACTGGGACATTGATAACAGAACTACACATAATTCAGTATTTTATTGGACTGCGTGGTACTTATGTGGAAGAGTACGTTACCCGCATTTCTGACCACTGCCGATTTTACTGGAAATAAATACCATTTTTCATACGAAGATTGGAATCGTCCCTTCCTTTTTTTTCTAACAGTATGTTACAATAGAGACACTCTATCAGGGGTACTCTACACCTGTACGTCTCCGAAATTACAGAATTCCTTAGACAAATTTTAATCGAGACAATGTCTGAATAGCTTAAAAAACTACGAAAACCACAGTAAGAGTACACAAAAGTAGGTAACTGATGTGAATATGAACAACTCTTAGTCCTGTAGAATAAACACAATGCCTGAGGCCAGCAGACATCAATGTATATCCACACATCAATGTCAAATGCAAGCTCTCTGTCCATCTAGTCTACTATTAAGCCTACTCATCCTGCGCTACAAAAAAGGGTCTGCCTTGCAGTACGGACAGTCCCTGTCTTCTCAGCCTACTATGCTAAAATAAGAGGAGAGTTTATGTCTGCACAAAACAAAAAAAACCTACCATAAAATTTCTCTACAGAATTGGTACATGTCCACCTATAACTACATACATTTGCATTTTTCATTATCAGCATCGAAAGAGGATGAAAGGATTAACTAAATCATGGTAATCACGTTCATACATATTTGTGATGGTTTTCTTTCATGCATTCCCATGCATCCTGTCACTTAGATGAGCTGAGGATGATATTAATCTCGTTTATGGAACAAAGGCCTACTGAATGGCATGAAAGTGGCATGGGGGCTTAGTGGTTAGCACTCTTCCCTCTCAGGGAAGAGATTGTAGGTTCAATCCCCACTTTTGTGCCCAGTGCTCTGCCGGGGCAGTAAAAGATCCCAGTGTTGTTGAGTGAGAGTAGCATGGTGTGGACTCCCTCCTCCCTCCTCTCATCAATCAACCATCGCAAGCCCAAAGAACTTGGCTGGAGGACTGATGACGTTCCTGGATGCCATATCATTGATATGTCTTTGTGAATCTTGAAGTCACCCAAACATATAACATTACCATATGCTGCAATATGGTGTTTCTGAAGTTGTCAATGAAAGTGTTAAGGTTAGAACTCATGGTCAACCTGTACAGGAGAACCATCGACACTGCGTCTCGCATTCAATATCTCATTTGCAAGTTCACATTGTCCCAAATCCAATTAAACTCTGACCTTTTCACTGAACAACAAGGCTGTCTCTATGGATAATCATTAAGATTCAGTTAATTTTGAAAATAATATTGTGTGCCTTAGGATTTCAGAAAATGATGCTGAAAATTCTAGGGTTGCTTTTTGTTCAACCATCTAAGATAAGTCTTGATA
The DNA here is from genome assembly GCA_029721435.1 of Gymnothorax reevesii. Lineage (NCBI taxonomy): Eukaryota > Metazoa > Chordata > Actinopteri > Anguilliformes > Muraenidae > Gymnothorax > Gymnothorax reevesii. Next base: position 166,174,099 of record CM056574.1, read on the forward strand.
TGATTCATCGCTCATCCTGTTTAACTGTCTAAAGAAACATATTACATGATACGTTGCTTCCTGTTTGCAAATATGTTGCATCTATTCAGGAAGATTGGATTTTGGATGGAAAAGAATAAGACAGTTATTTCAACATTCTTAATCAGCTAAAAAATTAATGCTCCTGAAGTTCTGATTGGCTATTTGCTAAGTCATATTTACTATATATATAAATGAAATGAAAACACAAACTGTTTAAAGTGCAGCATGTTTATTGCACAGATTGACTACACCATGTTACAATGGGCAGTTGGCATACATGAAGTTGTTGGGTGAGCCTGGTCCAACGTCCCTGATAGCATTAGGGGTTCCGCTGCGAACAATCCAGTCTGACACCATCTGGGGAGTTGCGTCAGTATTGACCTCAGCGAGGTACCTGGCAGCGAGTCCAGCAACATGGGGGCAGGCCATGGAGGTGCCTGAGATGGTGTTGGTAGCGTAATCACTGGTGTACCAGGCTGAGGTGATAGCAGAACCAGGTGCAAAGTTGTTCACGCAGGTTCCCCAGTTGGAGAAGTATGATCGACCGTCACTTCTGTCAGTGGAACCTACGCTGAATGCAGTTGGGGCACTAGCCGGACTGTAGTTGCAGGCATCAGCATTGGAGTTACCAGCAGCAACAACAACCAGTGCTCCTGTTCCTGTAGCAGCATCTACTGCATCATTCAGTGCCACACTTCTTCCACCCCCCAGAGACATACTCAGTACTCTGGCCTTGACATTGTCAGCTGCAGCCCAGTTAATACCAGAAATGATTTGTGCATAGCTTCCAGATCCATAGCGAGACATGACTTTCACATTCACCACAGCGACGTTCTTGGCAATACCATAATTTTTGCCTACTGCACTACCGGCGCAGTGCGTTCCGTGGCCATTTCCATCCTCATAACCCTCTCCGCTCACAAAATTTGCACCATGGCGAGCACGTCCTTCGAAATCTACATGGCTGACCCTGATCCCAGTGTCCAAAATGTAAACAGCCACATTGGAATTGGCACCTGCACTGAAGGAATATCTGTCAGAGGTTGAATCTCTACCAGAGACACGTTTGAGGTTCCAGATGGCATTGTTGTCATTGAAGCACTGGTTGATGTAAGCCATGGCATTGGCCTCCACATACTTCACCTCAGGCAGGTCGGACACGTAGTTCACCAGAGTCTCATCGTCGCCATTCAGCTGGAAACCCAGGAATGTACCCATGTCCCACTGCCTCCCAATGCTCAGCTTGTCAGACAGGGCATGCACCTGAAATAACAACCACAACCACCATTGTTACGGCATCTTTGTCGGGCGACCACTTCACTCAACCCCAAGGCCATAAGTAGAATTTCTGCATTTTTTTCCAGAGTGAATCCTTAATACTGAACAGAACTATGAGATTTGGTATTATTAGACAGATATTGAAAAAGGCCAACACGTTAGTATATAAAATTCCTCAATGATACATTTTTTTTAAATAATTAGTGAAAAACTTGTTTTTGCAAACAGCTGATTATCCAGGATATGATGTAATGTGACAATTTTCAATAATGGGCCATTGTGATTGTATTATTAGTTATAATATATAATGACAGGGCATTTTTTTCTGAGAAGATTGAGATTTAAACTTAATATAAGCTGCTAGCTCCTGCTACAGTCAATGGCTGCAGAAATTTTACTTTTTGCTTTGGGTTTAGATGTAGTCACACAATGCATAGTGAAGCGAGTTAAGTTGCAGTTGGCCCTGAAATCTTCTCATATTTTAAAGTGCTTTTAAGAGAACATCAATTGCAGTGATCTTGCTATTTGAAAATATAGAAACCCGTTTCATTGATCCACAATGTTTGTGGGTTCCAGGAGTAAGTGGCATTCATTCTTGCACAATACAATAGTTACTCACAATGGAATGACAGTGTTTGAAGTAAGCCAACTTAATTGCATCATCACTATAAAGTCAGAACTCGAGATCGATACCATATACATAAAGATTTTCAAAACGTTTAATGTCAAAACTACAATTTTTTTTCTAGCAGTGCAGGATTTTTTTGAAAAAACAGTCCTACACTCCTACATCTTATTTTATTAAGACAAGTAATATACTAAATGATTTCTTTTATACTGAACGATTTCCATTAGATATCATCCCCATTTAGCCTTCGGCTCCTGCAATATGAATTTCATTATGCAAATAAGTAATAGGTTTATACCAAGTAAGAGGTTAATAACCAACAATCTGGTGGAGGAATATAATCATCCAGATGTTGGTTGTTAACTGAAATACCAGGTATATAACTAACTCACACGCTTTCATTCAACTAATATGTTTTGACTTGTTTTTCAGGCATTAAATGTTCAAAACAATGCAAGAACTAGCTGTTTGCACTCAGGCGGGAAATAACGTTAAGGTCGTTGATTATATCCCACTGAGAATAAAAGAAAATACCATGTGATGGTGTATAAATGTCTCTATTGTACTGAACAGCCCGCCATAATTGTATACCATATAATTATGAAAAGCAAAATACCTTGTTGATGAAGTTGGCGATGAATTGCAGCTTTGAGGCTCTGGGCTCGTTGACCGGCTTCAGGACAACAATGTATTCACCAGGAATACGGTCAGGGCTGTCTTGGTACAGGATGACCGCCTGGATGGCCGAGAAGCAGAGGGCAGCGAGAAGAACCTTCAACATCATCTTCAGGGTGCAGGTAGATGTTCAGATGAAGTCAGTCGCAGCTTCTGCCCTGAATCCCTGCTGCTTTTATAGGCAAATTTCTTATCAAATTCATCAATTTATCAAGGACTTTGGAACATATTATCTACATCACATGCGTTTATTACATGAAAAACAGCTGATACATTTTGGCAATTAAGAAGTGTTCAGCATACGGAAATGGACTTAGTGCTTATTGGACGGCCGTTGCTTCCAGAGACACATTTCATTCAATCATTTGTCTCACATTCAGGAGACATCTACAGTGAATTCAAATCTTCTACTAATGCATTTACACCAGACATATATATTTTTTAAGATAGCACCCTCCCTCCCCTTAAAAAATCACATCACATAAAATTTACATTGCTTTCTAATTTGCCTGTAATCTGCAAAAGCGAATGCATGAGTAGTACATATTTAGTCATTCTGGTAACACTGTCTTTATGCTCTAAGCCAATAGCTTGACTAAAAGTATTATATCTGTGAGTGTAAATTGTGTTGTATGTTAACTGTAGTCTTCTGATTATATCAACAAGAAATTTCTCACTAATATCAATTAATGTAAGCATAGAAAATTCCGGTTAAAATTGAATGAAGTTTATTTCGGTCTCAGTTACAATCCATTGGCATTTACAAAAACAAGATAAATTTCTTTTCCAGAGGCCGAAAATGTGTAGGCTGAAGCCAAGGCTTATTGTGCCTACCCTTCTTACATACGTGTTAAGTTACAAACATACAATTACAATATCAGGATGTCATGACATATCAGAAAACAATAATTAATTCAGACGCACATATAAAAGCAAAATCAAAGGATTAGTAAGTACATATTATTTCGATTATAATTATAATAAAGATCTATATTTATCTATTACCATGGATTTATACATTTTTTTAAATTGACTGATTGAGCTGCAGAGTTTTAATTCATTGTCCAATTTGTTCCATAAAGATATCCCTTTAACGGATACACATTTGCTTTTGATAGTAGTTCTTATTTTGGTGTTTTTAAACATACATATACCCCTTAAATTATGATCACTCTTTCTTAACAAGAAAAGTTCCTGGATGCATCGTGGGAGCAGATTATTGTTAGCCTTGTACATTATAATTAAAGTGTTTAGATCAATAATGTCTTGTAGTTTTAAGGTGTATAAGTTCATGAACAGTGGGTTTGTTGGTTTATAATAACCTTTTTGATTTACAATTCTTATGGCCTTTTTCTGTAAGAGGAAGATTGGATTTATTTTAGTTATATGTGTGTTCCCCCACACCTCCACACAGTAGTTAATGTGTGGAAGCACGAGAGCGCAGTACAGAATATATAGTGAATGTTTGTTTAAGAAATATTTCATTTTACATATTATGGCAATTGCTTTGGATATTTTTGTATGCAAGATATTTATGTGAGGTTTCCAGTTGAGTTTATGATCAACTGTAATACCCAAAAATTTATTTTCATACACCCATTCAAGTTCCACATTATTGACCTGAAGTTTGACCGGTATGTTAATTCTTCTATTTCCAAATATGATGTATTTTGTTTTGCTTACATTCAATGACAATTTATTAATGTCAAACCATTTTTTTAGTATTGCTAATTCCTGTTCAACTGTATTCAGAAGCAGTGCAAGATCTTTTCCCGAGCAGTGGAGGCTGGTGTCATCGGCAAACAGGACACATTTCAGATGCTTTGGCACATTACAGATGTCATTGATATACAGAATGAATAATTTAGGGCCCAGCACAGAGCCTTGAGGGACTCCATATGTAACCCTATTCAGGTCAGAATTATTGTTTTCTATATGGACATATTGGTGTCTGTTGCTGAGGTAGCTTTGTAACCATGAAAGAGCGATTCCTCTGATTCCATATCTTTGTAATTTATTAACTAGTATTTGATGATCAATGGTGTCGAAAGCCTTTTTTAAGTCTATTAAGACTCCCACCATAAATTCTCTGTTATCTATTGCATCAGATATCTGTTCCACCAGCTCCATTACTGCCATCGAAGTGGACCTGTTAGACCTGAACCCATACTGTTGATTGCTGAGTAGATGGTGTTTGTCAATGAAGTTGTCTAGTCTTTCAGCAAAGAGTTTCTCTAGGACTTTGGAAAATTGTGAGAGCAGAGAGATAGGCCGGTAATTTGTAAACAGGAATCTGTCTCCACTTTTAAAAATAGGAATTACTTTAGCCACTTTCATTTCCTGGGGAAAGATGCCTGCAAGAAAAGATTGGTTGCATATGTATGTAAATGGTGTTACTATGTATTCAATTATATTTTTAATCAGCATCATATCAATGTTAGTGCTGTCAGTGGATTTTTTGTTCTTAAATTTTTTTACAATTTCAAGTATTTCATTTTCATGTACACTCTTAATAAAAATGGAGGAGGGGTTTTGATTGATTATCTTTTCACCTAGGCCTTCTCTATCTTTTGGCTGTACAATTTCCTTTGCTAAACTTGGTCCGACATTTATAAAGAAGTTATTTAACTCATTTGCAATTTCTTTTGTTTTATTTATAATCATATTATCTTTTAAAAAACAACTAGGATACCCAACATTAACAGAACCCTTCTTAATTATGTTATTTAATATTCGCCATGTCCCTTGGACATTGCTCTGATGTTGTTGCAGTACCTTGTGGTAATAATCCTTTTTATTTGTTCTCATAATACTTATTAATTTATTTTTATACACTTTGTACGTAGTTTCGGCTTCTTTTGTTCTATGTTTTAAAAATAACTTGTACAATGCATTTTTCTTTTTGCATGCATTTACTATGCCTTTGGTCATCCAGGGCATATCCTGCCTGTGTCGCTTGATAATTTGTGACTTCCTTAAAGGACAGTGTTTATCATACAGTTTAAGAAATGTGGTCAGAAAAGCCTCATAGGCCTGGTCTGGGTCAGTGGTAGCATAAACCTCGCTCCATGTCTGTGTATATAAGTCCGCTTTGAAGGCAGCAATGGTTTGTGGTGTTCTGCATCTAGTCAGTACACGTGCATAATTCATACATATATTCACAATTTTGGGGTGTCTAAAAATAGCAAAAACTGGGAGGTGATCACTTATATCATTAATTAGGAGCCCAGAAGTTACTTGGTTTTCAAGGGTGTTTATGAATATATTATCTATCAATGTGGCAGTGTCAGTTGTTATTCTGCTTGGCTTGGTGATAACAGGGAAAAGGCTATTACTGTACATTGCATTGATAAAATCGGTTGTCTTAGTGTTTCCATGGGGGTTTAGTAAATCAATATTAAAGTCACCACATAGCATATACATCTTATTATTATTTAGTTTGCTGAACATAGTATCTACTTTGTGATTGAATGTGTCTAGGCAAGATCCTGGCTTTCTATACAAACAGCTAATGATTATATTTTTGGATTTTTCAATTAAAATTTCAATGGTTAGACATTCAAGAACCTCATCTATGGTGGTTGTCATACTTTTAACTGTGTTACATCTCAGAGCTGTGTCCACATATAGTGCAACTCCTCCTCCTTTTTTATTATTCCTATTTAATGTAAACAGTTCATACCCCTCCATTTCCACGTTGTGACCTTTCTCCTCCTCAAGCCAAGTTTCAGACACTGCAATCACATTGAATTTGTTAAATTTATTCAGATATTCTTTGATTTTATTAAAGTTTTTATAAAGACTCCGACTGTTGAAGTGTATAATTGAAAAATTGCCTTCCATTTTAGCGCTACTGAATTGATCGTCCGTATAGTATTCACAATTTAGGTTTATGCTATTGTAAAAGTGATTATCAGGGTCGATTTCATCAATTCCATGCATTTTGTGTTCAGAGTAATCAAAATTATTTAAGTTAAGATCCTCATACTTTCTATACTGACTATACACATCATCACCCCCTTCATAACTTTTGCCAGTGTCATTAAACTCTACTGGATCAGCATCTCTAAATGGGAACAGAAAGTCCTCCTCAGAATCTGTCATTGTATTTTAGGCAAACTGACCCAAACACACACACACACACACACACCAAGATAACCACAAACATTACAGTCCCATATATAAAGCGGCAAGTCCAATCCAATCGACAGGTCCAATCGAGGGACAAAAAAAAGGAAAAAGAGAGAAAAAAAGTGAAAAAAAAAACCCACAAATACCTTAGGTCCATCCAGCAAGTCCAATGAGCAAAAGGAGCAAAAAAAAAAAAAAAAAAAGGCAAGCACCACCATTGGTCCATCCAGCATAAATGCCCATACAATATCCATCCAAATAGGAGAAGCAAAGTTGTCTTGATTCGAGGCGAGGTCATCATCCTTTGCAAAGACTTCCAAAAATAGAAATTGCATGCAAGATCCATAAAAAACAAAAGTACATGCAGATTCCCCCAAAAAATAGCCAATAGTGCAGAAGGGGAGTACAATACATCCATCCAGAAGAAAAGAGCAAGCAGACATAAACCAAAAAAATGTAGCAGGCTGCATAGAGTTAGTGAGAAAAAAAAAGGTGAAGGATGGCAAGATCCCCATTCCTTTAACGCCCTCAAGAGACCTCCAGGCCATGCTCTCATTTGGAGGAACAGCACATTTATCGGTATTTGTCAAGTTCATTCAGTTCTCTTACCGTGATCACTTTGGCTTCTTCGGGTGTAACACCGTTCAGTCTTATCAATACCTTGCAATTCCGGGTCCATGTTGCTTTGATTTTGTTATTTCTCCTCAGGTAGCGGGCCTCGCGGGCGATCTCGGCGTTCTTTTTAGTTAGATGTTCATTTAAAAAAATCTCTGATCCCGTCAGCTTCTTCCCTGCATCAGTAGCTCAGTTTTGTGTTTACGATTTACAAAGCGAACTATAATGGCAGGCTTAGATTTGCGGTCCTTTCGAGGAAGTGTGTGACACGCCGATATGCTGTTGGTATTGATGTAGATATTTTTGCTCTCAAGAAAATTAACGACCTGCATTTCCAGACTCTGGAGGTCTCTAATCTCGGCATCTTCTGCAACGTTTCTGCCCTCAGCCGCCGCTTTAGCATATGATCGCGGTTTGACATCTAATCCAGTAATAATGACGTCTTCCATTCGTGAGTATTGCTCCAAGTCATGTATCCTTCGTTCAAGATCATTGATTGTTTTGTCCCTTTCTTTGATCATGCTTTTAAGTTGTTTGACTTCACTCACGAGCTCTGTCAACGCCGTCAGCTGGTCCGTCACTCTTGTCAGTTCGCCCGACATAAAGTTTAGCGACTTACGAATCTCCTCGATGTCATCCTCCATCTGGGGATTGGTTGGAGATTTCTTTGGTGGCATAGTCGCTTACTTCTGGCCTTCGATGTCGAATATTATATTTAAAAGTTTTGTTTTCTGTTACTGAGACAGCGGTCCGCAAGATGCCGCCATCTTCCCATAATCCCAGGTTCACTCAAACTTCGTCCGCACGTCCTCAAACTTCGTCCGCCAAAATAAATATCAACAGTGATGGTGCATAGCGGATGATCCAAGTGTAAGCATCGTACTATTGGAAAGAAATGCCTTTCATACTGTATGATTCAAATCAGATTTCATTAAATTTTAATTGTTTTTTTTTTGTTTATTAATTATAAATGTAATTTTCTCAGGATTGAGGATCCCTCAGCCTTCAGCTTCGAGAAACAGTAGTAAGCCCCAGTCCCTCTGGGCGTATAAAACTACTGTTTCCCTCCTTTATAATATATTTGTGCCATTATGTCGCTGCTTGGTAGTCTCATAGTCTTTGTCATACTTAGGCAAATTGAAGTTTTTACAAATAAATCTGTGCTTCCACATAAAACTAAGAGCATCTAAATAAGAGTTATTGTCAGAAAGTTTTTACACTTCCAACTTTTTAGTATTTATGTTTTCTGTTGAATTATTTTATTGACTATAACATTAAATCTTTTAACTGTCATGAAAAGCCTTTTTTTTATTTGAGAATGCATGTTTACCACATAATATTTAAAGAAACGTAAAATGACCAGAAGTGTTCAAAATGACCCTTGACCTTCCTATGAGAGAGAAGTATTTCAAAAACACCTGTTTCAGGTCACCTTTCGAAACACATTACAAAAGGTCTACATGTAGAATATCTGATACACGTGATATTTTTATCAACAGGTTTTGACACATCGCAGTGTGACTGTAGCATTGGAGAATTCGCTAAAATGTTCGCGAGCTTGTTCGTTGTGTGGAGTAAAATACCACATCTCAACTAGCACAAAGAGAACCATTTTTATACTACAAATTGTAGTGATCGTTAGGCAAACACTTACTGTAGTTCAAATTGTGGTTTCACGTTTGTTATAAATAACAATAAATAGTGTGATGTGACAGGTACATTTGATGATAGCAAAGGAAATATTAATATAGCCCAACCATTGATAACAAGACCGGCAAGATATAGAAAGGTAAGACAAGGTATGGTAACATGGTTCAGCTTATAAGGCAAGGTAAATAATGGCAAGGTAAGGTAAGGTAAGGTGAGGTGAGGCAAAGCAAGAAAATGTAATGTGAGGTACGACTGGATAAGGCAAAAATAAGACGGGCAATGGGGGAGCAGGCAACTAAAATGATATTACAAGTGTAATATGTCGTTTCCTTTGATCGGACTTGAGAATGGCTGGCTGGAGTAAAACTCTCTAATGTGTAATCTGAAATTCTGTAACAAAATTACCCTTTCATTATTACTGCATGTCTTGAGGTCAATGATAGAAGAAATCAAACTATCAAAAAAACATTACAGCATCTACTCAAATCAATGAAAGTACTTGTATGAATCTTAAAAGATATATATTCTACTCAAAATTTGATAGGGATCATAGGAATTTTTTGTGACATGACATGCAAATTTGGTAACTGCCACTGATGAACAATATATGGATAAATGACATGCAGTCAGACACAAAACACATTTGCATGTGCATTTAATGACATTAAATGGGCGTGCAGCCTCAAATTTTGGCTTTGACTAACACTTAACTACTTAAACTCAGACGTTGTGTTGCTTGTTGGTGAAAATTTGGAAGTTCCCAAATTTTTTGCATTACATTTAGCAACAAGGCAATCAGAGATAGCAGACCTGGCCCCAGCCGCGGGCTGACAGACAGAGTGAGTGACAGACACACACACACAAACACACAGACACAATCATACATACAGCACAAACATTCACAGAAATTTTACGTAATGTTCATTTCGCAAAAATAATACAAAGACAACCTAAGCAGACATAGAAAACAATATAATACACGACAATCCAGGCTCCTCAGGCATCAAGCAAATAGGCGTACGAGCCGCAGCGGCCTCCATTGAAATACGAAGAGCGGTGAACTACGCTGGTCCCCGAGGCATGGCGTAGTTTATCCCGGGCAGCTAGCTAGCTAGCTAACTGTCCTTGTAATATAAGTCAGATTCATTCATACTGCATAAATGACCACAAAAATGCTTAGCTGTGTCCAGCTAGGTAAAACAAAATGCTAACTAGACACAGAAGACGATAGAACACGTTAGAACACGTTATACCATCTTAAAAAAAAAAAAAAAAAAAACGGTGATTTCAGCAAGCCCAGCTGGCTGGAAAGCGGACCCCGCGTGCTATGTGCAATTCCATGCAAGATCCGTGTCAACGCGATCACTTTGTCCGCCAACGAAAAACGGGCAGTATGCAGCGAAAGTATGCGGAATAATGCAACGCAAATAGAAACAAAAGCACAAATTCAATCGTAACATCACAACCGAAAAATCTCATACAATTAGGAAACATAATTATTTAATGCAAACTAGCACACTGTTTTATGAAAATGCATCGCGATTATGGTTCGCAGGGGTCCGGGTCACAACACGGAGCTCCATGTAGCTAGCTAGCATGCTAGCTACACGCTTATAACTAAATAATTACATACAACAGAAACGTTCACAGAAATTCTACGTAATGTTCATTTCGCAAAAATTATACAAAATTTACCTAAGCAGACATAGAAAACAATAAAATACACGACAATCCAGGCTCCTCAGGCATCAAGCAAATAGGCCTACGAGCCGCAGCGGCCTCCATTTTAATGCGAGGACAGACGAACAATGCGCTGGTCCCCGTGGCATGGCGTAGTTTATCCCGGGCAGCTAGCTAGCTAGCTAACTCTCCTTGTAACATGATCATTGCTTAACCTGGCTCCCCCTAGGGGGGGGCCAGGTAATGGCCACGGGCTGACAGACAGAGTGACAGAAACACACACACACACACACACACACACACAGATATGATCATTGCTTAATAACATTAAGCATTGCCAGGTCATTGCCAGGTAATAACAATGTCTCCTCAACGTCTTAGTTGTCGATTGACTTCAGTGCAATTGGGAAGATGCACCGGAAAGCTTGACTCTGGCTTCTCACAATGTCACGTTGCTAATGCACTTAACATCAGCCGAAGCGTTGTGTACAGAGCGTGGAACCGGCATCAAACATTTGGTCAAGCAGCACACCGTCATGGGGCGGTCGTAAGACATCGACTTGGACAAGACCACTTTCTCACACTTCAGGCACGACGTTATCCTTTCTGGACAGGTACCACCCTATGAACTGACTTTCGTAACGCCTCGGGGGTCAGGGTATCCACTCAGACGATATGGAATCGTCTTCATACTGCAGGCCTCAACTCAAGAAGGCCATGTGTTTGAATCCCACTGACCGTGCGTCATAGGCATGACCATTTGGATTGGGCTCACGATCATGTCACATGGACACACAACGATGGGGCTCCAGTTCTCTTTACTGATGAGTCCCGATATTGCTTGGACTTCACTGACAGGAGGCAACAGGTGTGGCGAAGACAACGTGAGCGATTTAATGATGCCTACATCAATGAACATGACCGTTATGGTGGCGGATCAATTATGGATCCCGGGAAGAATAAGCAGGAACGGCAGAACGGCCCTGCATGTCATGGGGAGAGGGACGATGACAGGGGTACGGTACAGGGATTAGATCCTCTATGTGTTCGTAAGACCATACGCTGGTGCTGTTGGCCCTGATTTCATCTTGATGGATGATAATGCCCGTCCCCATCGTGCTAGGGTAGTGAGTCAATTCTTAGAGCAGGAGACAATTGTCCGGGACTGGCCCACGCGTTCGCCGGACCTAAACCCTATCGAGCATGTGTGGAACATGCTGCAGGTCGCCATATCCGGTCCTAGGGCACAACCCACAACTCTAGAAGAGCTCGGAAATGCCCTTGTTGAAGAATGGAACAGCATCCAAATTGCAAGCCTCCGTGTTCTGATTGACAGTATGACCCGACGTTGTCAAGCCGTCATGTAAGCTAGGGGAGACCATACCCATTATTGACATTAACTGTGGTAATGAAACATCAAAGGAACACTGTCTGTTTACTTTACATCAGAGGTGAAACCATGAAGTATTCACGAAAGCCAAAAGTGTGAGGCTGCAGGCTCATTTAATGTCATTAAATGCAGTTGCAAATTCATTTTGTGTCTGACTGCATGTCATTTATCCAATATACTGTTCATCAGTGGCAGTTACCAAATTTTCATGTCATTTCACAAAAAAATCCTTTGATCCCTATCAACCCATCTGATCCCATCTTTATTTTATCCAAGGCCTTCTCAACGTCTGCTATAAAAGCCAACCCTGTTTCTATTTTATCATTATGTTCTACAATTTCAAGTAATTGTCTCATATACTCAGCCAAAATAAAAACTTCTCACTCGTTTGGAGGTCGATAAGTTGAACATACATGAAATGAGGTTTTAAATAATGATTCTTTTTAATTCTGTACTCATTAAAGATGGTGTATCATAAAAATAATGTCCATAATTCCACTGGAGATGCTACAGAAATGTCCAAGAGTAAAAATGATTAGTTACAACTTGAATAAGAGTGTTGCGCAGGTGATTACATATGGTTTGGGCAGTCACACGACCTCAAAACAATTCATTCCTAGTGGATGTTGCAGTGAAAAATCGATTATGCAAATGACGTAAGACAATTGTCGGTCTTCTGCTTTTGACGTCACACGTGGGCTACCAGAACGAGGTCGGTCAGCTGTGGGGCCAGTTTGTTGGAGACGTGTCCGAAGATCATGGATAGTGCGTCGACTGCATCCCATAACCCTTGCAACATCAGTGAGGGACGTTTCCATATTCAGCATGCCAATGGCACGTTCAAGCTGAATGTTTGACAGCCATGGCATTGAAAATCAACGAATAATTAACTGTAAAAACTTGTCACTCTAACGTGGTAACGTGAGCTCAGTTGCACATCTCTCATATGGTCACGTGACTAGGAACACAAGAAAACATGGTTTTAGCATAAAGTAAGCTCGCACATGCTAAGTACCAGTGCACGTCCAAGTTGATGTGTGCCATGATGTCTTTGACAACGCATTTACCCCTAGTGAGAATAAAAACTTTTTTATTAAAAGTTTCAAGAAAATATTTATAAATTTATGAGTGTGAGGTTTCTTTTTTGACTCAGTTTGCAATATTTCGTCCTTGTATAAAGCCAGACTGGTCATGGTGTATAATATCAGGCAGAACTTTTTTTTATACGTAATGCTATGCATTTTGCTAATATTTTAAGCATCGTAGCACTCAAGAGTAAGTGGTCTCCTGTTTTTTAAGTGAACCGGATATTGTAAAAGGTACATCTATTTATATACATGACAACAATATCCATGGCATACATAAAATAGTATAATATGTATCACTGAAATATAAATGCAAAGGATAGCTGCATGTAATTAGATATGTTCTGTGGAGTGGATTAGTTTAGATTAATGAAACTTTGAGTAGTTTTTGAAATTCAAATCTAAAATATACATGGGTGAAGGAAAGTAGCAACTGCAGCATGAGAGGAACATGTGTCTAGCACTCCATGTTAAATGACTGAGATCATTGATTCATGCCTCTGTAAAGCCCGCCAGAGCCTCAGGTTTGATCTTAACAAGATTCTTGCTGACTTGGTTCCAATGATCTTACATGAATCTGAGATTAGCTGTTAAGTGCAAACATGTTCTTCTTCAATATTCTTTGGACAGAATATTGAGAGTAATTGAGTATAAAATCCGTTTCACACATCAGGATATTTCACGTCTTAAAATCAGATTAAGATCAGGCTTAAAGCAGTTTCAACTGGGACATTGATAACAGAACTACACATAATTCAGTATTTTATTGGACTGGGTGGTACTTATGTGGAAGAGTACGTTACCCGCATTTCTGACCACTGCCGATTTTACTGGAAATAAATACCATTTTTCATACGAAGATTGGAATCGTCCCTTCCTTTTTTTTCTAACAGTATGTTACAATAGAGACACTCTATCAGGGGTACTCTACACCTGTACGTCTCCGAAATTACAGAATTCCTTAGACAAATTTTAATCGAGACAATGTCTGAATAGCTTAAAAAACTACGAAAACCACAGTAAGAGTACACAAAAGTAGGTAACTGATGTGAATATGAACAACTCTTAGTCCTGTAGAATAAACACAATGCCTGAGGCCAGCAGACATCAATGTATATCCACACATCAATGTCAAATGCAAGCTCTCTGTCCATCTAGTCTACTATTAAGCCTACTCATCCTGCGCTACAAAAAAGGGTCTGCCTTGCAGTACGGACAGTCCCTGTCTTCTCAGCCTACTATGCTAAAATAAGAGGAGAGTTTATGTTTGCACAAAACAAAAAAAACCTACCATAAAATTTCTCTACAGAATTGGTACATGTCCACCAATAACTACATACATTTGCATTTTTCATTATCAGCATCGAAAGAGGATGAAACGATTAACTAAATCATGGTAATCACGTTCTATTCATATTTGTGATGGTTTTCTTTCATGCATTCCCATGCATCATGTCACTTAGATGAGCTGAGGATGATATTAATCTCGTTTATGGAACAAAGGCCTACTGAATGGCATGAAAGTGGCATGGGGGCTTAGTGGTTAGCACTCTTCCCTCTCAGGGAAGAGATTGTAGGTTCAATCCCCACTTTTGTGCCCAGTGCTCTGCCGGGGCAGTAAAAGATCCCAGTGTTGTTGAGTGAGAGTAGCATGGTGTGGACTCCCTCCTCTCTCCTCTCATCAATCAACCATCGCAAGCCCAAAGAACTTAGCTGGAGGACTGATGACGTTCCTGGATGCCATATCATTGATATGTCTTTGTGAATCTTGAAGTCACCCAAACATATAACATTACCATATGCTGCAATATGGTGTTTCTGAAGTTGTCAATGAAAGTGTTAAGGTTAGAACTTATGGTCAACCTGTACAGGAGAACCATTGACACTGAGTCTCGCACTCAATATCTCATTTGCAAGTTCACATTGTCCCAAATCCAATGAAACTCTGACCTTTTCCCTGAACAACAAGGCTGTCTCTATGGATAATCATTAAGATTCAGTTAATTTTGAAAATAATATTGTGTGTCTTAGGATTTCAGAAAATGATGCTGAAAATTCTAGGGTTGCTTTTTGTTCAACCATCTAAGATAAGTCTTGATATGATTCATAGCTCATCCTGTTTAACTATCTAAAGAAACATATTACATGATACGTTGCTTCCTGTTTGCAAATATGTTGCATCTATTCAGGAACATTGGATTTTGGATGGAAAAGAATAAGACAGTCATTTCAACATTCTTAATCAGCTAAAAAATTCATGCTCCTGAAGTTCTGATTGGCTATTTGCTAAGTCATATTTACTATATATATATAAATGAAATGAAAACACAAACTGTTTAAAGTGCAGCATGTTTATTGCACAGATTGACTACACCATGTTACAATGGGCAGTTGGCATACATGAAGTTGTTGGGTGAGCCTGGTCCAACGTCCCTGATAGCATTAGGGGTTCCGCTGCGAACAATCCAGTCTGACACCATCTGGGGAGTTGCGTCATTATTGACCTCAGCGAGGTACCTGGCAGCGAGTCCAGCAACATGGGGGCAGGCCATGGAGGTACCTGAGATGGTGTTGGTAGCGTAATCACTGGTGTACCAGGCTGAGGTGATAGCAGAACCAGGTGCAAAGTTGTTCACGCAGGTTCCCCAGTTGGAGAAGTATGATCGACCGTCACTTCTGTCAGTGGAACCTACGCTGAATGCAGTTGGGGCACTAGCCGGACTGTAGTTGCAGGCATCAGCATTGGAGTTACCAGCAGCAACAACAACCAGTGCTCCTGTTCCTGTAGCAGCATCTACTGCATCATTCAGTGCCACACTTCTTCCACCCCCCAGAGACATACTCAGTACTCTGGCCTTGACATTGTCAGCTGCAGCCCAGTTAATACCAGAAATGATTTGTGCATAGCTTCCAGATCCATAGCGAGACATGACTTTCACATTCACCACAGCGACGTTCTTGGCAATACCATAATTTTTGCCTACTGCACTACCGGCGCAGTGCGTTCCGTGGCCATTTCCATCCTCATAACCCTCTCCGCTCACAAAATTTGCACCATGGCGAGCACGTCCTTCGAAATCTACATGGCTGACCCTGATCCCAGTGTCCAAAATGTAAACAGCCACATTGGAATTGGCACCTGCACTGAAGGAATATCTGTCAGAGGTTGAATCTCTACCAGAGACACGTTTGAGGTTCCAGATGGCATTGTTGTCATTGAAGCACTGGTTGATGTAAGCCATGGCATTGGCCTCCACATACTTCACCTCAGGCAGGTCGGACACGTAGTTCACCAGAGTCTCATCGTCACCATTCAGCTGGAAGCCCAGGAATGTACCCATGTCCCACTGCCTCCCAATGCTCAGCTTGTCAGACAGGGCATGCACCTGAAATAACAACCACAACCACCATTGTTACGGCATCTTTGTCGGGCGACCACTTCACTCAACCCCAAGGCCATTAGTAGAATTTCTGCATTTTTTTCCAGAGTGAATCCTTAATACTGAACAGAACTATGAGATTTGGTATTATTAGACAGATCTTGAAAAAGGCCAACACGTTAGTATATAAAATTCCTCAATGATACATTTTTATGAAATAATTAGTGAAAAACTTGTTTTTGCAAACAGCTGATTATCCAGGATATGATGTAATGTGACAATTTTCAATAATGGGCCATTGTGATTATATTATTAGTTATAATATATAATGACAGGGCATTTTTTTTCTGAGAAGATTGAGATTTAAACTTAATATAAGCTGCTAGCTCCTGCTACAGTCAATGGCTGCAGAAATTTTACTTTTTGCTTTGGGTTCAGATGTAGTCACAAAATGCATAGTGAAGCGAGTTAAGTTGCAGTTGGCCCTGAAATCTTCTCATATTTTAAAGTGCTTTTAAGAGAACATCAATTGCAGTGATCTTGCTATTTGAAAATATAGAAACCCGTTTCATTGATCCACAATGTTTGTGGGTTCCAGGGGTAAGTGGCATTCATTCTAGCATATTACAATAGTTACTCACAATGGAATGACAGTGTTTGAAGTAAGCCAACTTAATTGCATCATCACTTTAAAGTCAGAACTCGAGATCGATACCATATACATAAAGATTTTCAAAATGTTTAATATCAAAACTACAATTTTTTTTCTAGCAGTGCAGGATTTTTTTGAAAAAACAGTCCTACACTCCTACATCTTATTTTATTAAGAAAAGTAATATACTAAATGATTTCTTTTATACTGAACGATTTCCATTAGATATCATCCCCATTTAGCCTTCAGCTCCTGTAATATGAATTTCATCATGCAAATAAGTAATAGGTTTATACCAAGTAAGAGGTTAATAACCAACAATCTGGTGGAGGAATATAATCATCCAGATGTTGGTTATTAACTGAAATACCAGGTATATAACTAACTCACACGCTTTCATTCAACTAATATGTTTTGACTTGTTTTTCAGGCATTAAATGTTCAAAACAATGCAAGAACTAGCTGTTTGCACTCAGGCGGGAAATAACGTTAAGGTCGTTGATTATATCCCACTGAGAATAAAAGAAAATACCATGTGATGGTGTATAAATGTCTCTATTGTACTGAACAGCCCGCCATAATTGTATACCATATAATTATGAAAAGCAAAATACCTTGTTGATGAAGTTGGCGATGAATTGCAGCTTTGAGGCTCTGGGCTCGTTGACCGGCTTCAGGACAACAATGTATTCACCAGGAATACGGTCAGGGCTGTCTTGGTACAGGATGACCGCCTGGATGGCCGAGAAGCAGAGGGCAGCGAGAAGAACCTTCAACATCATCTTCAGGGTGCAGGTAGATGTTCAGATGAAGTCAGTCGCAGCTTCTGCCCTGAATCCCTGCTGCTTTTATAGGCAAATTTCTTATCAAATTCATCAATTTATCAAGGACTTTGGAACATATTATCTACATCACATGCGTTTATTACATGAAAAACAGCTGATACATTTTGGCAATTAAGAAGTGTTCAGCATACGGAAATGGACTTAGTGCTTATTGGACGGCCGTTGCTTCCAGAGACACATTTCATTCAATCATTTGTCTCACATTCAGGAGACATCTACAGTGAATTCAAATCTTCTACTAATGCATTTACACCAGACATATATATTTTTTAAGATAGCACCCTCCCTCCCCTTAAAAAATCACATCACGTAAAATTTACATTGCTTTCTAATTTGCCTGTAATCTGCAAAAACGAATGCATGAGTAGTAAATATTTAGTCATTCTGGTAACACTGTCTTTATGCTCTAAGCCAATAGCTTGACTAAAAGTATTATATCTGTGAGTATAAATTGTGTTGTATGTTAACTGTAGTCTTCTGATTATATCAACAAGAAATTTCTCACTAATATCAATTAATGTAAGCATAGAACATTCCGGTTAAAATAAATATCAACAGTGATGGTGCATAGCGGATGATCCAAGTGTAAGCATCGTACTATTGGAAAGAAATGCCTTTCATACTGTATGATTCAAATCAGATTTCATTAAATTTTAATTGTTTTTTTTTTTGTTTATTAATTATAAATGTAATCTTCTCAGGATTGAGGATCCCTCAGCCTTCAGCTTCGAGAAACAGTAGTAAGCCCCAGTCCCTCTGGGCGTATAAAACTACTGTTTCCCTCCTTTATAATATATTTGTGCCATTATGTCGCTGCTTGGAAGTCTCATAGTCTTTGTCATACTTAGGCAAATAGATGTCTTTACAAATAAATCTGTGCTTCCACGTAAAACTAAAGCATCTAAATAAGAGTTATTGTCAGAAAGTTTTTACACTTCCAACTTTTTAGTATTTATGTTTTCTGTTGAATTATTTTATTGACTATAACATTAAATCTTTTAACTGTCATGAAAAGCCTTTTTTTTAATTTGAGAATGCATGTTTCCCACTTAATATTTAATGAAACGTAAAATGACCAGAAGTGTTCAAAATGACCCTTGACCTTCCTATGAGAGAGAAGTATTTCAAAAACACCTGTTTCAGGTCACCTTTCGAAACACATTACAAAAGGTCTACATGTAGAATATCTGATACATGTGATATTTTTATCAACAGGTTTTGACACATCGCAGTGTGACTGTAGCATTGGAGAATTCGCTAAAATGTTCGCAAGCTTGTTCGTTGTGTGGAGTAAAATACCACATCTCAACTAGCACAAAGTGAACCATTTTTATACTACAAATTGTAGTGATCGTTAGGCAAACACTTACTGTAGTTCAAATTGTGGTTTCACGTTTGTTATAAATAACAATAAATAGTGTGATGTGACAGGTACATTTGATGATAGCAAAGGAAATATTAATATAGCCCAACCATTGATAACAAGACCGGCAAGATATAGAAAGGTAAGACAAGGTATGGTAACATGGTTCAGCTTATAAGGCAAGGTAAATAATGGCAAGGTAAGGTAAGGTAAGGTGAGGTGAGGCAAAGCAAGAAAATGTAATGTGAGGTACGACTGGATAAGGCAAAAATAAGACGGGCAATGGGGGAGCAGGCAACTAAAATGATATTACAAGTGTAATATGTCGTTTCCTTTGATCGGACTTGAGAATGGCTGGCTGGAGTAAAACTCTCTAATGTGTAATCTGAAATTCTGTAACAAAATTACCCTTTCATTATTACTGCATGTCTTGAGGTCAATGATAGAAGAAATCAAACTATCAAAAAAACATTACAGCATCTACTCAAATCAATGAAAATACTTGTATGAATCTTAAAAGATATATATACTACTCAAAATTTGATAGGGATCATAGGAATTCTTTGTGACATGACATGCAAATTTGGTAACTGCCACTGTTGAACAATATATGGATAAATGACATGCAGTCAGACACAAAACACATTTGCATGTGCATATAATGACATTAAATGAGCGTGCAGCCTCACATTTTGGCTTTGACTAACACTAAACTACTTAAACTCAGATGTTGTGTTGCTTATTGGTGAAAATTTGGAAGTTCCCAAATTTTTTGCATTACATTTAGCAACAAGGCAATCAGAGATAGCGGACCTGGCCCCAGCCACGGGCTGACAGACAGAGTGAGTGACAGACACACACACACACACACACACACACAGACACGATCATACATACAGCACAAACATTCACAGAAATTTTACGTAATGTTCATTTCACAAAAATAATACAAAGACAACCTAAGCAGACATAGAAAACAATATAATACACGACAATCCAGGCTCCTCAGGCATCAAGCAAATAGGCGTACGAGCCGCAGTGGCCTCCAATTAAATACGAAGAGCGGTGAACTACGCTGGTCCCCGAGGCATGGCGTAGTTTATCCCGGGCAGCTAGCTAGCTAGCTAACTGTCCTTGTAATATAAGTCAGATTCATTCATACTGCATAAATGACCACAAAAATGCTTAGCTGTGTCCAGCTAGGTAAAACAAAATGCTAACTAGACACAGAAGACGATAGAACACGTTATACCATCTTTAAAAAAAAAAAAAAAAAAGCGGTGATTTCAGCAAGCCCAGCTGGCTGGAAAGCGGACCCCGTCTGATATGTGCAATTCCATGCAAGATCCGTGTCAACGCGATCACTTTGTCCGCCAACGAAAAACGGGCAGTATGCAGCGAAAGTATGCGGAATAATGCAACACAAATAGAAACAAAAGCACAAATTCAATCGTAACATCACAACCGACAAATCTCATACAATTAGGAAACATAATTCTTTAATGCAAACTAGCATACTGTTTTATGAAAATGCATCGCGATTATAGTTCGCAGGGGTCTGTGTCACAACACGGAGCTCCATGTAGCTAGCTAGCATGCTAGCTACACGCTTATTACAAAATAATTACATACAGCAGAAAGTTCACAGAAATTCTACGTAATGTTCATTTCGCAAAAATTATACAAAAATTACCTAAGCAGACATAGAAAACAATAAAATACACAACAATCCAGGCTCCTCAGGCATCAAGCAAATAGGCCTACGAGCCGCAGCAGCCTCCATTTTAATGCGAGGACAGACGAACAATGCGCTGGTCCCCGAGGCATGGCGTAGTTTATCCCGGGCAGCTAGCTAGCTGGCTAACTCTCCTTGTAACATGATCATTGCTTAACCTGGCTCCCCCTAGCGGGGGGCCAGGTAATGGCCACGGGCTGACAGACAGAGTGACAGAAACACACACACACACACACACACACACACACACACACACAGACATGATCATTGCTTAATAACATTAAGCATTGCCAGGTCATTGCCAGGTAATAACCATGTCTCCTCAACGTCTTAGATGTCGATTGACTTCAGAGCAATTGGGAAGATGCACCTGAAAGCTTGACTCTGGCTTCTCACAATGTCACGTTGCTAATGCACTTAACATCAGCCGAAGCGCTGTGTACAGAGCGTTGAACCGGCACCAAACGTTTGGTCAAGCAGCACACCGTCATGGGGCAGTCGTCAGACATCGACTACATAAGGACAAGACCACTTTCTCACACTTCAGGCACGACGTTATCCTTTCTGGACAGGTACCACCCTATGAACTGACCTTCGTAATGCCTCGGGGGTCAGAGTATCCACTCAGACGATATGAAATCGTCTTCATACTGCAGGCCTCAACTCAAGAAGGCCATGTGTTTGAATCCCACTGACCGTGCGTCATAGGCATGACCGTTTGGATTGGGCTCACGATCATGTCACATGGACACACAAAGATGGGGCTCCAGTTCTCTTTACTGATGAGTCCCGATATTGCATGGACTTCACTGACAGGAGGCAACAGGTGTGGCGAAGACAACGTGAGCGATTTAATGATGCCTACATCAATGAACATGACCGTTATGGTGGCGGATCAATTATGGATCCCGGGAGGAATAAGCAGGAACGGCAGAACGGCCCTGCATGTCATGTGGAGAGGGACGATGACAGGGGTACGGTACAGGGATGAGATCCTCTATGTGTTCGTAAGACCATACGCTGGTGCTGTTGGCCCTGATTTCATCTTGATGGAAGATAACGCCCGTCCCCATCGTGCTAGGGTAGTGAATCAATTCTTAGAGCAGGAGACAATTGTCCGGGACTGGCCCACGCGTTCGCCGGACCTAAACCCTATCGAGCATGTGTGGAACATGCTGCAGGTCACCATATCCGGTCCTAGGGCACAACCCACAACTCTGGAAGAGCTCGGAAATGCCCTTGTTGAAGAATGGAACAGCATTCAAATTGCAAGCCTCCGGGTTCTGATTGACAGTATAACCCGACGTTGTCAAGCCGTCATTTAAGCTAGGGGAGACCATACCCATTATTGACATTAACTGTGGTAATGAAACATCAAAGGAACACTGTCTGTTTACTTTACATCAGAGGTGAAACCATGAAGTATTCGTGAAAGCCAAAAGTGTGAGGCTGCAGGCTCATTTAATGCCATTAAATGCAGTTGCAAATTCATTTTGTGTCTGACTGCATGTCATTTATCCAATATACTGTTCATCAGTGGCAGTTACCAAATTTTCATGTCATTTCACAAAAAAATCCTCTGATCCCTGTCAAATTTTGAGTATATTCTCTGGGACTAAAGATGTATGGACTTCTAATGACACAATATCAACTTTTTAACTGACTAACACTTTTGAATATTAACATCAGATGTTTAAAGTTTTTACTGGAAAATCAGGAATCCAAAGCATTAGTTGGACTTCTGGTTCACAGCAGCTGCTGGGCACATGACTCCTGCATGACGCCAAAGTGAACGTTTGTATCAATTTGATCTCAGTTGAAATCTTAATTCATTAATAAAGCTGCAGGTAGTTATTGAAAGTCTTTTGGATGAAATCATGAATTCTGAAAGAGAATGTATGAACTACATTCCGGCAAATGTATTTTGCCATGCTTATGTATACTTATTCCTTCTAAAATATTGTTCTAATTGAAAAAAAAAAAAAAATGCACAAATATTTTCTTTAGAAACGCTTGAATTAACTGAAGAAAACTAATGTTAATTGAACATTTGTTCAGAAAATTGTCACACGTTGAACAAATCATATAATTTCCTTGATTGTCATTGATGGAGGCTGAATTCATACTCATGAATCACAATAAACAATACTCCCGATTTATAAACAAATCAAACCAAACTATCCAGAACTCTTTACTGATAACGACACAGCGATTACCAACATGAATGAGGCGGTTGAAGGATTTAATAACTTTTTTGTGAATGTGGGTCCAAAACTGGCTAGTGAAATAAATAATACTGGAAATTAATACATTATTGAGGACTACGGAGAAAGAAATCCAAACTCTATCCTGTTAGGAACAATAGAAAAGAATGAAATTATGAAAATTGTTAATGGATGTAAAAATAAAACTTCCACAGATTGGAATGACATTGACATGAGTTTGATAAAGAAAACAATTGAAGAAATTATAGATCCACTAACTCATATATGCAATTTATCATTCCAAACTGGAACATTCCCAGATAAAATGAAAATTGCCAAGGTTATCCCAGTATACAAAGCAAATGACAAACATCTTTATACTAATTATCGGCTGATATCACTCCTTTCCCAATTCTCAAAAATACTTGAAAAACTTTTTGCTGCAAGGCTGGACAATTTTATTGAACAAAACAATTTATTAATGGACAGTCAGTATGGGTTCAGTTCAGCCAGATCAACCTCAATGGCTTTAATGGAGTTGGTTGAGGAATTAACGAGTTGTACTGAAAATAAAAAATATGCCGTGGGAATATTTATTGATCTTGCAAAAGCATTTGATACAATAGACCATGAAATTCTACTTAAAAAAATGGAGTGCTATGGTATCAGAGGTTTAGCTTTTGACTGGTTGAAAAGTTATATTGTAAATTGGCAACAATTTGTGCAGATGGGCCAACACAAATCAAAGTGCCTCAATATTACTTGTGGGGTCCCACAGGGCTCAGTACTGGGTCCCAAATTGTTTATTTTATATATCAATGACATTTGCAAAGTATCAGATTTGCTAAAATTTGTTATTTTTGCTGATGATACAAATATATTTTGTTCTGGAACGGATTTAAATCAGTTATTAGAGGTGGTCACAAAAGAAATGGGTAAAATTAAATACTGGTTTGATAAAAACAAATTGTCCTTAAACTTGAACAAAACAAAATACATGTTGTTTGGTAAGCGTAGTATAAATACAGAGGTACAAGTCAAAATTAATAAGGAAATGATAGAAAGGGTTGATGAATATAAGTTTCTGGGTGTTGTATTAGACCATAAGCTCGGTTGGAAATCTCATGTTAAATATCTGTGCTCCAAGATCTGTATAAGTGTTGGGATATTATGGAAAACTAGACATATGCTAAACCAAAAAACACTGTTCATGCTGTATAACACACTCATTCTACCATATCTCAGCTACTGTGTGGAAGTCTGGGGTAATACTTACAGGAGCAACTTACAAAAAATGTGCACACTGCAAAAAAGGGCAGTAAGGTTAATGAATCATGTGGGTTACCGAGAACACACAAATGTACTGTTTTTAAAATCAAACATTCTGAAATTCATGGATCTAATAAAATTTAAAACTCTACAAATCATATTTAAAGCAAGACACAATCTACTCCCAAGAAACATTCAAAAATTATTCAGTGCCAGAGGGGCGAGATATGAGCTGAGAGGGAAATTAAATCTGAAACAAGCTTGTGTCCGCACGACACAAAAAAGCATGTGCATATCAGTTTGTGGGGTGATCCTGTGGAATAGCCTTGATGATGACATTAGGCAAAGCAATAATATTACACAGTTTAAAAGCAAATATAAGAAATTAATCATGGACAAATATAGAGACGAGGCGGAGCTCGAAAAAGAGAAATAAAAATCATGATTTAATGATGTGGGGAAGGTTGCAATTGCAATGATAAAGATATCTTGGTGAGCATTACTTTGGGTATAAAATAACAATCTTTAAGTATACTGTTACTGTAATGATGGGGTAGGACTTGATAAGCATTCTTGCTTCTTCCTGCTCCTTCTCGAACGTATTACAAATTATCAGTCTTCTGATGAATACCAAGTGATGTATTGTATTATATTTTGTGTTATTTATATTATTTTTTATCTTTTATGTACGGTAGCTTATCTTCTGTTTTTGCTGTTGTTGTTCGAGATAAATAAAATTAAAAAAAAAAATATTTAAGCATTTTGTTTGCTTTCAATTCCAAAAAAAGCTACAACAGCAGCAGCACATTCCCTCCACTTCTATCAAGCATCATTCGAGTGCAAAGAAACTCCCTGAAGAAGCTGAAAGCTCAACCTTGCACAAAGTTTTATAACTCACAATTGATAATTAACAGACCTTGTATCTGGTGTCTGCCGATGTTTTCACACTTCAGTCTTAGAACCATTTTCAGATGGAGAACCAGTTGTTGAAGTGACGTCAATTTCTACAGCTTATCTGAATGGACATTGACCAAAATATCTTAATTGTTATACTACTAATAATTGAGCAAATGCCCAACACAATTTACCGTCATCCTCCTAAACCCCCCCTCCTACCGTCAGCATCTTTTTATTGTATGAAAATAATGAAAGGTCTCTAAACAATCTTCGCAACATCTAAGTGCTAATAAAATTTATAACAGTACAGAATTATGTGCCGTCTGCACAACGAGATGTGACAAGGAAGCCAGTAAACTTTCTTAATCTCCAAGTCCACTGCAGGCTAATACCATTGATGTCCACTTGAGAACATAGTATGTAGTGAATATTGTCCTTTCTAGACAACTGCCTGTGAAAACCAGAATAACTCTGGCGTCTGGTGTCTAGAGTACAGTCTCCACAAACAATCATAATGGAGTTATAGAGGGATTATCCGTCTATGTCACTACACAAGTCACCTCGCTCTACTGCACATGTCGACTGCAGAAAGAGAGCAGGAAGAGCCGAGACCATGTCCAAAGCCCGCAAGTTTTACAGACTTTGAGCATCAGTGCTGCAGCGTGCCTACAGCATGACCCCAAGCTGAAAGAAAAAGAACATTATTATTAATTTCGAGCAATAAAATATGTTAGACTCATTGGTTTGAATGGTGATAAAGCTAGATATGCCCGCAGGCACAGCTGTATAATTGCAGTAAATGAGTTGTGAAACTCATACTGCAATAACGACAGTGACTGAAGATGAGGTTACATAGCAATGGAGAGATAAGATAAACTTTTATTGATCCCACAGTGGGGAAATTTCACTGAGACAGTAGCTCAAAAAGATAGTGACATGGGGGGGGGGGAATGTTGCACACATTTGCTATTCCCCCCCATTTGTGTCCTTTGTGCAACAAGTACAAAGGAAGCTAAGATTAATTTGTAGCGTTATATTATTCTAAATTACATACCCAGCCATGCAGGTGCCGTTCGCGGTCAGGATGCAGTTGTTTTTCTTGTTCACAATGACCCAGACTTAATACATATTTATATTATTTCAGAACTCTTTTGCGAATGAAGGTAATTTCAGTGACAAGTACCTACACCTGTTCTAGCAGCACGGTAACGCAACTTGCAGTAAAAAAATAGACAGCACTCCGATTGGAAAATGTAAACGGACGAAACCACGTTCTTGTCATCAGAATTACCTTCAGTCGATGAGGAGTTCTGAAATGCCACTCTCGCTGGAAAAAAATTACCGTCACTGAGTGCCAGTGCATAGACCTAATTATAATGAAATTTTTTTCTGTACTGAATGTAGCCCATTATTTGCTGTTAGATCGCATATGGGGAGAGAAGCCGTGTCTTCAATTGTCAATTGAATTGTCTTGAATTGGAAAACATGTTGATACAGTGCCTGGCAAAAGTATTCACCCCTTTAGCATTTTTCATATTTTGTTGCCTCACAACCTGGAATTAAAATGGATTGTTTAAGGGTTTGCATCACTCCGTTTACAGAACATGCCTACAACTTTGAAGAGGTAGATTTTTTTCATTTATTTTAAAGCAAACAACAAATAGCACAAAATAACAGAAAACTTCAATGTGCATAACTAATCACCCCCCTAAAGTCAGTAGTTTGTAAAGCCACCTTTTGTGGCAATTATAGCTGCAAGTCGCTTTGGATAAGTCTCTGTCAGCCACATCTTGCCACTGGAATATTTGCCCATTCCTCAAGGCAAAACTGCTCCAGCTCCATCAAACTGGATGGGTTCCGCCGGTGAACCACAATCTTCAAGTCTGACCACAGATTCTCAATTGGATTGATGTCTGGGCTTTGACTAGGCCATTCCAAAACATTTAAATTTCCCCTTAAACCACTCGAGTAATGCTTTTGCAGTATGCTTTGGGTCATTGTCCTGCTGGAAAGTGAACCTCCATCCCAATGTCAGATCACAGGCAGACTGAAACAGGTTTCGCTCAAGAATATCGCTGTATTTAGCACCATCCATCTTTCCCTCCATTCTGACCCATTTCCAAGTCCCTGCTGCTGGAAAACATCCCCACAGCAGGATGCTGCCGCCACCATGTTTCACTGCAGGGATGGTATTCTTGGGATGGGAAGATGCGTTGGGTTTGCGCCAGACATAGCGTTTTCCTTGGTGGCCAAAAAGTTCAATTTTAGTCTCACCTGACCAGAGCACCTTCCTCCATACATTTGGGGAGTCTCCCACATGCCTTCTGGCAAACTCTTTAAGTAATCCCACATGCCTTCTGGCAAACTCTTTTATCTTTAAGTAATGGCTTTTTTCTGGCCGCTATTCCATAAAGCCCAGCTCTGTGGAGAGTATGGCTTATTGTGGTCCTCTGGACAGATACTCCAGCCTCTGCTGTGGAACAGATAGTCCAGCCTCTGCTGTGGAACAGATAGTCTAGCCTCTGCTGTGGAACAGGTACTCCAGCATCTGCTGTGGAACAGATACTCCAGCCTCTGCTGTGGAACAGATAGTCCAGCCTCTGCTGTGGAACAGGTACTCGAGCCTCTGCTGTGGAACAGATACTCCAGCCTCTGCTGTGGAACAGATAGTCCAGCCTCTGCTGTGGAACAGGTACTCCAGCCTCTGCTGTGGAACAGGTACTCCAGCCTCTGCTGTGGAACAGATAGTCCAGCCTCTGCTGTGGAACAGGTACTCCAGCCTCTGCTGTGGAACAGATACTCCAACCTCTGCTGTGGAACAGATAGTCCAGCCTCTGCTGTGGAACAGGTACTCCAGCCTCTGCTGAGAAACAGATACTCCAGCCTCTGCTGTGGAACAGGTACTCCAGCCTCTGCTGTGGAACAGATACTCCAGCCTCTGCTGTGGAACAGATAGTCCAGCCTCTGCTGTGGAACAGGTACTCCAGCCTCTGCTGTGGAACAGATACTCCAGCCTCTGCTGTGGAACAGATACTCCAGCCTCTGCTGTGGAACAGATAGTCCAGCCTCTGCTGTGGAACGCTGCAGCTTCTTCAGGGTCGCCTTGGGTCTCTGTACTGCCTCTCTGATCAATGCCCTTCTTCCCCGCTCTGTGAGATTTGATGGGCGACCCTCTCTTGGCAGGTCTGCTGTGGTACCATGTTCTCTCCATTTGATGATGACGGATTTGATGGTGCTCCGGGGGGATCATTAAAGATTTGGATATTTTTTATAGCCCAACCCTGACTTGTACTTCTCAACAACTTTGTCCCTGACTTGTTTGGAGAGCTCCTAGGTCTTCATGGTGTTGATTGGTTAGTGGTGCTTCTTGCTTAGTGGTGCGGCAGCCTTTGGGGCCTTTCAGAAAAGGTGAATGTATACTGACAGGTCATGTGACACTTACATTGCTCAGAGGTGAACTATATTTCACAATTATGTGACTTCTGAAGGTAATTGGTTACACCAGAACTTTTTAGGGGCTTCATAGCAAATACATATGCACATGGCAATATTCATTGTTTTATTTTTCTAATTTTTTTTCTTACACATAAGTTTTTCTCTTTTCACTTCACCAACTGAGACTATTTTGGCCAGATCCATTACATACAATTCAGATTAAAAAACATAAAAATTCCAGATTGTAATGTAACAAAACATGAAATATGCCAAGGGGGTGAATACATTTGCAAGGCACTGTATAGGAAAACCTTCTAGAATTAGCCAGGACTAATTGTTGTCAATTAACGGATGGATAATTGCCCCCATATTTTCAGGTCTACTGCAGGCCCTGACCCACCATCACGAGTTATCTCGTAGTTGGCAGTCAATGTGTTAAGACCTATCCCATTCACTAATGTTAATTTAGTAGCATAACTTGTTTTATCACTCGGAGATAAACTGTTGTAGTATGCTGTAGTATGCAACTGCAAAATCACCATGATGGCCCATCAAACAGTTTAAAGGGGCTGCTCTTTCTGCAGTCAAGTTGCGCGCACATCCGCCATGTTGATAAACAAATAATCCCTCTATATGACTGCATCATCAATTCTAAAACAAGTTTCCACTTTAAAGAATGATAAAACAATCCTCTGGTCCTATTAATCTATTAAGAAGAATAAAACACATGCAATTCCATTAGTTTACATGAAGAGTGTCTTTGCTTGATTCATTTGAAGTCATATTAATTAACAAAGCTCATTGGAGTTGTATTTTTGTTTTTGTTAGAAATCTGCCATTTAACTGCCAACTAGTCTATTTCTACTCTAGTGGTGAGTCTTTATCACTCAGTGTTTTGGGAACGTGTGGCTTGTTCTTGTTTAAACACAAACGAAGGATTATTTTTAGAAAAAACAATGACAGGGCATTTGGATACAAAGACTACGTTAAGTGGAGGAACAAAACATGGGTTGTCGTGTACTAGTCTAGATCTATTGTTATCTCCAGACAGACATTATAATAAT
This sequence comes from Gymnothorax reevesii, assembly GCA_029721435.1. NCBI lineage: Eukaryota > Metazoa > Chordata > Actinopteri > Anguilliformes > Muraenidae > Gymnothorax > Gymnothorax reevesii. Next base: position 166,204,096 of record CM056574.1, read on the forward strand.
GTTCTTCAGATTGATGTAAACCCGAAAAGAAACGCATAGCACCAATTGCTACAGCTCATCTGACTCGTCCCTGGCTAGAACTGGCCAGTCAGATTGGCCAGTCAGATTGGCTACCATTTTCAAATGAGTGGAAACGTGGGTAGAAGTGACATCAACCTCAAACGTTCATGTGATTGGCTAGGAACTGAAACTGACCCACTCTAATCTACTTTTAGCTACTGATCACTCAGATTTACAAGCAGGGGTCAACATCACTTCAGCAAAAGCTGCCATATACTTTGAAACAGTCATCACAGTTGAGTATAAAGAAAAATCAGGATTTTTTTTCCCCCCGTAAAATTCACTTCAGTTGAAGGTTACATTTTTTTTTTACAATTTTCAGTGTGAGAGTATGCTTCTGCGATAAAAATTTTATTTATTTTAAGACTTTTAACACATCTTAACCAGGGGTGCCAATAGTTATCGAGGGCGCTGTATTTATGCAGAAATATAGAAAATTCTAAAGGCTTCACAAACTTTCAAGCACCACTGTATATCTACATAGGCTATAAATATGAATCTAATTGATGCGCGCTGTGATCAGACAGTGATTTGCTTTCTTTAACTTTAACTTTAAGAGTTTATGTCAAATCTGACTAGCCAACAATTTGACCACAGAACACAGGGTAGCATGTGGACTGGACAGACCAATTAATGAAAGTGCCATCATTGATCCAATTCAAACTGAAAGCCTTGTTCACAAAATGTGAAAGTTCAGCTGACAATCCCTCTGATTAAACACAGAGAAATTCATATTTTGATGTGAGATCCGTTGAACACCAGACTCAGAAAACATCTGAAATCTAAATTTACATTTCCATGAAACGAAAGTCTACAATGTGGAAAAGAAAACATTGCCTAAATTCCCCTGTAAGTCAGAGTGAAATTTGTACATGGGTGATATGTATCACAGCCAGGTTCGGTGCTATCAGTACCTCCTATATAGGCAACGTTCTGCAACAGACAATAGAAAGTGTTATCAGTCTTAGCCTGTGAAAAGGGCAATTATTATTTCTTCATTCAGTAGTTGCATAATAATTTATAACTTGGCAAGCAAAAGTTACTGATACGGGTCTAAGTCATCTCCTGAGCCATGGGAGGGGGGGCAATGTTGAGTGTTTTGTTGCTCTTTAGCAACCATTGTTCAATATTCAGGTACCAGCAACCTGTTTACTAAATCTGTTCGTGATGTGTTTACGTTCATCTCATGTCTGTGAAAATTATCCCCACACCCATGTGAGAAAATACAGCTTGCAATTATCATGCATTTAGAGGACAAACCTGTCAACACCTTTCTGAATTCACTGTGGAAGTTCAAGCTACAGATATAGCTATAGTGAATTTGAGATATAACAGGTAAAATTTGAAGGGGGGGGGGGGGGGGGGGGGGACCTTTTCAGACGTTGAAGATTTTCAGCATGGAGAAAGTCTGACTCACCAAATACTAATGGCGATATTTTAAAACTGGCTCAGAATCATGTCGAATGATGCTACAATGACGAGTCATTCTTCCTATCGACAGTCAAATTCATACTGTCTGTCTCTGTGCCACAATGGAAGAATGTATGAATAGAGATGTCAGATGTCCCTTTTTCTTTCACCTTCTGTGAAGCACAAGCGGCAAACATGTCCATTGTTGTGTTTTTATGGGTAATGCAGAGCAACACACATTGTGTTCGCTGTTTGACTTTGTTCATTCTGAAGTATGAGCAGTATGACAGCCTCAGCGGACAGAAATGCCCCCCTTTTCACCCCCCCCCCCAAAAAAAAAAAAGATTATTGAAAACTTGTTTACATTAATCAATTCAAAGTTTAAAGGTTTCACATATAATTTTGCCTGATATTGTATACTTATTGCAATTCAAAATACAATCAGCTCTGCATGCCAACTAAAAATTAGCATGCATTTTTCTGCAGACATTTCATACAGTACATTTAATCCCTCTCTCCCATTCCTTCATCTATTGATAATTTAGCCTTCATGTGATGCAGGTGGCACCTTGAGTGTCAGGCTTCATCTTCCAATTCATCCAGTAGACAAATGATTGACAATTGCATTCGATGGCATCTCTAGCTTAGATTTTTTTTTTAATTATAAAATGATATTATTTTTGAGGATGGATATTTTACTGATGCAACTGACCGAAAGCGTCTGGCTCCTGGGAAATACGGATAGCTGTCCCTGTATTTAAGCTGGGAATCCAATGCACAACCATGCAGCCACTGGCATTTTTGAATAAGCATATTAACTGTCTGCTTCCTCAAAAGGACACTGACTATCTGACTATTGGCAGAGCAAGTGAAAGCTAATCTGGATTTATAGATGGAATGATGCAACAGTGACATTCAACAATAGGCTACCTTCACTGATTGATTCAAGATAATAAAAAGAAAATTTGTTCCAAAAGAGAAAATGACTGTTTGCTGTTATAAGTGGGTCACTGAAAGCTTAGAATCACCCCAGTTTTAAATGGTTGAATCTTATTTCCTCTTCCTTGTGTTATGACTTGAAAATCACAACAAAGAAAACCAGCAATGACAAACAAATTTATTCTTCACTAATTAGAAAAAAAAAAATTAGAAAAAGCTTCTAGACAGCACTAGTCTATTAGAAAGAAGGGATATTACGTCAGATCATGTTTTGTTAGAGACAAACCACCAGAGGGTGACAAATTAACGAAATAAATAGCTGACCAGCAAGGCAGCCCAAACAGCATGTAACAAATTTTCATTTACATATGATATACAATGCTGTACATAAAATACTCATACATAAAACTTGCAAAAAAAAAACTGCTTGAGTAAGTTTAAGTCATGAAGACCCATATCGAAGCACAGTATTCTTCAAAATATTATCATGTAACTGGCAGGCTTTACATCCGGGCATTGGGTTTATGTGTGATCCCAGTGGCATGACCAATTAACACTTTTAAATTGGGCAACTGTTGCATTTATCTAAAAGAGTTTATCCCCTCTCTTCTGTGTGTTTCATAAAATGATTATTATGAAGTTATATTGAGCTCTTTTTCTTGGAGATGCAAATGACTTATCAACAGTAGTTGACGACGACAAGGGAGAAAGCTGCAATCCTTGGTGTATGGTAAAACACAGTCTGGTTTCACATGAGCAGCTCACCAGCAAGAAACTAGTGCCACAGGAAACCAAAGTTGCTGCAGGGAGAAATGGGGGGCATCTCTCTGAAGACTGCCATGGTTTCCTGTGGCGACAGGGTCTGTATCTCTCCCTGAGGAGCTTAACAAGCCTAATGCTGGAAAGATTTTCAGTTCTTTCTTTTCTGAAAGGTGCTGATATGGGTGTGTCCAGCAGTAGTCATGCAGGGCATAGTGGACTGCAAGACTGAGTTTGACACAAAGGATTGATAGGGATGTAATGGTGTACCCTTCTTTAAGAACTCATGCTTTTGGTGAATGAGATTTTGTGCATTTTTTTTTTTTTTTTGCTTGCAAAATCTGACTTTCGCTGAAACCACTGCAATTCCTCATGTTTAGCCATTTCGCTGAGCTCGGATTTAAAAAAAAAATAAACAAAAATTACTTAGCCATCAGATGATTGAAGCATGAGACTCTTAGGCAGAGCTTGTTGCTATCAACTCCTTCCTGCAGTTTTGGGTGTGATTAAAAGCAAAAGTTGTCAGCAAAGCAACCTATTGGTCCTGCATGAAATAGAAAGGAAAAAACAAACTAATGAGCAGAAAGCTGATCAAAGCCCTTGAGCATCATTTTGGTCTTTTCAGAACATAGAAAGAATGAGGAACTAATGAGCTGAGAGCAGGGCTGTGCGACGAGTTGTAACACAACTGAGGGCCAAAAACTCAGCCTTCCAGGGCGGTTAGGAGGCATACCTCCCCTCAAAAATGTTGATACCCTAACTCTTACCCTAAACCTATATTTTTAAAATGATGGCTGTGGCATAAATTATTTGTCAAGCAGTAATACATGACGGCCATGTTAAATGTCACAATGCTAATCCTACGGGCACAGTGGGAAGTGCTCTCTCATCAGCATCACCTCGTACCTTTCTTCTCTCTCAGTCTCTCCATTTTCTCAATCTCTCCTCCTCCAAAAGCTAAGCTTTGAGTGCTGTGGTCTTTTCAATATGTTCAAAGGAATAAAGTAGACATAGAGTCAATTGACATTTATGTGTTTGTATTTCCATAGCAAGATTATCCTAAGTAAAACTAGGCTTATGCCGTTGGAGGCGACGGCTGGGGGCATATCCCTGAACGCCCCCAATCCTCCAATTCCCCAATCCTTGAATAGACTTTCATTTGAACATAATTTCAGGTCAATCGGACAAATGGTTCTGAAGATATGGCCAAAATGGTAATTTTCCATCACAAAGCTCCACCTGGTGGCAAAATATTGAACCATACAGGTATGATGTCATCATTTGACACGTTGTGAGGTCATGACCTTGCAGTTGCACATAGTTTCATGTCAATTGGACAAATGGTTCCAAAGATATGGCAAAAATGGTGAAATTTATGTGACAAAGCTCCAACTTGTGTCAAAAGTTTGAACCAAACAGGTATAATGTCACACATTATTAAGTGGGACACATCCTCAGGTCATGACCTTTCATTTGCACTTGATTTGAGGTCAATGGGACAAATACTTCCAGAGATATGATAAAAAAGTGATTTTTCAGTTTTTGGCCCTGGTGGCCGATCTAGAAACTCTAAATTGTTCAAAATCGAATCAGTTCTTCCTCTTTATGATACTTACTTATTTGCAAAACATGAAATTTCTAATTGAAATATTACTGAAGTTATCGCGTTAAAACGTAGGATATCCGGCGGCAGCAGCGGCGGACGGACCAAAAACATAATATCCCTGAAATGCCGTTTGGGGATATAAATTAATATGTATGTCATGACTGTGGTACTTTTCTTACATCCAAGATCCTGATATAATTTTGATTTTACTCAAACACGTAACACTTTTGAGAAAATTTAATTGGCTGAGAACATGGGGGAAAAATCCTTCTGCTCATACCAAGCTGTGTATATTCGGCCTGACTAAAGTGTGATGTGGGATTAATTGGAATGGCTTAGTACTGTAATAAGCCAGTTAAATCCCACTCTCATAACTAAGGCACTTACTCGGCATCTTTGCTTTGAAAATATATTCTCATGTAGCCCTAGCTGCCATCTTCCATCTGGGCAGTTGGCTCCTCCCAATTTTTCTCACTCTCCAACAACCCGGCCTCCAAAATCTCAAGTTTAGAATACAGCCGAGTTTTATGGCTATAAGACAAACAATTGCTGATTTATAGTCTGATTTGTGTTATACCATGCTGCTTTGTTTTGCATTTATAGCGCCCCCTATTAGTCAATTTGAATGAAATTTTCAGGGTATGTTTCCAGTACTTATATGAATATATCCTTGGCTATAGGACAAACAATTGCGACGTGCTGCCAGCCCTGTGCTTCACCATTAAGATGGTTTTCTTCAGCTTACAAGCCTTTCCTCGGGTTCTGCAAGCTACCACATTGGATTTAAAATGAAACAAGTGAGTTGTGGTTGAAGTGCAGACTTTCAGGTTTAATTCAAGGGGTTGAACAAAAACATCCTATGAAATGTTCAGGAACTGCAACCAGTTTTCTATAAAGTCTCCTCATTTCAGGGGCTCAAAAGTAATTGGGCAAATGAACATTACCATAAATAAAAGGTTCATTTTTAATATTTTGCAGAGAATCGCCAAACGCTGGGTTTCTTCCTTTGTGATGCTTTGCCAGGCCTTCACTGAAGCTGTCTTCAGTTGTTGCTTGTTTGTGGGTCTTTCTGCCTTAAGTTCTGTCTTAAGCAAGTGCAATGCATGCTCGATCGGCTTTGGCCACAGTACTGGCTTTGGCCACAAACTTACATACGGCTCCTTTAAAGAGCTGTAATTTCTAAACCCTTCCTCCAATATGAATGTGAATACCATCAAATTAAAGCTGAGAGTTTGCACTTTAAGCCCATATTGATTATATAACTGTATCTTGAACATGTTTCGGTAAACAGCTGAAATAACAAAACTTGTGTCAGTGTCCAAATATATATGGACATAACTGTATCTCCCAAAAGTAAGATCTTTTTCCCCTCATGCTCTCGGAAACCATATTCTGGCTTTTTTATGGTGGATTTGAAGCTGTGGTTTCTTCCTTGCTGAGCAGCCTTTCAGGTTATCTGTCTCATTTTACGGTGAGTAAATATAACTTGGTACCTTGTTCCTCCAGCATCTTCAGAAGGTCCTCTCTTGTTACTCTGGGACTGATTAACACTTTATGCGCAGAAGATGTTCATCTCTAGGACACAAAACGTGTCTCCTTCCTGAGTGGTATGATTGGTGCGTGGTCCCACGGCGTTTCTACTTGCATACTGTCTGTGCAGATGAAAGAGCAGCCTTCAGGCATTTGGAAAATACTTCGAAACATGAACCAGATTTTCAAAGGCATGCATTTTTTTTTCTTCTTATTTTCAGGTCTTCTGATTTTCTGATGATTTCAAGCAAAGAGGAAGTGAGTTTGAAGGGAAGCCTTGAAATACATCCACGGAAATACATCCTGCAATTGCCTCAAGTGATGTCATTGAACCATGAAGAAGCCTCTATAGCTGTTAAATAATTTTCTGGAATTTTTCAAGCTGCTCAAAGGCTCTTGATCCACAGGAATTGTGATATCGCAAATCATAAGTGAGATAATCTGTCTGTACTGTTGTTAGAAAAATGGCTTGTGTCATGCATCACTGAGATGTACTATCTATCGTGTGTGTGTGTGTGCACGCGCGCGCGTGCACGCAAATGTGTATCTGTGAAGCACCCAAGCGCACCACTATCGGGGCAGAAAAATGTAGGGAGTGAATGAAGGAGTGTAAAAGTCCTGGTGAGATGAACATGAGTTGAAAGGCACATGATTTTAGGTAATAGACTTAGGCCCAGTGCACATGTGCATGAGCATTTTTTAAAATGTCGTTTTAACTCTTTCGTTCCATAAAAAAACTCTACCCACATGAAAATACATAAACACCATTAACGCTTTGAGTGCTGAACACATTTTCAAGAAATTAAAAATGTCATTATCCTGATCTATAAATAAAGATTCTGGAAACTTTCTGGAAGGCATTTTCCAAAGGCTGTTTTCAGCGACCGAAAACGCAGTTTGTGTGCGGACAAGAAGTCAGAAGGCATAGAAAATACTACATTTTCAATAATATCCATGTTCACATGGAGTCTGCCTTAAATTGGTGCGGTTATTTGCAACTTTGATGCTTTGTTTATGTGAAATCAGAAAATCAACTTTGCTTTTTAAAGGTCCCCTATTGTGTCACCAGGTGCGCAGCTAATTAGCCAGTATAATGCAGTTCAAAATCTCACCTTCCTGGCCGCCCAGAATAATGAAATCTGAGTGACTACTTGGCTGAAGTTGATCAGTTGTTCTTGCCTCCAGTTGTTGCCCCCTAGTGATGTCAAGAGGGGAAACATTTTGAAATGGCTTGCAATAACTAATTGGCTGTGCACCTGGTGACATATTAGGGGACCTTTCAATTAATAGTCAGAGTGACATGAATGCAGGGCTTCCAGCACAGGAAGCTGAGTTTCAGTATTATGAGAGAGAGCAGTCTTCCAGAATATCAGAGGGCCCTGAATCATGAATTTTGATGCAATTTTTTTTGTGCCCCCTCAGACCTATCTGGGTTTTATCAGAGAGGAGAAGTTGACAAAATATTTTTGATTCACTTCATTAGAACTTTGCGATTTTACTTAATGTGGCGTCCGTTTGCATAACATAAAGATGATCTTTGGGCTTATGCTGAGTTACTACAGTGTCCAGAAAAGGATCAACTGAATGTTACAGTTTTTAAGCATTGACACAGTATAGGCTGCCGTGGTGCTAGAACTGGGAATTGGGGGGGCACAGACAAGTCCCCTTATGACAAGAATTACTCCTGGTGGGTTCTCAGTCATTTTTCTTTATTGAAGAGTTTTCCCATTATCGTTATTGACATCTAAAGACACGGCCTCTTTCCATATGTGATCTAACAGCTATGAGATCATGGGCTTAATTCAGCACAGTGGCGGAACCAGAACAGAGAATTGGGTTGCACAAAACATCCGTTAAAAACAATAAGTCCTGACCTGTTGTCAGTCATTTTCATAATTAACAAAAGGTTCGATCTGAGAGCACTCCACACTAAACAGGTGCTGCTTGTTCTCCCCAGTTAGGTAAGACGATTATCATTCATCTGGACGCATATTTGCTGTATTTAAACCAACGTTATTCAAAATTGCGTACCTGCGCAAATAGCTTGAGCTGCATACTTTTTATAGCCTATTTAACTGCCGAGTGCCACTTTTTTGTAATCAACCCACGCAATACCGAGAGTGAAAGGCGATATTTCGTTGGAATGCGGATCAGTTCAATCAACGCAAAGCATTGGCCTATTAAGTAAATTATTTTTTCTGTACTGAATTTGGCCCATGATTTCATCGCTGTTAGATTGCAAATGGAGAGAAACGCGTCTTCAGATGCCAATTACCATCATTGGAAAGCGCGTCAATAAAGGAAAGTGATTAAGAACTTGCCAGGAATAATTCTTGTCATAAAGGGACGTGTCTGAGTTTACCCAATTCCCAGTTCTAGCGCCGCGGCAGAGTGTAGGCAGATGGTGCTTTTAGTGATGCACTAAATGCTGGGTATCATGCTCATGATCATCATCCCAGACCTAGAATTGATTTTGAAGCAGGATAACTGTATTTGCTGAATCACTGGTAGCACTTCACAATAAGGGTACATTAATTAATATTAGTTCATTAACTTTTAGTTAATAAGCAGGTAACTAATGCATTAGATAGCTGAATAAGCATTAAGCTGTGATGTAACACTCAGGAACCAGTCGCGAGAACCAAGCAATGCAGTAGATGGTGATTTTATTAAGCAAGGGGATAAACTCACGCAGGGCAGAAGGCAACAGTACAAAGTCCACAATCCAGAAATCACAATCCAGTAGGGCAGAATCCGAGTCGTAAACCAGGGCAGCAATCACAGTACTCGTAGTGAGGCAGAAAAAGGGATTTTTTAACTTCGATAAACAGATGCAGACAGAATTCCAAAACAGAGTCAGAAATCTAAAATCAGGGACAGTGCAGTCAGAAAAGAGTCACAAAGAATATGAGGTGAAAACAAGCGTGGCAAAGGCAAACCAAGAGAAACGTTCTGACAAGAAACTGCTGTGACAGTACTGCTAAAATACACACACGGGAAGTCACATGCTATACAGGAATCAGGTGTAGAGAATCAGACTAATTACAAAGGAGCAAACATGAGGAAGAACCTAATCACATGAAATAGGCAAAAGCCAAAACGCGGACAGAGGTCACTAGACAGCCTATTGACAAAACATACCGCTCCGGTTAGGGATTTCTCACGTGCTCAGATAATGAGAGGCAGAACAGAGTTGAGCAGGTGCGGAGGATCCGCTGAAATGCAGCAAAGAAGATTAAGCGAAGGCAAGAGGCGGAGACTAGAACAAGGCGAGTGCTGAGAGCTTGTTCATCAATTAGTAAGGTGCAGCTATACAATCCCTAGTGCTCGTTAGTAAGTTAGTATTATGTACAATGTTAGTCTAGGTTAGTAACTTTAACAAAAACAACTAACTGTTTGTATGGGTTAGTAATATAGAAAAGCAAGGGGAAGGAAGCAAGCAAGATAGAAAGAATGGGTGGAAACCCAGAAACCATGAAATCACCTAAACATGTGACACGTAGTACTTGGGGAAAGAGCTGCGGCTCAACACAAGACCGGACAGGGGAGACCGAGTGCAATGCAGGGCAAGAGCAAAAATATGGACTGGAAAGATAACCCCTTGCTTCAGTAACCCCTGCGATGTAGTGTAGGGCCCAGCTGAGGGTAGAGTGCCATCCTTTCTGCATTTTTAATGCACTTTCAACACAAGCAGTGCTGAGAGCATTAACATTCCCTTCCTTTGCCCCAACCACTCCAACCACTAATTTTTAAAATGAAAAACCAGGGGGAAAATGTTACCCTTTAACCACAACCACTGGCTGACCTTTACTGTCCCACACCTACCTCTGCCTTGGAACCTAGACGTACATTGGCTTCACAGCTTTGCAAACCCTTTCATTAAACTCAATTGCATACTAGCAGGCTGATATGCACCACTCTATCACTTCTATTCTAATCTTAAATGCATTCTGGACATTTGCTCAAAATTTTTGCTAAGTTTCCTGGCCCCTGGTTGGTTTGTGTGTAATTCTGCGATCCCAAATGCTATGCTGATACTCTTTACAGATGACCATCATCGAGATGAAGAACCTGTGACATGAAACTCAAGATCACCATATTCTTATTCTTCCAGAAAACTATGTGTGTGTGTGTGTGTGTGTAAGTTCTTGAACATGCAACAAGGTGAGAACTTAAAATGTTTGTCTCCTACAGAGTGTGGACATTCTTAGGAAGTGAGGACTCACAACAACTTAGGCAAATTGTGACTCACAACGTGTTAATAAAGGTTAGGGGTTAGGTTAGAATCAGGGATAGGCTGAGGTCAGGGTAACGTTTGAGGTAGGCATACATTGCTTATTGTTAAGATTGGGGAAAGTCCATATAGGCACAGAAAGAATGAATTAAAATCAATGTAATGTCCTGACATGGATGTAAGTACTAAATGCCTTTGTTTCATGTCCTGCATATCTGCTTAGCATAGCTAAGTCTAATACATTATTGATATATTGTGTCTTCACTACAAGATTAGCCCTCCTATTTGAGCTTCGGTTGTGCTACTGTCATCTCTTGTTAGCCAGTTTACGCTGTTCCACAGGATAGGGGTGGGTGCGGGGAGGGAAGGTGGCCACGCCAGTCTACTGGTAGTTAGTTTTGAGTCTGTGTTATACCGGTGCATGCACCGGCCCTCTCTCTGCCAGCAGCTTCCTGTTAACTGGTGCCCTCACCGTGTGTTTGAGTTCAGTGCATTAAAGTTGATTTCAACAATCTCACACTTGTGGATTCCTCTTAACCGCTGGCGCTGGTTTACTTTGGTTTGAAAAAGCTTTCATGGCAGAATGACTTCTATAAGACTTTGGGACATATGGCTGAGCTGAGGGGAATGAGGCTTTCAATTCCGATGACTGGCCGTGCCATGGAGGCGTTATCAAATATTCTCTGATGGCAGCTGACACTAATACAATATTGACACATGCCTCTTGCTCTTCAAACATATTCACCCACAGCCCCTCGATCACGAAACTGGTGCGCCTTGAGAAACGGAAATACCCATAGAACTCAGCATAGCTGTGACATTTGCAGTATTACACAACAGTTAAGCCATTTGAGAAGATGGCCTCATACATGAAAAACTCTTCTTGGTCGCCTCCTCCACCTCTAGAAGCCAGCAACGTTATTTTCAAGGATGATTTTCTAAATACTGGCTTCATATAGAAACACGTTTTTTTTTCTATTCACTCCCTCTTAAATTAAATTGTATTTTTTCCTCCCTTTCACTCTTTATGGGACTAAACAGTGCTGGGTTAATCAAGTCAAGTTCTGTTTACAGGAATAGGAGTCACAAATAGAGGAAGTCTGGGGTAAATTTAGCACCAATACTGGAAAGTATTTTTTCACGCAGAAAGCAGTCGCACTGTGGAAAACCTGCCGGGTTATGGCGTAGAAGCAGAAAGTGTGGCAGGTTTCAAGAAAAGGCTTGACAGAGATTAGATTCCATCTAGTCCTTAAAAGTCCAAAGTCTTGGGTTCATTTTACTAATAAGAAAATGGAAAGCCTAGTTGAGCAGAATGAGCGAGTTCCTAATTAACCACAGAGGCATCCATTGAGTTTATCACGTGACAGATCACTGGTCAAAGTGACCAAAAACTCCCTTTCGCGATCGCTGCGCGGTGGTTTTGTGCATAACATATCGAGTTCTATGCTATTCTGTGCCCGATCTGCCATGCATAACGCTGACAAGTACTTTGTCAATCAATAATTATACTCTGTCTCGTTTTTTATGCCCCCGCCCTCCAAAGAGGAAAGGGAGCTTTATGTCGACACCATGTCCGTCCGTCATCCGTCATCTGTCTTCCGTCGTCCGTTAACTTTTCGTTTCCGTGGAATAACTATACAATCCCTCGTCGGATTGATGCCATTTCTTAATGGCGTATTGGGAGTGACTAGAGGAAGGTTCCTTTCGAAAACCAGCATTATGCGATATCTAATATGGCATATGCCCTTGATCAACATACAGGCGGGGGCATATGCCATGCTCTGCGTTCCTCTTGTTTTTATATTGAGTTTCATTATGGCTGAAGAGGAGTTGTCGATCGATGATATTAGGTTGTGGAGTGTAAGTTCGTTAAAAGACTTTCCCCATAAAAGGAATCTGAAAGTGAGTCGACGAAAGGATTAGCTCGTCGCTCTTGTCTTCCCTGCAAAGAAGATGCCTGGGTTCGCAGCACCGACCGCATCACAGGCTGACATGGAGCTGGAGAAGTGTAATTATTATCTGTCCCCTGTTTTTGTTGTTGAAATAACAAGTACCAGGGCTCTCCACGTTCATGCATTCAGCGTGAGATTTCATGCTTCATTCAAGCTCACGTGCAGTAGTGAACAATTATTCAATCAAAGCAATGCGTGTGTTTCACGATCTTTCAAATTGTTTAAATGAAATAAGACCATTTGAAACATTTTTATGCAATTCCATCGCTTCCAACCCCTGAGTGAAAAAGCGTGAGAAGTCCGGACTCATAATTAATTTCCATATTACTACTGGCAAAATCAACCGTAACGCATGTGAAACTGATAAACCTCCATGTACAATGACTTCAATTCCACCTGAGAATCTCTTACAAACGCCCCGATTGAATACTTCCTGACTACAGCACGGAGAGAGCCCGGAAGTACACAGTAGGAATAAAATATTTTAAGAGAGGCCACCGATCACATAATGAAACCAACATACTGCATCACCTGATTATGAATCGCTCTGCATCTATCGCCGTGTGTTGGTGCGAGGTAAGTGCTTGTCGTCATATCACAAAAGACTCTAACCTAATTTGATTACTGTCGTCTGATCACATTTGGTGTGTTTTTTTTATCCAAGACCACATGGGGAAAGGGGTGGGGGGGATTGGCATCTGTTGTGATAAATTAATCTCCCATATTTTCAGAAAGATGATAATCAATAATTCACAAGAACCCTTTATGATATGGAAACAAGGACTTACCGTATGGCAAAGCCTATGCTTTGGTCACATTGACCCAGCCCCGGAAGTGCTCCGACAGAAATCGCGCATACATAAATCGTAATTACGAACTTGCTTATTGCCTGTTCTCAACATTCATGTCATGCTAATGAACATTTTTCATCCTCTTTAATACAGAATAAGGAGTGTCATGGTCAAGCTGAAACCCTTGACTTAAGATAAATTTGTCTTTAAAGGAAACATAAGGTACACTGTAAACCCTGATAGTGTGTTGAACTCAAATGTTTTGTGGAAACCGATTACCTCAAAAAAAATTGTGTAGGCTAACTTAATTGCATTGTGTTGAAGGAACTTACAGAAAATATGTTTTTTTATATCCTCAAACGCCGAATGGTGTTCCCGGGACTATTATGTTTTTGGTCTGACCGCCGCTGCCGCGTCACCCTACGTGTTAACGCGATAACTTCTGTAATATTTCAATTAGAAATTTCACGTTTTGCATATTAGTTCTTCCAGTTTATGATACTTACTGATTCGATTTTGGACAATTTACAATTTCTAGATTGGCCACCAGGGGCCAAAAACTGAAAAAAATAACTGTTTTTATCATATTTCTGGAAATATTTGTCCGATTGACCTCAAATCAAGTGCAAGTGAAAGGTCATGACCTGAGGATGTGTCCCACTTAATAATGTGTGACATTATACCTGTTTGGTTCAAAATTTTGACACAAGGTGGAGCTTTGTCACATAAAATTCAGCATATTTGCCATATCTTTGGAACTATTTGTCCAATTGACATGAAACTGTGTGCAACTGCAAGGTCATGACCTCACAACGTGTCACATGATGACATCATTGTTGTGAACCGCGTCTCTGCTTGTCTTGTTTAAGTTCTGTACCTGGCTTTGCCATGCTTTTTGATTTCTGTATTTAGTGACCATTTAGTCTGACTATTCTTAGAATTATGTATTGTGTTTTGGTAATTTTAGATTTCTTGTTTTATTATTTGTCATGTCTTGTGTATTCCTAGTCTTTGCCATAGATTCCTAGATTTCATGCCATGTTTTCATTTCCATGCATTGCACTTCGTCTACACTGTCTTGTCTTGTGTAGGTCTTTGCTCACGGTTTTGTCTTACGTGCCACGCATTCGGGTGATTTATTGGTTTCTGGGTTTTCAATCTTCCTTCATTATCTCGTGTGCTTCCTTCCTCTCTCTGTTACTATCCTCTAACCATACTAACAGTTTATTGTTTTTGATTAATTACTAACCAAGATTGACATTGTATATTTTTACTAACTGACTAACTTGCACTCGGGATTGTATAGCTGCACGTACTAATAGACTAACGATTTCTCAGCATTCGCCCAATCTGTATCTCCGCCCTCCTTGCCTATCACTAATTATCTCTACGGCAGTTTCCACTTATATCTCAGGCTTTCCCTTTTCTTTAGACTGTACACTTTAGTACTCCTTAACCGGAGCTGTTCATTCGTTCATTGGAATGTCTCGTTATCCCTGTCTGCGTTTTGGCATTCGCCAGATTCATGTTATGAGATAATCCCTCATGTGTCAATCCTGATAATTGTTTCATTGATCGCACCTGTGCTCCCTTGTCATGTGTTCACCCCGGATGTGTATATAATGTGTCTTCACATTCAGTTCTATGACAGATCGTCATACTTCCTTGTTTCCTGTGCCACGTTTTCTGCCTCGACTCATTGCAATATTATCTTTCTGACTGGATTGCCCGACTATCGATTTTGGTTTGCCCTTTTTGGATATTGTTGCACCCGTGTATTTTTGACCTTTTTTCTGCCCGACCTTGTTATTGTTTTTGCTGCCCTGGTTTTGGATTCGGACTGTCTTTGGCTTATGAGTTTGCTTCTTCTCCAAACCTACGCCTGTGTACCGAACCCTTTTTGTCTGACCACGAACTTTGTTATTGGTGCCCTGGTTACGATTCTGGATTACGCCCATTGGATACTGTTTTTGGATTGTGGACTTTGTAGCGTTGCCAGCTCTGTTGGGGGCTTTCCCCCTTCAGAAATAAAGTCTCCTTTTTGCATTTGTCTGGTTGTCGGTATTGGCTCATTTCGTAATTCCCAACGATAATTTAGCGATCAATCAATGACAGAGCTGCTTAAAATAGGCAAAATATTTGACCACTGACTGAGTCATGGGGATCAATGAGCCATATCACTATTCTGCCTATTTTAAACACCTTTAGCATTGATTGTTCACAAAATAGTGATATGGCTCATTGGTCCTCATGGCTCATCGGACCCCAGTCTCCCCTGCTGCTTGTACTCCACATCATTTTTTTTCAATAGTATCAAACATAATCAGAGGACTAGGACCATCCAGGAGTAATGATTTTCAGGTAGAAAGCCTGCATCAATATCATTCCTTCCCAGCACCCATAGGCAGCATCACTGCGACACATGACTCCAAGCTCCCAAAATCACAATCCTCTAGGGGTAAGAACTGTTAGTTTTCCACCCTCCCTTTACCTAGGAGTCAGGTTTGATGACAGTCTGTCGAATCAGTGGCACAACCGTTCACCTTATTACCAGGAAGGAGAGAAAACCAGGGCTGGATTTGGGAAGCCTTAGTGACTGCATAGCCATGCCTGAAAAGCAACGTCAGACATCCAAATACAACAGACAATGTTGATTTTGGATCATTTCTGTTCCTTGGAGTGCTTATACCTTTTAGAAACATTTTCATTCATAATGCATCATAAAGTGCATATGTTTGAATAAAGAAAGCTTACAAATTTAAATGGTACCCTTCACGCAAAAATAAGACCACAAAAGAATAGCTAATTGGCAAAAATGCATGGTTTGTTTAATTCAGTTTACAAAAAAAGATTACCTTGCAATGCAAGGAGGAATTGCACTTCATACAGTAATTGTCCATTTTCATGTTCGTGAGTCCTGATCACAAATTCACAGACACAAATAGAATCTGATATCGGTGTTTGTGTCTACCCTGATTCCTCCACACCTTTCCATAACAACCCACACAAACACGCATGCACGTGCGCACGAACATGCACACACAAACTTGAACAAGTGATCGTATTTTTTTATGAACCTGTATATTGATCACATTTTTATAACTCGCATTTTGATTTAAATAGGTTGCATAATTTGAATTACGGATTAGTAGCCTTATCCGCCGTGCTATCTTCAATCATTCTGTGTCTTTTCAATTTACAGGAAAAAAGTTTTCTCTGTTGGAAGCACGATGATGCAGGTGTGACGCCGCATTTTTTTCTAATACTATTCGTATCATGGGAACGAAGTCAGTTGGAAATAACTGCAGTTATTGTAGAAATCTTTCTTTTATTGTCAACACACTGCTCTCAAGAACTTCAATCGTGATAATCTTTTCTGTCTTGAATTCTTCTCGATAAGGAGTGGTTTTATTGATCCTTGGAATTTCTCTGAAAAATAAAATAAAAATAAAAAGTTCGATTCGCTTGCATATAATAAACCCGTTTCCCACGGTTGACACTGGCATGTAGAAGACTTACAAACAGGCTGAGATGGCGAAGCAATTGTAATTTATTCGAAATTGCTGAAACATAGCTACGAGTTCGAAACAAATTAGGCCAACTCGCTAATACTGTTAAAATAAACAATGTGTGAATTGGTGCACGTGAAAAATGTTATGAAGCAATTAATTTTCTCATCGTAATGCTTAGCGTCGGGTATGTCAAACGCGTTACTGTGGCAGTCATTGTATTGAGCTGATGGATCGGGTCCACGCTGCCGTGACGAGGAGAACTTGAAAAAAGAAAATAGAGGTAACGCCCATCTACCTGCTGCACGGAGGTCAGGCAGAAGACGGGGCGAATGAACGATGTCCAGGAAGTTTTACCAAAGAAGCGTTTGCGTGCTGTGATTGTGCACCCTGGGGGGACCGACGTACCTTCCAGCCTACCTCAAATCCGCTAACTCACCTTCTGACCAATACCCTCATGCCCATGGAAGAACATGACGCGGTAGGTACTGCTCCTTCTCTTTGATGGACGGTAACTTCTTTGGCTTGCTGAAGAAACAAACCTGGTTCTTTCTAAATTGTTGCCATCACCAAACCCAACAATGATCTTTGTGCGTGTGCTAGCCGGGCGAACGAGGTATTTTGATTTAGTTAAATTTGACTTGTGCACGTGTGATGGTGTGTTCCTTTCCATATGTTTTGGGTCCGCTCTGGACTTATAAAATAATTTTCATGTGCGCCGCCTTAGAGGAAATGTAATGTTGTTGTTAAAAAATGGCATATTGTGATCCATGGATGATCACTAGATTTTACTCTGAGTTAGGATCACTTGGTTTTAGTCCTGCTCCAGTTTCGCCATACAGTGTCTCGGCCGTTCAGAGGCAGAATAGATTGCGTTGGTAATTTTTTCATTAGAATGCACAGCAGGCTAAGATTTAATGTGGAGAAACCTTTTCTTCAAAGCAGTGCTCCCAGTTTTAGGTAGATGTCATTTCCTTGATATTTGTTCCGTCGTTCACTAATGTTTTTCTATATCGCCCATACCTGACCTAAATAAAGAGAAAGGATTGAATATACATGTTATTAAGACTGACCCTGCAATGGAGACTCTTTTTCCACGCTCCACAATTTTTTGACCAAAGGGGGCAGACACCTGTCATTGATTCAGTTCATAATTTCATCATTTCATGGGAATCCTTCCAAATATATAGATTTTTACAAACATATTAAATTTATCTGAGTTAACTTTTGAAGCATAAGGGGCCAACTGCAGAGATGCGTCTGTTAAAAAAGCCTTCCATGTGTTAGGTTAAAATGAAATGAAATACAAGTTGATATGTTTTTTTTTTCCATGTTCTTAAATGACACGTCCATAAAAGTCAACTAAAAATTCAGAACTTTTGTTGAGTTTGTCATGTTCACAATTTTAAATGGAATTTCCCACTTTATCAAGCAGTCTGTGACATCAACGGGTGCAATCATTTTTTTAATACACTGTTTTACAGAATCAGTAACTTAGTGAAAAAGAGTGCGTAAGAAGGCATGGCTATTTTAGAGAATTGGTTTGTTCTCCATTAGTTTGAGTAACTTTTTGGCTAAAGAGGAAAAGAGCCAAGAGGTGACGCTGGGATCTGTCAGGGAATTTTACATTTGGCTGTTTGACCATGATAAATACACCCTTTTGTCTGGCAATTCATTGGCTTGCATAGTTTAGGGGTAAGTAAAGAATGGAACTGGTTTCGCAACACTGTGATTGTCTCTGAATTTGTAGAGGTTAGGCAAATATTATCCCACCTAACCAGTTAAACAGTGGGAGGGGAGGGGGAGTTGAAGGAGGAACAGTTATGCATCAAAAACTTACAATGCGATGTATCTATGCATCTATACACCTTAGCTCAAGTCGAGTTCTGTCCACTGCACATCACAAGTGCTTTTGCTAGCCCAATGAGGATAGGGGAGAGCACTGATGGGAAAACTGGCATTGTGTTTTAGGGGAGGGGTGGCTTCAGTTGACCTGGGTTCCTCAGGTTACTGCTTCATTAGTTCTTCTCAGCATTGTCTTGCTCCCAGCCTCTGGGCTCAGCTCCTCTCCCCTGATTGTGGCTAGCTGTTCTGTACTGTAGCACACTGGCCTGCTGTGTGGCAAATAATTTTTGCTATTGTTTGTTTTTGTTTTTGTTTTTTTTTTTAGACGTAATGAACTACATACTGATGCTTTAGTCTGCTTTCTGTTCATTTAGTCGACTATTGGAACGTGTACAGCTGAGTGAACTGGTGCATCCACCCAGGCATTCACAAGCAATGATGTGTCGTCATTACGGTTCTCTTACTGTCAACGTGGTGTGGCTTTCTGGGAATACAGTCATGAGAAAAAGAAAGTACACCCTCTTTCAGTTCTACGTATCGGGACATAACAAAGAGGTCAGCTGGTCCTTATCAGGTCCCACAATGGGTAAATCTAACCTCAAGTGTAAAATAACACACGGATTCGAATTCAACCAAAATGCAGAAGTCATTTGTGGAAAAAACTATGTACATGCATCCCATGATTGAAAAGCTTGTAGAACTACCTTTAGAAGCAAAAACTTGAAAATCGTATTCTATATGATTTTATCAGTCTTTCATATTGTGGTGGAGGAATTTGGGCCCACTCTTCTTTACAACATTGCTATAGTTAATTGATGTTTGAGGGCATCTGTTTATGCGAAGCTCTTTTAAGGTCTCGCCACAGCATTTCAGTCGGGTTGAGGTCTGGACTTTGACTAGGCCATTGCAACACCTAGATTTTTTTCTTTTCCAACCATTCTGTCATGGATTTGCTGGTGTGCTTCAGAGCATTGTCCTGCTGCATGACCCAATTGCGGCCAGGCTTTTACTGTCATTAAGATGGTTTCACATTTGACTCTAGAATTCTGTGGCACACGCAGAGGAGTTCATGGATGATTCAATGACTGCAAGGTGCCCAGGTCCTGTGGCTGCAAAACAAACCCTAATCATCAACCCCGCAGAACCATGCTTGACAGTTGGTATGAAGTGTTTGCTTTGATTTTCTGTGTTTGGTTTTCACCAAACGTGGCGCTGTGCATTATGGCCAGGCAATCCACTTTGGTCTCATCTGCCCAGAAGACATTGTTCCTGAAAGCTTGTGGTTTATTCATATGCAACTTTGAAAGCCTAAGTCTTGTTATTTTTGGAGAGAAAAGGCTTTCTCCTGCCATCCCTTCCAAACAAGCCAGAGCTGTGCTGTCTTTTTCAGATTGTTCTGTCGTGAACTCGGACATTTAACAAGCTAATTAAGGCCTGTAGAGTCCTAGATGTAGTTCTTGGGTTTTTTGCAATTTCTCTGAGCCTTGCACAGTCTGACCTTGCGGTGAATTTGCTGGGAGGTCCACTCCTGGGAAGATTAGCAACTCTCCAGAATGTTTTCCGCTGGTTAATAATCCTCCTCACTGTAGAATGATGGACTTCAAATAGTTTGCATATGGCCTTAGAGTAGGTATGTTACTGAAATTTTCAAAATGGTTCTATGCTGAAATGAATTATTTATCCCAAAAGATCTTGAAATAAACTTTCCAATTACACCAAGATCAATGTGATAGGTTAAGAACCAACAAAGTTATTAAACTTGGAAATTGGCTAATTAGGGGTATAAAATGTCCTTAGAAACTTTTTTTTCTATAGAAACTATGTGACCGAAAACATGGTTTACACAAAATGCTATAACTTTCTTAATTCTTTAGATAATTTTCATTGGAATATTATCTGCCGATTCCAAAATGATGAATGAAAACAGAATTGAATTTTGCTGTGCAACCCTCAATGGGGACGCCATTTCTAGAATTCTTACCACACAGTTTTTTTGCTGACGGTAGAAACAGACTGCTGGCACTCCAACTCTCATAATATGTTGACTGTTGGATCTTGAGTCCTTAGTCTAATAGTCTGTGCTGTTTTTATTGGAATTCTTACTTAGCTTCTATAAAATTGAAGAGTTTTTTTGTCACCTCAAACTTTGAAGCGCTCAGGCGGCCATCTGGGAAATCGGAAATTGAAAACAAGGTAACAAGGAGAATTCAGGGTCATTTTTATCTACGTCTTCAACGGGATTTCCGGGAATTCCTCTCCTGATGCCGTTAAAATGCGGTTTTAAAGGGTACACCTCTGCCACTTCGGGAAATTACGCGATGCGCTATGGGAGCCAATATCGCAGCGGCCGTTGCGCTGATAGTAACATACCTACTTATAGCCCTTCCCAGTATGATGGGCAGCAACAATTGCTTTTCTGAGTTGATTGTTATCTTCCCTCTTGGCATTGTGTTAACACACTCCTAAATGCTGCAGAGCAGCAAAGTGCAAAAACCTCTGCTTTTATAAAAGTGGTCACACTTGCTGATGATCAGTTAATGAAGTGCATTTGATCCGCAACAACAGGCTGATCATTACCTTCTTAATTCCTGGGAAAGCAGTCAGGGCCTTTCACACCTGGCCTCTGCATTTTGGCTTAAAATTTGTAAAATAATACGCAAAGCCACAGAACTGGGTGTCTTTTTGTCATGGCTGTACGTGAAAAGACTTTGACCTAATAGTCAACAACAAAAAATGTACCATCTTGTTAACTGTATTACACCAACGTGGCAACATGGTCGAGACGGTATTTCTAAAAATGACAGATCATAACAGTGTTATGAGGAACTCTAGAAAGAAATCAAATGCTGCGATAAGATAAAAGCATGTGGGTCCTGACTAATGCACGCAACATCGCGTCACACAGAAATTCCTCTTGATCCTCTCGAGCCGGTCGGACTGCATTTTCTTTGTCTGATGATGAGGTACGCCGCTCAGGAATGAAACCAGATTCCAACGAGACACCGATCTGTTAACTGGAAAGAAATAATAGGGAACACGCCTCATTTTATTTTTAGTGCCTTTCTTATGCATTCCAATATGACTTAACAGTGCTGAGTGCAATGGATGGATAAGGGCATTAGAGCATGTCTGTGAATTTATTTATTTATATGTTTATTAAACCTAGAACGTGAACTGTGTTAAGGCTCTGAACAAGCTTATGCTATCTTGGATAATTCCATATTTCTGATATATACTGCTTCTCCAGTGCATAACTAACCAAATATGGGTTAGTCTCCCTAGCCAATTCAAGTTAATAGCATTGTTACAGCACCCCCTCCCTTATTTTTAATTTGGGTATTTTGTTTCCTTGTCTTAAACTATTGCTAAGGGGAGGGCACATGCTCTTTTAGCAACAGTGAGACATGATTATCGGACAACAGCCTTAGTGACAGCATTTGTGTGCTGGCCAAAATAAGCAAGCTAATGCTTTGTGCTAATGGCAACAACAAGCTGAATAGGTGAGTTCAGGAAATGCCCAGCTCTGAAAATTTTTGACACGTTGACAAAGTTCTTAATTGAGTGCAAGAAGGATCCAACTTCCAGTAATAAATGTGCTTATTAGTCCCCTACCGGAAACGGAGGGGACTATAGGATTGCACTCCGTCCGTCCGTCAGTTCGTCCGTCCGCATTCATGTCCGCACCATAAATTCAATACCGTATGACCTAGGAACATCAAAGTTGGTGTGTGGATGCATCTTGGGGAGAGGGTGTGTCATGTGCTCTATTCAGGTCACTTTGACCTACTTTTTAGGAAATATAATATGCATACACTGGTAGGGGACTAGTATTGCGCAGCAATACGACATTCGTCAATAGGCGATGCAATTGTTCATTATGTATTGAGTTCAAGACTGACCAGCCCTTAGAGTTGAGATCCAGTGGAAGGAACTGTGGCCCTGGTATAAGCAGTGATCCAAGATAATTGATCATTGGTGGGCATAATTTGGGGTGCATTCAAGTAGGTTTAATTTCTGGGAAATGAGGTGAAATTGTTTTCTTGGTATAAATTGCATGTTATGGTTAAAATGGAAGTTCCAGAAGATACTAGGGTGAATCATCAGAAAACAGGAAACACATCTGGGGTAACAGTGCTTGTTTCTAGTGCTCGATGTTATAGACATCTAATTGGTTCAGCGTTGCTGTTGAAAAAAAGATCTATTCCATGATATTGATGCTCAAAATTGGTTACAGAAAAAAATTGTGCTGAACATTTAGGACTTTGTGACACCTGGAGGAGTTGTAAAATGATTTGTTTGCAGTTTATAACTGAGCTGAAATGACCCCTTTTCCTTTCTTACTGGCCTTTTTCCGTTCCATGTGGACAATTTAGCACATTTTAAAAAGGGCCCAAAAGGGCGTGGTTACCCAGCTGAAGCCCAAATATCACGCGCCACAATTTTTTTCTCACGTATTTACTCTGACGCAATGCTACATGGGTGAAAAGTAGTTTTTAGATCATGGCTACGCATTGAGGAAAAATAATAAAACTGTTCTCCTTTAAAAATGTGTCATGGTGTGGGGAGCTTTTTGAATTCTCTCATTCACTTTCTCAGCCATCTTTGTTAACAATAAAATATAACTCAAAATCAAGACCTGCATTTCCTTTTGACTTGATGGCAGCGATAAGAAAGGGAATGACATGGCTGTTTATTTTTTTGTCAAAGTGTCTCTAAACAAATGCACCTGTACTTGGCATGCTCCTTAAACACTGTGGCTTCAGGCACTGAAGAAGTTCAAGGACTGGAAATGTGGCCCTGGGCTGGAATTTTGCAGAGACTTCAACCCTCATTATGTTCTGGATTAATTTGACCTGACTCAATGCTCAATGTCAAATGCGCTTAACATACTTTTTTCAGTTAGATTCCCCCCCCCAACTTTATCGGTAAAACATGAATTTAAGTCAAAAAATGTATCTTATGTTACAAACTCACATTGTAAGCAACATGTTGTTGTTGTTGTTGTTGTTGTTGTTGTAGTTTGGGTTATTTTGACCCCAAGATCAATTATTACATCAAACCATCATTTTGACCTCATTTTTGTTGTGTTGTCTGGGGACTGGGGGCATGTTCAAATCAATTTCCCATTCATTTAACATACCGTCATATTCGTTTTGCTATAATCCTGTAAAATTGATGCTTGATATATCAGGGGAGGCTGGGGAGTCGTGTTGTATTCACTTGACTGTTAAAATGGTCAGTAGAAGGGCATAAATGAGCTGAGAGGAGATTGGGTCACACTTTCAGTTACAAACATCTTATGTAGTTTTTCACTGCAGGGATCAAACTGACCTCAAACTAAAAATGGTTTATAAATTTGAACATAATGGGAGGGTTAAATAAAGTTATGTTAACTCAGCTGCGAGCTTTGGCTGGCATGTTATACTTGGCAGAGTCCTAGGACAGGCTGGCGCTAATTTGTCTTTGGAAAGAATAATTTTTTTTTTTTTCGCAATGATGAGCATTAAAGCAGGATTGTTTGAGGCAGTCAGACCTCTGGGTTGAGACACTCTCACAGTCACACTTATTCATCGAACAGGCCTGCAGGTTAAGCAACAAACGCCACTTCCCGTGGTGCCTCAAAGTTTTCCAAACCATAAGGGACAGTTTTACCACCTGCCCTGGGGGGGAAAAAATACCTGATCTGAGTGAGTTTGGTGACGACCAAATAAAATCAAGTATGATACGTCATATTGAAGGTATTAACTTGTTCTTTAATATTATCAAGTGAAAATATATTTTTTGAGAAATTGTCATAGAAGAAACAAGCAAAAACTACTCCGTCACGGAATTACACAAAATTGACGTGGTTTTTTTAATGTTGTGTTTAACTATCCAGAAAGTGATGTTCCTATCATAGTTAAGTTATGAAACTTCAGTATGTTCATATTTAAGGTGTTTTTTGTTAATACTGTCAGTTATAGAAACAAATATTGACTTTAACCCTGCTTTATGGTCAAGAAATTTCAAAAAGTCAATGTCACGGAATAACAAGAGGCAAATTGTCACGGAATGGCAACAATAGTATTAATTAGTTTCAATGTATTTATTTCAATATATTATACATATATACATAATTATTTACATTTTTACAGTTTAGCAATATATTACAATGAGTTTTCCACTTATAATGACCAATCATAATACATACTTCAAAAATTTTTTTATCTCCATGTCAACATTGGCTTGGCGGCCCCCTGTGATGAGTACACCCTGCTCATGTGGTAACCTTCAATAATGGTTTGGAATTACACTCCCATCTGCAGTGGGTAACTCCCCCTTCCCACTGCAAGCCTTCGTACTCTTTCATAATAATGGCCACTAGGTGGCAACCGCAAGTCGACGACGACTGAGGACCAATCAGTGCCGAGCTTACAAATGCGTCGCCAGCAGCAGACGGAATGGCGGAAACCACGTGTAAACAGTAAACGATCCGCGATGATCATGGCAGAAAATACTCCCAAAAAAAGGGTATACCGTTGTGCCGAAGGGCTTTCATGCTTGTGCGTGGTATGTCAGTGCGATATAAGATTAGGAACCACGTGGGTCGCCCAGAGCCAATGACAAACGATGTGTTAGATTCTCAGCTTAAAGCAGGATGAGTGCGCTGATTGGATGGTTGTGATCATGTGACCTAGTGGCCATTATTATGAAAGAGTACGAAGGCTTGCTGTGGGTAGGGGGAGTTACCCACTGCAGATGGAGTGTAGTTTGGAATGTGACAGAAATCTTCCATTACTTATTGCCAACAATAAAAATCCAGTTATGAAATGACTGCAATAATCTTCTCTGGAGATCCGATGTCTGCCATCTGCCTAAAATACGTGTATGGTGAATGCTTACAACGACAGAGGGGTAATATACAAGAACGGACCGACCCAAGGTCCTTTATTTCTGGCAGTAATGGTCTGCTGCTATTTTTCTAGTGGAAGGCTGTAATAGAGCCTGAAGCTTTCACTAGGCCCACATCTTAAGGGAACGTCTCCCTTTTGGCATTTGCTATGTTTTTTTCTATTGTTTTGACTGCTAGTTTAGCGTTGATTAAGGTTGGCAAGACTTTGTTGGTTGTTCAGTTCGTTCAAAAATCTATCTTTTTGACCCTAGAGTTATAGCTCAAAAATTGGGATCTTGTGACGGGCAAACAGTGACTAGACGTGTGATCACATGATCCCAGGCTGGGTACATTACGTACTGCTCATGGTGTTGGCTTAGGGAGGGAAATGGAGGAAGAAAAGTTGAATGATTATTCAGTCACCCCATTATTGTACCATTACTCACTGAAATGTCATGGATTGTCTTTCAAACACTACACAAGATGTTTTATTGATTAAGAGCTAGTTTTTATAGGAGTCAGGCAGGCGGTGATTCATGACCCCTTTCGGATTTGCGCAAAATTTTTTTTTATTGATCGATGTATTTTAGAAACGAACAAAAATCACATTTTCTATCATTTATAGGGGCCGCTTTTTTTTTTTTTTTTTTTAGGGGGTCCTGGAATATTGGGGTCAAAATCAGCCAAAATGGCAAAATTGCCGAAATTAGGTTTTTGAATGCTTGTATATCTGTGCGCCCTGAGTGGACCAAATTGATTTTTGTCCCCCGCCGTGCAGAACATAGTATTCACGACCGTATGTCCGTCCGTACGTCCCGAATCCTTGTCAGCGCGGTATCTCAAGAACGAATTGACGGATTTCCTTCAAATTGCATGTTAACATGTATCAGGGTGGTACCCCGGCGCCAGTTGATTTTGGTGACCTTCGCGTCACTCTCAAGGTCACACCGAGAGATTGCTCATTTTGACACGATTTCGCATCTTGTGGCGGGGGACAAAGACACGTTAGTGGCAAATACTTGTCATTTTTGCAAGTCTATTGGGTATGGACGCTCCAAATATGTCCAAACATTTTGGCAGTTGACTTAGGGCGCAGCCCATAGATGGCGCTGCAAATCACTACTTTTTGTAATTATGCACACTATCCCAGGGGTTGTGTGGCTTGGTCCCCAAGTCAGCCAACGTAGTTTTGCATGTTATTATAGATTAGGACCTCTTACTTTGATTTAGGTGAAAATTACGGTGGCTGACTTAAAGTGCGCTTTTTGCCGCCGAAAGGTGAAATTACCACATTTGCATATTTCTCCATGCACCCTTAGTCAAAAGTGATGAAATATGACTCATGTTGACACTCAGCATCTCTAGTGTCAGTGGTTAAGAGTTTCGTGGCTGATATTTGTATTTACCCTTTTTGCTCCGTTTTTTTTTGGGGCCACTTCACGAAAAAGCTGAACATGGTAAACTGGGAACTTTCTCAGATTTTCATGAAACTTGCAGGATTTGCTTCCTTAACTGGGAGGAAGGTGTCCTTTAAGTTTGAGAGAAATGTGGAAAGCCACTTTGTTTATAGGCCACCACTTGGTGGCAAAATTGGAACTAAACTGCAAAAAGTAGCACTTTCAAATAACCTTATATCTCATAAACTGTTTATTTGATTTTCATCAAATTTGTTGTACATTTTTCACCAGAACCCATGAAGCTAAACCTGGTTTTATTTATTTTTTTTTTGCCACGTATTAAAGGAGTTTTCCAATCAAATCCAAAGTCCGTTCTGAGATTTGTATGATGAAATCAATATTGGTGTAAGCCAGGGCTGCCCAACCCTGTTCCTGGAGAGCTACCATCCTGTAGGTTTCTACTCCAACCCCAATTCAACACACCTGATTCAGCTCATTAGCAGCTTGTCGAGATCTGTTACTGGGAAAGCAGGTGTGGTTTGCTTTGGTTGGAGTGATAACCTTCAGGATGGTAGGTCTCCAGGAACAGGGTTGGGCAGCCCTGCTGTAAGGGGTCACCAATAGGTGTCCTTTGGCCGGTGCTAGACGGGGGTGCCCTTTACACTAGGTGAGGTGAGTAAAGGGCAAGGGTCCCAGGTAACCGGTTGACCCGTCCGCTTAGGCAGTTGGCGACGGCTGCTGGACAGGGTAAGCCTGCGGTGGCTGTGGAATTGGTCCACAGCATGCTTACCATCAGCAACAACAATAGCAGAGCTGCCGGATAATTCACTCGGTTAAGGCACTGTGCTGCAGTGCAGAGGTGACTATTACGGGTTCGAGCCCTGGTCGTACCAACCGGCAGTGGTCGGCAGCTTTTTCAGAGTAGCGCAAAATTGGCCATCGCGCTATAGGGTTTCAAATTGGGAAGGGACTGCCGGGTATGCGATGCAAACAGCTTTGTTCGTTGCTCAAGCGCCTCCTGTTGGCCAGACGGGTGCTCGTCAGGAAGATTCTGGGTTTGTTCATGTCCGGGTATCCTCCGCCCTCGTTCTGAACTTGCGAAGATTCAACCAATGAGTGTATAAGAAGCAGTGGCTGACGGGCACGTGCTTCGGAGGAGAGCCGTGAACTGTCTTCACTATCCTGAGTTGGCGGCAAGGGGTCGCATACGAGCAAGCTTTGTACATAGTTCACCAATTGGGCATTCCAGATTTGGGTGGGATTGGAGATGCCAAATTAAAAAAAAAAAATACAACAACAATAGCAGCCATTTACATGACACAATTGTGACATGTGTGACAAAAAAAAATCTGTTTTAATCTGAAACATCCTGCATTCTGTGAGTATCAGGGATGGATTATGTAATTGATAAGATCTGCCTGACTCTTATAAAACTGGCACTTAATTTATTGCCTCACTTCATTAAATTCACTGAATTAGGTTATTGATATTTTGTTCCATTTGCTTGGTTGAAAGGGCCAATAATAATAATAATAATAATGATAATAATAATAATAATACTGATTTGCAAAGGTCAAAACAGGAAACACACTGAATCTGAAAAGTAAGTTAAATAAAAGAATAGTAAACCAATGGAATAACACTACGTAACCTAATAGACCATATTGGTTTAAGGGGCGTGAAAAAGCGAGCCTTGGAACGCGCATGAGCACTGAACATTTTGTATGGCTGAAAACTGGAGACCATTAATAAGCCTGCAGTCAGCGAGAGGAGCGCAATCTCTCAGCTCAAGGTTTGTGAATCAAGAGACAAATATACAAAGATTTGGACACTCAAAGCTCAAAAATGGAAAAAGTCGAAGGAATAATTGAAAGACTTCTGCTGTCAAAACTATTTGCTCTCAACGGGCGCATCCGCCTTTACAGACCACTCTTTATGAAAACCCACAATAATTGGGTCATTTACAATATCTGAAAGGTAGGTTGACATGGTTTTTATTTCACTGCCTACAGAAATCATTTGGTTTCTTTGTGATTTTGATGATATAAATACTTGCTATACATATAGCCGACAAAATTGAATTTGCTTGCTAGTTAGTTTTGCGGGCGTGAATTAATGTCGTTAACACCACGATGATTGGGTCCCATGCCATAAGTCACTGTGTTCCTGTGATGAATTTGCATTGTGCAAAACAACCAGCATATATTCTGGGCGGTTTTATTTGTGAGAAGGGGGTTTGGAATTTAATATTAATATTTAATATTGTGAATGCATACGCTGTGCCTGCCCT
Organism: Gymnothorax reevesii; assembly: GCA_029721435.1. Classification (NCBI taxonomy): domain Eukaryota; kingdom Metazoa; phylum Chordata; class Actinopteri; order Anguilliformes; family Muraenidae; genus Gymnothorax; species Gymnothorax reevesii. The sequence goes on from CM056574.1 coordinate 166,233,289, forward strand.
AGCAACCCAGTGTGTCATCAGTAACATGGCAGCCACCGTTATATGCCACTACCGCGAATAGCAGCACAGGAAACTAAACTCTAAATTTCCTTTACTGGATGTGCGCTTGACTTGTATACTTACCAGAATGCTCCTCTGGGTACCCAAACATATTGGTTGGGGTTGAATACGGAATTCTTAATCTGGCTGTCTAGACTAAAAATGTGCGCTGCACACTGTAGAATGCTCTTGAATGAAAATTCTTCCTGTTTATAGTCCGAATCCACGCTATAAGCTGCCTTCTACCACAGTGAAAGGGAAAGAACTTAATTCCCCCCCTGTCAATGTGATGCGTGCATCTATAACCATACAGTCTGCAAAGAGCGTGCACGCAACCCAAATCTCGCTTAAGCCAAACTGGTCTATAAGGCAATTATAAAATTGTCTTGGATAGTGTTTTTTTTTTTTTTGCATGAGCATTCCATTGTTGTCATTTTTTAAATAAATAACCCTATAAAAACTACGGATTTCTGTGTTGTATATGGGTTGGCCGAATGCTGCTTCTGCTCTCAAACCTGAAGAACTTCTCACTCCCTTTAAATTCTAGCAGAGATTTCTAGGTTTCCAACATTCTTAAATATTTCCTGCTGAATTACTTGGAAATATTTACAAAAGTATAAAATGATGTTCAAGATCCAGATATTCTCCATCGGTTGTGATGCTGTGGCCATAAACCATTGTATCCTATGTTTGAATATTTCTCTCAATGAAAGTGTGATGTACAGTAGCTTCAGTGAAACTCTGCAACCAGCAGATAAAGAATATGTATGTGACATTGTCCCACAATGTGATAGAAATGGTTTTGCTCACTTTGTACCCACTTAAGGGTAAACTTAATTTAAAAATTAGAGTTTAAGCAATCAAACATATATCTCCCAAAAGTAATTCCTCTTCATGGCTTACATTGGACAGGAAATTCTATCTGTCAGCCGGCCGCATACATTCTCTCCCTAGTTCGTGCGCCCGTGCGTCTGTCCGTCGGTCTCTCGCTCTCTCTCTCTCCTGGCTTGTGCAGGATTGTGTTATGGCCCCAATTTGTTATTACATTTATAACACAACAGCAACAGCAAGGAATGACAGACACAGTTTTAAAAACCTAAACACATTTAATTAAACAGACAAAGACTAATAACAACTAACTAACTGACCAAGATTGAAAAATAAGAAAAAACAGAAATAATTACAGTCCCTTTTTGGTGGGGTGGCTTGGTGATGTCCTGGATGAAGAAAATGCACAAACACAGGCAAAGAAATCCACAAAAGAAACGTCACAGGTCTTGAACAGAATGGCAGGTCTGGTCATCTTCTTGCAATTTCTCCTACTACTTTACTGTCTCAATTCTTTTCCTTATATACTCTTTTGCAGACCCCACCCACATTTAGACCTCTTTTTTTTAATTTTCTGAGACTTGCCCCAGACATGCCCAGGACATGTCAAAACATGACTCCAGTCTGAGCCCAACAAAAAAAGGCAAATACTGCCATCTAGTGGCCTATATTCACATTACACCTCCATTCCAAAAGGGAAAAATTTTGACTCATAAAGGCAAAATTTTTCTTTTCAATACAAAATGGTTAAGTGAACACTTGTCTATATATACATATCATACAATATTCAAACACATGATATATATATACACATTCAAACACGGGATAAGCAATCAGCAATTACATTGTCTGTACCCTTCACATGCTTAATTTCCAAGTCAAACTCCTGTAAAATCAAACTCCAATTCAACAATCTCCGATTCTTGTTTTTCATCTTACTCAAAAACATTAACGGATTGTGGTCAGTGTACACAATCATTGGCTTTTGTCCTGTACAAACATAAACCTCAAAGTGTTGTAAAGAAAGGACCAGAGCCAACAGTTCCTTCTCTATTGTGGAATAGTTCCTTTGGTGGCGATTGAACTTCCTGGAGAAGTATGCCACGGGATGCTCAATGTCATCAGAGTCACTTCTCTGTAGGAGCACAGATCCACAAGCTTGGTCGCTAGCATCGACCGCGATGGAGAACGGTTTGTTGAAGTCAGGAGATTTGAGCACGGGGAAGTGACACAGCAGAGACTTCAGGCGATCGAAGGCTCTCTGGCATGCATCATCCCAGGTGAACTTTACGCCTTTCTTCAGTTGGTTAGTTAGACTGAGAGCAATCTCAGCAAAGTTCTTGCAGAACTTGCGGTAGTACCCGATCATTCCAAGGAAGCGGCGCAAAGCTTTTTTGTTGTCAGGAACTGGAAAGTCCATGATGGCTTGGACTTTAGCATTTATGGGTGCCACCTTACCCTGGCCTATGACGTAGCCAAGATAGGTGACAGTAGCACAACCAAAGTCACTCTTGTTCAGGTTAACAGTCAGGTTAGCCTGGGTCAGGCGCTGGAACAACGTCTCTACATCTTTTAGATGTTCTTCCCAGGAGTCACTCCATGTGATCAGGTCATCGATGTATGCACCCGTGTGTGGCAATCCGGCGATTGTAGACTGTATCATCCTTTGGAACGTGGCTGGGGCATTTTTCATGCCAAAGGGTAGGACTTCATACTGGTACAATCCAGATGGTGTGGCAAAAGCAGAGATGCTCTTGGCCCTCTCAGTTAAAGGCACACACCAATAACCCTTCAATAAATCAATCTTGGTCAGAAACTTTGCTTGCCCTACACTATCAATACAATCATCAATCCTAGGTATTGGAAACACATCAGTTCTAGTTACAGCATTGACTTTGCGATAATCTGTACAGAATCTAGTACTTCCATCAGGTTTTGGAACTAGCACACAGGGTGAACTCCAATCGGAGTTGGAGGGTCTGATAATATCATGTTTTAACATGTACTCAACCTCTTTCTCAGCAATCTTTCTCTTTTCAGGATTCATCCGGTATGGATGCTGTTTTATTTGTTTGGCATCACCAACATCTACATCATGAGAGGCTATAGTAACTCTCTTTGGAACATCAGGAGACAAATCCTCATATTTCTTGATCAACCTTTCAAACTGATCTCTCTGTGAGGGTTCTAAGTGCTGGAGTTTTACATCAAGATTTTGCAACACTTCAGTGTTTGACAATTTACATGAAAGAACTTCAGCTTTAATTCTTGGTTCATCATCTTGAAACTCCCCCTCATCTTCACACGTTTCGACCATTGGAGAATCTGAAGTGACAGCTGCAACCCTAGCATTTCTGTCATGATAAGGCTTTAGCATGTTAATATGACACAATTGTTTTGGTTTTCTCCTATCTGGAGTCTTCACAATGTAATTGAGATCATTGAGTTTTGTCAGAATTTCATAAGGACCATGAAATCTAGCCTGCAATGGATTGGACTGCAAGGGAAACAACACAAGGACCTTGTCTCCTGGTTTAAACTCACGGCTTCTAGCCTTATGATCATACCAAGTTTTCATTTTTCCCTGACTTGATTTCAAGTTCTCTTTGGCAAGGTGACAAGCTGCACGCAATCTTTCCTTGAACTTGCTAACATAGTCTAACAGACTAATGTGCGGCTCTTCCTCTTGCCATTGTTCACTCAATAATAGCAAAGGTCCTCTCACTTCATGACCAAACACTAGCTCAAATGGACTGAATCCAGTAGACTCCTGCACTGCTTCTCTAGCTGCAAACAACAGCAAATGACCCCCTTCATCCCAGTCTTTCTCATGGTCATAACAATAAGTCCTCATCATTGTCTTGAGAGTGGAATGAAACCGCTCTAAGGCACCCTGACTTTCTGGATGATAGGCACTAGAAAGAATCTGCTTTGCACCTAGTTCATACACAACCTGCTGAAACAATCCTGAAGTGAAATTGCTACCCTGGTCTGACTGAATTTCCCTGGGAAGGCCAAACAACGTGAAGAACTTTATCAAAGCCTTCGAGATTGCAGTTGCCTTGATGTTACGTAGAGGTATGGCTTCGGGGAATCGGGTAATGGACCAACGCAATCAACAATGACCCTAGAGAATGGCTCCCCAAATGCTGGGATAGGCTGCAATGGAGCTACAGGTGGGTCTTACTGGTGTTTTCCAACTACCTGACAAGTGTGACAGGTTTTGCAAAAGTTGGAAACGTCTTTCCGAAGCCCAGGCCAAAAGAAGTGTTTCATGATCTTATCAACAGTCTTGTTAACACCAAGATGACCTCCTAAAGGTAAACTATGAGCCATTGTTAAGATCTCATTCCTATAGACCTTCGGAACAACAATTTGCCTGACCACTGCCCAATCTGCATTGGCAGAGATATCAGGAGGGCGCCACTTCCGCATCAACACACCATCCTTGAGATAATACCCAACTGGAACTGCGTCTATTTCTTTATCAGGAAGGGCTCTCCTCTTTAGTACACAAATTTCAGGATCATTAGTTTGCTCCTAAATCAACCGCTTTCTGGACAGAGACAAGTCTCCAGACACATCAGAATCACCAGACCCATCCGGCTGGCTGAATAGAGAACTGATAAAAGTATCTGATAAGTCCTCAAACGGAGAAACCATAGTAGGCCAATCAGAGTCATGAGGCGAACCACCTGAGTCCTGACTATTCAATGTGCTGGACTGCACCACAAAATCTTCTTCTTTAGCCTTCTTGGCCATAGCACGAGTCACTGCGCAAGAAGGATACAGAGATGGGTCCTCATCCCCATCTTCAGTGCTCGGCTGTGAAGTCTGTGAAGTATGTACTGGGGGAACTACTTTGCCCCCAGCCAGGTCATTGCCTAGCAACAGAGAAACACCCTTTATAGGTAGACTTGACATAAGTCCCACCTTTACCTGTCCTGTAACTAAATCTGACTTCAAGAATATAGAGCGCAGGGGTACAGATACAGTCCTCCCTTCAATACCTTGTACAAGTATGAAATCCCCTGAAGCGGTCTCATCACGTAACTCCAAGGAGTCCATCAACAAAAGTGACTGAGAAGCTCCGGTATCCCTTAGGATATATATGGGGACAGGAGTAGTATGCTCATTCAGAGCCACAAATCCCTCTGACACAAATGGAAGAAATTCCTCCCTCACGAAGTCAGCTGTATCAGGCTTTTTAGCCCCACAAGAAGCAGGCAATTTAGCAGATTGGTTATCTACTACAGGGGTTTCTAACCTTGTTTTCTCAAAGGCATTTGGTTTGGTATCCTTTTCTTTTTCTTTCTTAGCTTTAAGGAACCAACAGTTAGTTGTAACATGACCAGATTTCTTGCAATAACTGCAAACTAGACCACTTTTGTCACTGTCAGCTTTCACACTTTGATCAGACCTGTTACTGGATTTCTGAGCACCATCACCAGATTTGTCTTTGTCTTTGGGTGAGGAATCTTGGGTATCACCATATCCCTTTTTCTGAAATTGGGACCATCTATTATTATTGCTAGACTGAAATTTGGACTTATGTGTGAGAACATATTCATCTGCAAATTTGGCAGCTGATTGCAAATTCAGTGCTTGCTTCTCATTAAGGTAGGTCTTAACATCATCTTTAACACAGTTCTTGAATTCTTCAACTAACACCATCTCTTTTAGTGAGTTGAAATCATCCTTGACCTCCATAGAAGTACACCAGCGCTCAAAGCAAACCTGCTTTTCATTAGCAAATTCAACATAAGTCTGATTTTCAGATTTCTTCAGACCTCTGAATTTCTGTCGGTAAGCCTCTGGAACCAACTCATAAGCTCTCAAAATAACCTTTTTGACAACCTCATAATCAGAGGAATCATCTGCAGACAAAGCCGAATAGGCTTGTTGAGCTTTACCCTTGAGGACAGTTTGCAACATCAGAGGCCAGTGTTCCTTTGGCCACTGGCGACTCTTTGCTACCTTTTCAAAACACTGGAAATAGTTGTCAACATCCTTTTCCGAAAATGGAGGCACCAGTTTTACCTCCTGGCTAGCCCGAAATTTATTTTCAGTTGCTATTTTAATTTTTAGTTGCTCCATTTGGAGTCTTTCTTCTCTATCGAATTTCTCTAATTCAAAATCTCTCTGTCTCTGTCTCTCTCTTTCTGCTCTTTGTTTTTCTTTTTCTTCCCTCTCAAATTCTCTTTGTTTTTCTTTTTCCTCCCTTTCTTTTTCTCTTTCCTCCCTTTCAATCTCTAGCATTTTTAATTTAAGTTCCATTTCTATATTTGGATTTTCCACTGGAAACTGTTCCAGATCTCCTGGTGCAAACACATTTTCATCAATGTAATATTCAACTATCTCTCTAGCCAGTCTTGCTTTTCGCATGGCTGGTTTTACCTCTGTCAGCTCCAACTGTCTGCAAATTTCTAGCAGTTCTGTCTTTTTAAAAGACTTCAAAACCCCTACGGTTGGTGATGCCAAGAAATCATCCATTGCTGTTGTCAATATATATCTAGGAAAATTCACAAAAACAATTTCACAATTTGGAATGTTAGATTTTCAATAAATTACTCACACAATGGTCTATCCCGGACCTTGAGCCCCCAATTTGTTATGGCCCCAATTTGTTATTACATTTATAACACAACAGCAACAGCAAGGGATGACAGACACAGTTTTAAAAACCTAAACACATTTAATTAAACAGACAAAGACTAATAACAACTAACTAACTGACCAAGATTGAAAAATAAGAAAAAACAGAAATAATTACAGTCCCTTTTTGGTGGGGTGGCTTGGTGATGTCCTGGATGAAGAAAATGCTCAAACACAGGCAAAGAAATCCACAAAAGAAACGTCACAGGTCTTGAACAGAATGGCAGGTCTGGTCATCTTCTTGCAATTTCTCCTACTACTTTACTGTCTCAATTCTTTTCCTTATATACTCTTTTGCAGACCCCACCCACATTTAGACCTCTTTTTTTTAATTTTCTGAGACTTGCCCCAGACATGCCCAGGACATGTCAAAACATGACTCCAGTCTGAGCCCAACAAAAAAAGGCAAATACTGCCATCTAGTGGCCTATATTCACATTACAATTGTCTGCAGTGGTGACCTATGGGTAATGTAGTTCCTTTCTACTGGAATGAAGGATATGACTTGAATGAGTGTTTGTAGTACATTATGTTAATTTTCTTCTCCAGAAAGACCTCCCTCCCTCGTACTCTGCGGCGATGCAGCACCAGCCTTCCCTCAGGCCATACGGTGAGGTTGTCTATGGGACTGGAGGCGGGCCATACATCCTCAGCCAGCCTCATTATGTCCCACAGCCTTACCCTCCTGTAGTGACTGCCCACGTCACCCACCGCGACATCCGTAAGATCTCCCCCCTCTGGTTTGGCTATAGTCTGTTTACTCTCAATCTGTACGTCTGTCTCTGTCTCATTTCTATCTGTATCACTCTCTTCCACTCTACCTGCATCTCTCTTTCTCTCCATTTCCCCTGCAGTTTCAATCTTCATGTCTCTACCTCTTCCTTTCTCTCTCTCTCTTTCAGAGAGTGACAGTTTGATGAATGGTTATTGATGTGGTGCCACAATTGATCTGTAAGGGTAAATGCTCAGTGTTTTTTTTTTTTTTTTTTTTTTGTTAATTGACAATGTACAATGAATTTAGAATCCCATCACTGTGGATTGAGCGTTTGCTCATTTCCCTAGCATGTGCGTGGTGAATAGTGACGATAGGAAGTATGCGAGATGGAATATACCAATATGCCTTCATTTCATGGTATGCTGCTTGCTGTTTGACGTCGCATCTGTGGCTCTTTGGTGATCCAGTACAATATTGGAATGGATTCAAAAAACAGCTCTTCTGGGGCTTTGTTCAGTGCAGTTATCCCTCCAATTCTGTAATGCTAATACGCAGTAAAAATCTCCTCATTTGTCTCTGTGACTTCCAGCGCCTCCTCGCAGAAAGAAGCAGCAGTTCTGTGGTAGAAATGCCCGCTGTTACGGGGGCTCGGGAGTCACCATACTCCTGCTCATCCTGCTCGCTGTTGCCATCTGGCTGGGAGGTGAGGCACTGCAATGAGAGTTCCCACCGCAAGAACAGAGGGATGAGAACTGGGCATTCAACACACAACTTCTGCCGTTTTCTGCCACTGCAGTGTACCTCATGCTTAGTTTACCTGAAGACTTTATGGCATCTGGTTCAATATCAGGCTTTCTCTACTGTTACCTTATAACCTCAGCTGTTCTTCCTTTGCTAGTTTTTTATTACTTAGAAAACTGGGAATGCAAACTCTCTAGCTGACTGACATTTCAGTCAATGAAGCGAACAGAACAGCTGTTAATGATGATCACTTATGTTTGCCCACCTCTAACTCTTATTGGGCTCATTTCATGGATTAATCATATTTCACATGTAATTTTGTCTGAATTAATCTCATTTCTAATTTCGGTGTGGTCCAGAGCTAAGCTTAAAGGGGAACTCCGGTCAATTTCAACAAGTACCTTTGTTGTTAGTGGTGAAGGAGTACTGTCAATAGCGAGACAAACGAAGAAATTTGGTTTTTCCTACACCGAGTTATGCTCCTGCTAAAGTTCGCACCTAAGCGGCTCCAATGGGGCAGGGTTTTAATGTGCTTTTAGCCTCTTAACATGATCGAGATGTCATTTCAAGTCCATAGCCATGTTAACCTAACCCTTCTAACTAAGTGACCACAGTGAATTTGACTGCAGTAGCTTACCTAGAAATGCATAAAAGGTGTGCTAATTGGTTTACTTCCTGTGTTCCGGTGAAGTCCACATTAGCCACTGTGGTCACTTGGAAGGGTTAAGTTAACATGGCTATGGACTTGAAATGACATCTCGATCGTGTTAAGAGCAGACCTGCCAACATGTACGCATTTTGACATCAAAGTACGCTGGTACGAGTTGATGCTATTTGAGTACGCATATGGCTGGATCTCTCCAGTTTCAGTTTAAGCGTCAGTTTAAGTTGACACACTCATCAGTTGATGTCCGGTGAGCAGAGGCGCGTATGCCTAACGATAATACTTCGACCAATCAGAGAGTGCGTGTGCCTCACCTGCCCTCCCAACTACGGCCCTCTCGAAAAAAACCTCGCTTCATTGAGTTTAGTCTCATTCCCAAGTTATAGGCTGCAAACCCTCTTCGCCACACCCCTGGGTCATCATATGTTGAAAATACACCCAATTCAAACATCGGTGAAATGGTAAATTCTACTATGGATGCAGCGAATCCTGTATTTTGATGAGTAGAATACCTACGGTAGAATACCCGGCGCTGCTTGAAGAGCTGACGTTCGATTATAATGCCGTTTCACTGCGTATTAATCTCATTGTCACGAAAAGCGAACGCCTTTTACTATAGTTTGAGATAATTTCGCTTTTATTTTGGTTTGTGCTTGCAGAAATACTGTGAAACGGCCTAAAACAATGAAATGTAATAACGAAGTTCGCAAAAGGCTTTCTGACATTCTGTGTAATGTTCCACATGATCGCCTCCAAAGGCAGCGTTTGATACGCTGTTTCAAATGCACCACTAATGGCGCTTTTCCACTACGTGGTACCGGCTCTACGCTACTCTACTCGGTACCGGATATTTTTCTGGGAGGTTGTCTGCCTTGAGTGGATAGTACTGCCTCTGTGAAGCTGGTCATCATAGTGGCGCAGCACGAAACCTCCGCGATGTCATCCTCAATACGACACACAATGTAGCTACAGTTATATCAAGTTTACATTTATTCCATCGATTTTGTTAAAGATTTTTGTGTTCAAATCCGGTATTGTATTTTCTGAATTGAATTGCATTTTCTATTTGACATTGTCGTGTCCAATTCAGTTGCCCGTAAAATTGCGTGCCACCCCACAACGCAAAGCAGTGAAATCCGTAAAAGGCATGGAAAGCGAATGTATATTTCACTCTAAAGTTCACCGCAAAACAAACGAATTGTTAAAGTATGGGATAATTAAGTGATCATTGCAGAGCAGAGTTCCTCGTTGCAAATCGCAGGACATGGCAGCCATCAGAATTAATCGCTTATGCGTCATCTCATTTGTGATAACTTAAAGAGAAAAATGATTCGTTGACATCCGTCATGTTTTTTTTCTGTGCGATTTTATTAAAACGAGGCTTGATAGCAGAACTTTCTTAAGGGGAATTAGTTAGGGAACATAACTGAACACAAGACCGTCACTTAATTTCGCCATGAACGGGCCACAAGCAAAGAGAAACGCATTTCCTGAATGTAGCTTTGATGAATAAGCGAAACCGTCTTTGAAAGGTAAGGCAATGCACAGTGTATCGAACAAGATGTCTGTAACGGTATAATTCGATGATTATTATAACTGATTATTAAAATTCCTCAATATAACTTGAATGAGAGGTCGACGAAAGAGTCGTCTTTCGCAGTGACGATACACTCTGACCAATCAGTAGGCCTTAGTGTGTCACATCACTTTTTAGTACCTAGTACCCGGTTGGCTTTTTTGGAACCCCGGGAGAGCAGGTATCAGAAAAGGTGGTACCAGTAGGTACTTTTTTCTAATGGAAAAGCAAAAGAGGCGAGTAGAGTAGAGCCGGTACCGCGTAGTGGAAAAGGGCCATAAGATGAGAATGATGGAAAGTTAAACAGTGCAAGTGTTTTAATGCATGGCAAATTGTATTTGTTTTGGTATTTTTGCCCATTTAATTAATTAATTAATTGATTGATTTGCAATGAATGTCCTCTGTTGACTTGCTTTTCTGGCAACATTTTCAGTTATTATTGACTATGGATTACGCAGTTATTTTATGTGTAACTAAGAAAAGCAAAGTACTACATTTCAAATTCATTTTTACTGCTGTTCTGACAGTAAATTCGCTGGCTGTTTGAAGTAAATTGTATCTCTATGCAATTTTATTTACCAGTAGGGTGGGGGGTGGGGGGGTGGGGGGGGGGGGGGGGGGGGGGTGGGGGGGGGGGGGGGGGGGGGGGGGTTGGGGTCAGGTTGTACTCATAAATTTTCTTCAAGGTTGGCAGGTCTGTAAGAGGTTAAAAGCACGTTGAAAGCCTGCCCCGTTTGAGCCGCTTAGTTGCGAACTCTAGCAGGAGCATAACTCTGTGTAGGCAAAATCAATTTTCATTGTTTGTTTCACTATTGGCAGCACTCCTTCACCACAAACAACAAAGATATGTGTTGAAATTGACTGGAGTTCCCCTTTATCCTGTCTGTAAATAGTTTCCCATGGTCTCTCCTCTTTTTTTTTCTCTTCCACTCTCTCTCTCTCTCTCTCTCCTTCTCTTTTTCTATCTTTCTGTCTGCACATCTCCTGTCCCTCGCAGTGCATTTTAGCTCCCGGGTGTTGCTGGCTGTTGCGAATGGCTACGATGATATTCACGATGAGCCCGATGATGACGACGGTGACTCTCTGGAACTGAATGGCGGCCTGGCCTTAGTGGACACCTGCCCCAACACCACGGTCCTGTGCGATCTGAAGCCGGACTGTGAATTGGGAAGCGACGAAACCGTCTGTGGTGAGCTTGTTGGGGCCGGCAAACTGGCGGATGACTGAATGAGGGTGCAAACGGGCATATGGACAGACAGACAGACAGACAGAAAAGGGCACACGGACTGTAGTGCTGACAGAACGCATAGATGGACATTTGGACAGAGAAATGCTCAGGTCACGCTTTATTTGAAGTGTTGCTCATAAAGGCTTTATAGAGCATGTATAATGCCTTCATAAATAAGACATAATGTCTTCATAAATCATACATAAGCAAACGTCATGCTTTGTAATGGGTGAAATAACACATCCTTCTTCAGCATGTCATGCCAGATGTGATATAACTGATGGTAGTGGCTAATTGCGATAAAGGGTGAAATTGTCAGCGTCACATCTGGCATCACATGTTTAATAAGGATGTGTTATTTCACCCTTTACAAGGCATGTCATTCGCTTATGTATGATTTATGAAGACATTATGTCTCATTTATTTAGGCATTATACATGCTGTGTAAAGCCTTTATGAGCAACACTTCAAATATAGTATGACCAGTGCTCAAAAGTACTGAACCTGCACCCCATATCACAATATTGAATTATTAAGCCTTTGATTCCTGCATACGGAAATTTCTGTGTTATGCTAATTGACTCCGCTGTCCGAATATGGATCTTTCCACATTATTAATTGCTTTGGGGTCCTCAATCTTATCCAGAAAAGGCCAGTGCGGGGGCAGGCTTTCATTCCATTTACACAGTCACACAACGGATCCTACTAATCACGGTCTTCAGCAAAGATTCTAATTCAAACTAATCATGTATCTGAATATTTGCACACAATATGTAAAATCTGGTACACTTTGCATAAAATAACTGCACTCAACTTGTTGCTAAAACATTTCAGCACATTTAATTTAGCTATTTCATACCATTAAATGCTGTGGTAAACATATCTGTTACATATACGATTCCTAATTGACTCGGGCAGAGCAATCATGTTTGGTTTTGTAAAAGCTGGCTGTCAAAGGGTTATGCTAGCTATTTAACTTCCGGGCAATGCCAAGAATGCTACCATGTCTCGAGCACTGACTGATATAAAATGAGCCGTTTTGATATTCGCTCAGCCAAAGCTTGATTAGCACACTCTCTAACCCCTGCCCATCACCACAGTACGATTTGGGACAAAAGGACGCCTGATGGTGCGCACTGCTGAAGACGGGCGATTTCTGCCAGTGTGCTCCCAAGGGTGGGATGAAGATTATGCGGACCGCACCTGCTCCCAGCTGGGCTTCCGTTGGTAAGATCCCCCCCCTATTCCAGACCCCCCCCAGTTCACCACGCAGTATTACTCCATGCATCTGCTCTCCCTTCTGTGTTATAGTCACCCACAGGCTCCATTTCTCTGGTTGCAATGTAGATTCATTGCTTAAAATTCTTTTTGCTTGTATGCAAGCTTCTGGATCTAAGAAGGTTGTTTGAGTCAAATGTACAGCCATTGCCCTCTACAGGTAAACCTTAACAAGTGCTCATTTATGTCTTACTCTATGGGCGCAGGCTTGCATGTAAATATTATTCTGTATTTATTTGGCATTTGCAATCGCAAGCTAATTGCGTGCATGCCTTTTTGTGTGGGTCTGTGCGGTTGTGTTGTGGTGTATTTGTTTGATAGTGTGTGTGTGTGTGTGTGTGTGTGTAATCGGTGATGCCACCCATCGCTGTGACGGCAAACTACCCCAGGCTGTCTGACACTGTGTACGAATCTCAGCCCTAAGTCCCCATCACATACACAAGCTCAGTGTCAGTACAGCATGTGCTCTTTGCGCTTAACAGGAAAGACTTGACTGTACCAAGAATGTTCCCAAAATTAATTGAGGAGTTTTGCTGCCACATTCCGCTCAATTTTCATAATTCACAAAGTTGCGCAACAGCTTTCACAGGACCATAAAGAACCTGTACTGTGGTGTTATTTCTTTTCGTATTTGCTTGACCAGGTATTTGTGGTCTTTTTTCAATGTTTTTGTCGAATCCTGAAGCAAAGCTTAAGCTGCATTATTTTTCTCCTTTTATATGTGCTTTCGCTCAACATATTTTTATTTTTTTGTTCTCTAAATCTTTTAATCTATAGCCGGTTCTGTGTGAGCATGGAGACTATGTCATTGCACAAGATAACTCCTGGTGTATATGAGAATGTTTTTGAATCTTGAATATTCTATTGCATGCGTGCATGCGTGTGTTTCTGTATGTGCACGCGTACGTGTGTGTGTTCCACCCCCCCCCCCCCCCCCCACAGGAGCTACAGAACAGGCAGTGTACAGGGCCAGCCCCTAGCTACCCTCACTGTGACCGGCAGCAGGTTTCGCACCATCCACGGCATGTTCAACATCAGGTAAGGCTGAAGATTCGCTGCCCTATCACATGTTTGGGGACAGTAAGGTAGATAATTTCTATCCTTTTGGCTGAGAAGTTGCTCAGCATCTAGTGATGTCTATGCATCACAGACTATAGACAGTTATTAAATGCCAAGGATTCCTCAGCTGGTTAAACGTACAATTAATTCATTTTAGAGTGCTTAACTATTTGCGGTTGCTTTTGCTCAACTTAAATAAGGATGTAATATACAATAAAAATACCTGTAATTACTACGCACACATTCATTATGTATGTGAATACCTGCAGAGCAAATGTGACAGTATGTGCCTCACCTTCATATTCATTGTTTTGAATCTAATCTATTGTGCCCTGCTAAGTACAGAGCCAGAATAACAAAGCTTGTGTCACCTTTCAACCGGCAGTGTATGTTCCTGCAAACCACTGATTCAATGTTAAAAAATTCAGTACACTTTTCTCTATTGGTTCTCGTATTTGTCCTGCCCCTTTTTCTAAGCCAATCAGGCCACAAAAGAGGAAGCTTGCTTTAAAATTTTCACCTTCTGTTGCTGCATTCCAGCTCATGGCCACCTGGGAAAACCAAGTTCCTACTGGAAGAGGTGTTTTTGGGCCAGTAGGTGGCGCTCATCCCTCTGGTGAAATAATCCCCTGTAATGTGAAAATAAGCCACTAGATGGCAGTATTAACCTTTTTTTGTTAAGCCCAGACTGGAGCTAGGTTTGAGCATGTCCTGGGCATGTCTGCGACAGAAAGTCCCAGAGAATTTAAAAAAAGTCTAAAAGGTTGGAGGGGTCTGCAAAAGAGTATATAAGGAGGAAAATTGAGACAGTAAAGTAGTAGGAGAAATTGCAAGGAGAAGGATACATTTGACCTGACCTGTCACTCCTCTCAAGACCTGTGAAGCTTTTTGAGCTTTTTGCCTGTGTTGGAGCATTTTCCTCACCCGGAACATCACCAAGCAACCCAACCAAAGGGACTGTAAATATTTTTTTCTTTTATAAATCAATCTTGGTCAGCAGAGTAGATAGTAGATTAGTTAAAAGTCTTTGCTTAATTAAATGTGTTTAAGTTTTAAAATTGTGTCTGTCATCCCGTGCTGTCGTTAATGTAATTACAAATTGGGGCCATAACACCCCAAAGCCCCAGTGCAGTGATGGGGACACTGTACTGAAGGAGACGCCGTCTTTCGGATGAGACGTTAAATCGAGGTCCTGACTCTCTTTGGTCATTAAAGATCCTATGACACTCTTCGGTAAGAGTAGGGGGTTCCCCGGTATCATGGCTAAAGTCCCGACCTGGCTCTTTCGACCTGCCACCTAATCATCTCCTGATCTAATTGGCTGCGCGATTGTTCCTCTCCCTCCCCACCTCAACCCCCAGGGCTCCCTTGAAAAAGAGATTTTCAATCCCAGCGAGACTTCCCTGGTTAAAGTAATAAATTAATTGTGTTGTGTTTCCTTTTGTCACACAGTGATTCCTGCCCTGAGCAGAAGACCGTCTCTCTGGAGTGTGTCGGTATGAGCTTTTCTAAAATCAATGTGTGGACCATTTTGTTGGCTGGATGCCAGGGAAATCTGGATAATTTTTTCAGTTAACAGCTAGTGGGTTTCTCAGCTGGTGCAGTTTCGAAAGCTCTCAGTCACCAATGAGAGAGCATGCACTTAATGGCATTTCACTAAAGCATACATCGAGGGTTTGGTTTACGAGGGGCAGAAATGACATTTTTGTCCGTTGCGACTTGGCTCAAAAGCCGTAACAAGAAGGGGAGATGCACATTGATGCATTTAAAGAGCAAAGCAAAATTCTATTTATTTCATGAACCAAATTCAACAAAAGGACGATGCAGATATGGGGTGTGAAAGTCAGTATCATCAGCAATGATGGTGAGTGGATGCAAGCAAAGAATGGCGCAGCAGTGTTGTATGCAATCTAACCAAAACCCCACTAAAGTCAAAGGGGGGGGGGGAGAGCTCCCCTAGGTGGGAAACTGGCGCATTTTATCAGCTCTGTGAACGAGACACCGGTGCTCTCCGCTGTGCCAGTGACCGCAGTCTCCGCCCACCAGGTGCCTGTACATAAACATCACATGGGCGAAATGAATATTGTACAAAACCAGTGAAGTTGGCACGTTATGTAAATCATAGATAAAAACAGAACACAATGATTTGCAAATCCTTTTCAACTTATATTCAATTAAATGCACTGCAAAGACAAGATGTTTAACGTTCAAACTGAGAAACTTTTTTTTTGCAAATAATTATTAACTTAGAATTTAAAGGCTGCAACACATTGCAAAAAAGCTGGCACAGGGGCCTTTTTACCACTGTTACATCACCTTTCCTTTTAACGACACTCAGTAAATGCTTAGGAACTGAGGAGACCAATTTTTGAAGCTTTTCAGGTGGAACTCTTTCCCATTCTTGTTTGATGTACAGCTTAAGTTGTTCAACAGTCCGGGGTCTCCGTTGTCGTATTTTACGCTTCATAATGCGCCACACATTTTCAATGGGAGACAGGTCTGGACTACAGGCAGGCCAGTCTAGTACCCGCACTCTTTTTCTACGGAGCCATGCTGTTGTAACACGTGCAGAATGTGGCTTGGCATTGTCTTACTGAAATAAGCAGGGGCGTCCATGAAAAAGACCTTGCTTGGATGGCAACATATGTTGCTCCAAAACCTGTATGTACCTTTCAGCATTAATGGTGCCTTCACATATGTGTAAGTTGCCCATGCCTTGGGCACTAATACACCCCCATTCCATCACAGATGCTGGCTTTTGAACTTTGCACCTATAACAGTCCGAATGGTTCTTTTCCTCTTTGGTCCGGAGGACACAACGTCCACAGTTTCCAAAAACAATTTGAAATGTGGACTCGTCAGACCACTGAACACTTTTCCACTTTGCATCAGTCTATCTTAGATGGGCTTGGGCCCAGCGAAGCCGGCGGCATTTCTGGGTGCTGTTGATAAATGGCTTTCGCTTTGCATTGTAGAGTTTTAACTTGCACTCGCAGATGTAGCGACGAACTGTAGTTACTGACAGTGGTTTTCTGAAGTTTTCCTGAGCCCATGTGGTGATGTCCTTTACACACTAATGTCGGTTTTTGATGCAGTACCGCCTGAGGGATCGAAGGTCACGGGTTACGGACCGTAGATGATGAAATCCCTAAATTTCTTGCAATAGCTCCATGAGGAATGTTGTTTTTAAACTGTTCGACAATCAGCTCACGCATTTGTTCACTAAGTGGTGACCCGCGCCCCATCCTTGTTTGTGAATGACTGAGCATTTCAGGGAAGCTGCTTTTATACCCAATCATGGCACCCACCTGTTCCCAATTAGCCCGTTCACCTGTAGGATGTTCCAAATAAGTGTTTGATGAGCATTCCTCAACTCTCTCAGTCTTTTTTGCCACTTGTGCCTGCTTTTTTGAAACATGTTGCAGGCATCAAATTCCAAATGAGCTAATATTTGCAAAAAATTACAAAGTTTACCTGTTTGAACATTAAGTAACTTGTCTTTGCAGTGTATTCAATTGAATATAGGTTGAAAAGGATTTGCAAATCATTGTATTCTGTTTTTATTTACAATTTACACAACGTGCCAACTTCACTGGTTTCGGGTTTTGTATATCGACGGGCAAAGTTTTTACAAAAAAGAAAGAATTCAACTTTGGTTTTTACTTGCTCATAACACTGAGAAAATGGAATGCTTTTGGATCTTGTTTACCAAACCCGACATATGTTTCATAGCTTTAAAATTTATATTGATTAAGCATGAGCCTTCGCGTAAATAGTCGCTCATGTATAATGAGTAACAAAAGGACACTAAGTGTGTGCATAATTATTACGTAAGTCTTGTTTCTTATTAGCAGACGCCCTTTTGCACTCATTTTTTTCAAACATTTCTTTGTTTTGCGGTCATTTCAATCGTGTGACCGTGCGAGTACATTAGCTAACTCCTTAACTTGCGTGTCTTTTGTTGCTCAGTATATGTGTAACAAGGTGCAAACTAATCACCACCTTCTCCCTCTGCTCGTCTTGCCCCCGCTACCCCTACTCCTGCCCCAGACTGCGGGAGGCAGCAGAGCACCGCCAGGATCGTCGGGGGCTCTGTTGCGCAGGCGGGTCGTTGGCCTTGGCAAGTCTCGCTGCATTTTCAGGACTCCCACGTCTGCGGAGGCAGTTTGGTGTCTCCGGACTTTGTGCTGACTGCCGCTCATTGCTTCCCAAGGTCAGTGACGAGACAGGCTGCCACCACGCGGGCTTAGAAAAAGTTACCCATCTGAATGATACTAACAAACACGTTAAATAATAATTACATCTGGGTTTGATTCAGACACATGTAAGGATAAAATAGCCACTTAGTGAGTGAAATTATTGGGAGAGTGTAAAGGCACTGCGAGGAGATTGAAAAGGTTGTGCAGAGAGAAATTTTTCCACTCTGAATTAAGAAGTGTATTTATATTGTATATTTCCTCTTGATGGCTTTGTTTAGATTTCATTGAGATCCATTGTCTGCCTTGCTGTGAGTTTGCGGAATAGACCAGCTGAGCTCCAGATTGAGACCAAAAACCAGATAAACTTGCAGACTAGCATGGTGCTAACTCTGCTGTAGCGAGTAGCCTTATGCTTTGGAGGACAGCGGACATTTCAGTCATAGTGACATCTGCACTGGTGGCTTAGTGCTAATGTATGAGAATAACATGTTTAGGGATACCTAATAATGCCTGACATGGAACACAACACTTCTACCCCCCCCCCCCCCAAAAGAAAAAACACAAACCAAAAGGAAATAAAAATTAGGAAATGATATCTGCTGTCCATCATTGTTTTACTTCCTTCACCAATGGCTTTCCCTCCTGCATACAGTGAGAACTTGAATCCACTTCACTGGAAAGTGTACGTGGGGAGCATCAACCAGGACAGTCCGCCCACCCCCTACTTTGTGAAGACCATCATTCGAAACGAGCAGTACAACATCGAGACAAATGACCAGGATATTGCTTTGCTCAAGCTCCACCGACCCGTGCCTTTTTCCTGTGAGTCTGTGCATGAATACAAGCTGATAATGCACCACTGAGTACTCACTACTTAACAACCTGACCCTCCTGCTTACAATCACCTTACACTCTCCCGACACACTATTTACACTCTCCCTACAGTCCCCTTTCACTCTCCCTACACACTATTTACACTCTCCCTACAGTCCCCTTACACTCTCCCTACAAACTATTCACACTCTCTCTACAGCCCCCTTAGACGCTCCCTACACACTATTTACACTCTCCCTAAGGTCCCCGTACACGCTCTCTACACAATATTTACACTCTCCCTACAGTCCCCTTACATGCTCCCTACACACTATTTACACTCTCTCTACAGCCCCCTTAGACGCTCCCTACACACTATTTATACTCCCCCTACAGTCCCCTTACACTCTCCCTACACACTATTTACACTCACCCTACAGTCCCCTTACACTCTCCCTACACACTATTTACACTCTCCCGACAGTCCCCTTACATGCTCCCTACACACTATTTGTACTCACCCTACAGTCCCCTTACACTCTCCCTACACACTATTTACACTCCCCGTAAAGTCCCCTTCCCCTCTCCCTACACACTATTTACACTCTCCCTACAGTCCCCTTACACTCTCCTTACACACTATTTACACTCTCCCTACAGTCCCCTTACATGCTCCCTACACACTATTTGCACTCTCCCTACAGTCCCCTTACATGCTCCCCGCGCACTATTTACACTCACCCTACAGTCCCCTTACACTCTCCCTACACACTATTTACACTCTCCCTACAGTCCCCTTACATGCTCCCTACACACTATTTACACTCTCCCTACAGTCCCCTTACACTCTCCCTACACACTATTTGCACTCTCCCTACAGTCCCCTTACATGCTCCCTGCACACTATTTACACTCACCCTACAGTCCCCTTACACTCTCCCTATACACTATTTACACTCTCCCGACAGTCCCCTTACACTCTCCCTACACACTATTTACACTCTCCCGACAGTCCCCCTACATGCTCCCTGCACACTATCTACACTCACCCTACAGTCCCCTTACACTCTCCCTACACACTATTTGCACTCTCCCTACAGTCCCCTTACACGCTCCCTACACACTATATACACTCACCCTACAGTCCCCTTACACTCTCCCTACACACTATTTGCACTCTCCCTACAGTCCCCTTACATGCTCCCTACACACTATTTACACTCTCCCTACAGTCCCCTTACACTCTCCCTACACACTATTTGCACTCTCCCTACAGTCCCCTT
The DNA here is from genome assembly GCA_029721435.1 of Gymnothorax reevesii. Lineage (NCBI taxonomy): Eukaryota > Metazoa > Chordata > Actinopteri > Anguilliformes > Muraenidae > Gymnothorax > Gymnothorax reevesii. Next base: position 166,253,367 of record CM056574.1, read on the forward strand.
ACATGCTCCCTACACACTATTTGCACTCTCCCTACAGTCCCCTTACACACTCTCTACACACTATTTATACTCACCCTACAGTCCCCTTACACTCTCCCTACACACTATTTACACTCTCCCTACAGTCCCCTTACATGCTCCCTACACACTATTTGCACTCTCCCTACAGTCCCCTTACACTGTCCCTATACACTATTTACACTCTCCCTACAGTCCCCTTACATGCTCCCTACACACTATTTAAACTCCCCCTACAGTCCCCTTAGACGCTCCCTATACACTATTTACACTCTCCCGACAGTCCCCTTACATGCTCCCTACACACTATTTACACTCCCCCTACAGTCCCCTTACATGCTCCCTACACACTATTTGCACTCTCTCTACAGCCCCCTTAGACGCTCCCTACACACTATTTACACTCTCCCTAAAGTCTCCTTACACGCTCCCTACACATTATTTACACTCTCCCTACAGTCCCCTTACATGCTCCCTACACACTATTTACACTCACCCTACAGTCCCCTTACACTCTCCCTACACACTATTTACACTCTCCCGACAGTCCCCTTACACTCTCCCTACACACTATTTGCACTCTCTCTACAGCCCCCTTAGACGCTCCCTATACACTATTTGCACTCTCCCTACAGTCCCCTTACACGCTCCCTACACACTATTTACACTCACCCTACAGTCCCCTTACATGCTCCCTACACACTATTTACGCTCACCCTACAGTCCCCTTACAAGCTCTCTACACACTATTTGCACTCTCCCTACAGTCCCCTTACACGCTCCTTGGACACCATTTACACTCTCCCTACAGTCTCCTTTCATGCTCCCTACACACTATTTACACTCTCTCTCCAGTCCCCTTACCTGCTCCCTCCACACTATTTACACTCACGCTACAGTTCGCTTACACGCTCCCTACAGACTTTTTACACCTCGTTGTGCACACCTACCCTCACTTGTGCACTCCTACACACGCTCACACTTTCCATACACACCCTTACACTCTCATTTCTCTCACTTGTGCACTCCTTCACTCTCACACTTTCCCTACAAACCCTTATTCTCCCTTACCCTCACTTGTGCCCTCCTACACACACTCACACTTTCCATACACACCCTCACACTCTCCCCTCCCCTCACTTGTGCACCCCTACACACTCACAATTTCCCCTCACACTCCTTACATTTATCCTACAATACCCCTATACATCCCTTTCTTTCTCCGCGCTTATGAATCACCTCAATAGGGAACACTCTGTCCATTGGGTGTGTAACTAATGTTTATCTATTTGTGTGTTTGTGTCAATGTGTTTTCCAGCTACTGTCATGCCTGTCTGTTTGCCCGCTTTCAACCAGATAATCAGCAGTAGTGCACAGTGCTGGACCACTGGCTATGGGACGACTGAGGAAGGAGCTGGTGAGGTTTTATTTATTTAGTTGAGATTGAAATCTCTTTTTCAAGGGAGCCCTGGGGGTTGAGGTGGGGAGGGAGGGGGCAGTTTGCGCAGCCAATTAGATCAGGGGATGATTAGGTGGCAGGTCGAAAGAGCCAGGTCGGGACTTTAGCCATGACCCTGGGGAACCCCCTACTTTTGTCGAAGAGTGTTATAGGATCTTTAATGACCACGGTGAGTCAGGACCTCGGTTTAACATCTCATCTGAAAGACGGCGTCTCCTTCAGTACAGTGTCCCCATCACTGCACTGGGGCTTTGGGGATTATTCCACCAGAGGGAAGATCACAACCTGCTGGCCACCAACAGCAACTTGGTTTTCCCAGGTGGTCTCCCATCCAAGTACTAACCAAACCCACAGCTGCTTAACTTCAGCCACACGGCTGGAGCAGATCGAATAGTGGTACAGCTGCTGACCAAAAGTGAGGAGAGAGAGGGCAGGGGGGAGAGTTTGGGACGATGGAGCTGAGGGAGGGCTGGACAATGCTGGAAAGTGGGCTGCATTCCACTCCCAATGCTCGAAGAATGTTCCATACATAGACTGTATAAAAAAATTGAGGAAGCAACCGTGACGTCACCTATTGGTTTCAGCATACCATTTAGGAAGCCTCGATTTTGCCAATTTGAACAGAATCATTTTGTCATATTGAAACCGGGTGTGATTCCTATTGGATGAGAGCGTGAATTGAAGATACTGGGAGGAGCGAGGGGTGGATCTATGAGTGGATCTCACAGTATCAGACGAGGACCAGAGGATAGCCACGCCTCTAAAGCATATTCTGGCTTTATCCTTTATTCTAGTCTATTTGGGACCATAAATTACAAAAATGAACATCGTAATATATCGAAGGAAACTTGCGATAGATACCATAAAATAATGCGAAAATTCATTATTGAAATAACAAGGTGGGATCACCTTATTACATCTGTAATAATAATAATAATAATAATCAGGTGGTAAAAGTAGGCTCAATTCCTCATAGACTTCTGTAGGATTTAACTTCTTCCTACAACCACCGACGTCGCCATCTGTTGGCCATTAAATAGAATGTAAATTTTAGAGATTTCCACTGTGACCTCAGTTTTCTGACCCAGGTGCTGCATCCATCTTTTTATACAGTCTATGGTTCCATACTTTCCTCCTCAGCCACCTCACTGGCTGTTTGTATGGGGTGGGATATGAGTGGAGGGAATAAAGATGTTTTTTTTTTTTCATCCAGAATGAGTTGGCCTGCAGAATGGAACACAATGGTAATAAAGATGCATTTTGTGCGCGTGTGCGCACGTGTGTGTGCGCGTGTGCTTAACAGAGCAAGCGTCCCGCAACCTGATGGAAGTTCGGGTAAACCTTATTGACAACCGTGTTTGCAACAGCAGAGAGGTCTACAATGGCATCCTGTCCAAAAACATGCAGTGTGCTGGACACCTGCAGGGAGGGATGGACTCCTGTCAGGTATGTCCTTTAGCCCCGCTCCCTCTGACATCCAAAAAGTAGCTGCCTGGAAACATGTATGATCACAAGATTTTACAATTCATAGAGTTTAAATCCCAACTCTTAACAAAGTCGGGAGCGTATAGAGAATGCACATAAAAACAGAAACCAGGGAATTCTAATTTTACTATGATGGATCAAAGATAATTTAACGATGACTTCTGTCAGTTTGATTTTAATTCTGCATACATCCCCAGCTTTTATCTGATTTGAGGTTGTAGATGCGCAAATTGCATGATGAATTTCCTGAGAAGGCAAAGTTAAAGTGAAATTGAGGCTGGTGTGCAACATGGAAAAGCCTTTATTTCTCCCCCCTTACACTCTGTGTTTTACATTTTCTGTTGTAATTCAAGGCTATAGAATAATTTGGTTCAACTGGCACACTTGTTTGATGGGAGATTCTCCCCTTTGAGTCCCTCCACACTAATGTGGCCGTCCTGCATTCCTCTCAGACACACGAGCACCGGCACAAACGCACAAGCAAATACAGCCTATGCAAACATGCATGCATGCACACACTTTTACAAGCGTGCAAGCATGCACATGCGACTGCAGCGTACATGTGCGCGCACACTCCCTTCTGCATGTTCACACATGCAGATGTGCACATGCAGCATAGATGCACATGGAAGTCCACATCCACATGTGCATCCACCCATAGCCCTCTCTTTCTATCTCCTCTTGCTCTGTGTCTGTCTGTCTCTCTCTCTCTCTCACACACACACACACACACACACACACACACACAGAAAGCTCTCTGCCCTACTTTCTCTGTCCGCCCCCCCCCCCCCCCCCCCCCACCCCGTGTCCCCTCTTCTCTGCTGTGTCTCTCCCATTTAGTTATCGTTTCCTGTTTTTTATTTTCATCACATCTTGGTCTTCCTACTTCCCCTTGCATTTCTTTCCCCTGTACTTTTGCTTCAGTTTAAATTGAAGATACTTTTTCTTTCCTGGCAATACATATATAAATATTGCCAAAGAATACTGAGATCTGACAAATAAAAATAAGTGCACATTGCCAAAAAAGAAAAACAGGAGTTGAGCATCTCAAAACATTTTAACATGGGCCTTTCACAGGCAGGGCTTAATCTCGCTCTGGCAAGCTTAGAAATGCAATAGTCTCGCATGAATTTTGACAATTGGCTCAGTGTTGGTCTAAGTTTTTGCAAAATAATCCTGCGTGTTGACTTCATAAATGTTTCATAAATTAGACATGTATTAGACCATTATCAGCATGGTGCCAACTTGCTGTGCTGCCTTCTCAGTTTACTCCCTTTGAAATATACTGTGCTATGGGAAAAATATTTGCCCCCCTCCAGATTTCTTCTCCTTTTCATGGTTGCCGCACTTAAGGCCAGAAAAGAAAATTGGTTAGTTGGCCTCCCTGCACTCTCTCTCCCCCCCTCTGCCTTTTTTATATGTAATTTTGAAAAATCCAGCCAAAGTGGAAGTCCGATTTGATTTATTTATTTATTTATTTTTTAATATTCATTTATGTACGTGTGTTTTGGATTTGTTACGCTATTTGGAGGTCAAACTCTTGTTCTAAGAAAATTAAAAAGAGAACCTCCCACCCACCTCTGAAATTTGAAATTTGAAGGATGCTTACCAAATTTTTTTTTTTAATATGGCCTAAATGTATTAGATCATGAAACTAATTTCAGATAAAAATAACCTGAGTAAAAACAAAATTCAGCTCTCTTCTCTTGAAGGAAAGAAGCTATCCAATCCTACCTTGCCTTGCGTGAAGTAATTGCCTTCTTACACACCAAATCAACCAATTCAACTAATTTAATGGGTTACTGGGTTCAATTTCACGAGACACACCAAAGCATGATTACCGCCAGCCCTGTTGAATATAAACATCACTTAAACGGAACCTGTCTAGCAGCGGAAAGTAGACAAAAAGCAGCCCAACATGCCGTGATCAAAAGAGAATGTAACAGATGAGAAACAAAGTCATTGCCCGCTATCAGTCTGGAAAGTGTTAAAAAGCCATTTCTACGGCTCTGGGACTCCAGCAGACTATGGTAAAAGCCATTGTCTACAACAGGTCAAAACTTTGAACAGTGGTGAACCTTCCCAGGTTTGGCCAGCCTACCAAAATTCCTCCAAGAGTGCATTGAGGACTCATCCAGGAGGTCACAAATGAGCCTATACCAACATCCAAAGAATTTCAGGCTTCAGTTTCAGTGGCTCAATTCAGGTCAGTCTTCACAATTCCACAATAAGAACTAGAGCTGGACTCGCGAGAGCCCATTCCTCTGCATAGCTGGATTTGAACTTTGGTCTATATCTCAGCTGTACTTTGGCCTGGGTATGCCAAAATTTAATAACTTGTTCCTCTTGTGCTACTTTAGCATCCTGCAAAGTTTGGTTAAAATCTACGCCACCGTTTTGGAGATATCCTGCTAACAGACAGACAAATAAATAAATAAAAAAACAGAAACAAAAACATAACTTCCTTGGCGGGGTAAAAATACTGGGCAGAAATGGCCTCCATGGGAGAGCTGCAGGGGAAAAACTACAGCTAACCAAAAAGAACAAAAAGGTCATCTCATATTTGCCAAAAAAAATCTTTATCACCCCCAAGACTTTTTTGGAATAATATGCTGATATGTCATGATATATCGAAGGAGACTTGAAACTTGCAATAGATACAATAACATAATGAGGAGAATCATAATTGAAATAATGACCCTACTTTCCCACCTGTTTTGTTATCTCATAGACTTCTATGGCAATGAGCTTCTATCTGCAACCACCGACGTCGCCATCTACTGGCCATTAAATAGAATGCAATTTTTATGGATGTCCGCATTGGCCTCACTTTTCAGACCCGGTTGCTGTGTCCATCTTTTTATCCAGTCTATGAATTTAAATCACTCACTGCCAGTTATTGCAAATGCTTGGTTGCATTTGTTACGAACAAGGGTAGCACAAGTAGTTTTTAGGTTTAGGGGGCAATTATTTTTTCACATGGGTGTTATAGGTTTTGAATAACTTTTTACCTTCAATTAATGAACTCATATTTTAAAAGCTGCTTTTAGTGTTTACTCTCATTATTTTGGCCTCATTTTAATGTTATTTGGATGACCGGAAGAATTTAAATTTCACAAGTGAACAAACTGAAAAAATCCGAATGGGGCAAATGCTATTTCACAGCACTGCAGTGCACTCCATAAGTAATTGGAAAATGATGTAACTCTTACTTTTTGGCTCTGTACTGTATTGGAATTTAAAAAGATGATTGTGTAAGTGGCTATTGTTTATGTGTGAATATCGTTATCAATATTCTCTGAGCCAAGAAGGTATTTTCAACTCAATGATGTTCTTTTTGCCATTTGTGAAACTCACTGACTTTGTTGCTTGTCTTTGCTGTAATATTTTGCATTCACCATTCATTTAAAGATTTTTTTGAATCGCTTTCTTTAAATGAAAAGTCAGATTTTTACCCCTCAGCCTGACAAGGGCACGAGGGGTATTGTCGTCCCTTCGGCGGGCGGGCGGGTGGGCGGCTGCCAATTTTGTCTGGGCTATTTCTCTGTAACCACTTGGGTTAGGAAGTTCATATTGCATAAGTGGACTCCCCATGGGGGGTGGGTGTGCCTTTTCGAGGTTTCGTCCCAGTTTGACCTCTGACCTTGCAGCAGTGACCTTCGGGGCTGAGGGGTATTGCCCAACTCAGCTAGGGCCTTTTTTTTTTTTTTTTTTTTTAATTTGGCATCTCCAATCCCACCCGAATCTGGAATGCCCAATTGGTGAACTATGTACAAAGCTTGCTCGTATGCGACCCCTTGCTGCCAACTCAGGTAGTGAAGACAGTTCACGACAGTTCTCCGAAGCACGTGCCCGACAGCCACTGATTCTTATACACTCATTGGTTGAATCCTCGTAAGTTCAGAACGAGGGCGGAGGATACCCGGACATGAACAAACCCAGAGTCTTCCTGACGAGCGCCTGTCTGGCCAGCAGGAGGCGCTGGAGCAACGAACAAAGCTGCTATTGTATCCCCAAAACCGGCAGTCCCTTCCCAATATGGAACCCTGTAGTACGATGGCCAATTGTGCGCTACTCTGAAAAAGCTGCCGACCCCTGCCGGTGGGTACGCCGGGGCTCGAACCCACGACGTGATAGTCACCTCTGCACTGCAGCGCAGTGCCTTAACCGAGTGAGCTATCCGGCAGCTCGCGAGGGCCATTTTTAAAAAGTATTTTGATTATGGATTGGGAGGATTAAGAGCAACCATATTGTTTTCACGCCCTCTTTAGCTAATATATTGAGCCAATATTAGTGGAGGGCACCTGGGTTGTGCAATACTATTTAAAGGCTCTAATTCCCACATGGTTTGTGAGTACTCTTTTTAATACCCTCAAATCAAAGCTGTTTCCCCTCAAATAATGGCCTGATTTAATTCGAAGGCCAGTCAATCGATGTGGTGTGAACTCAATTGTATAACTAACCTAGTACCCACAGATTTTATTAGTATGCTTCGTGTAGGCCTCGCCAGGCCAGGCCATTTTGATTGGGACAGCAGTGCCTCTGTTTTTCTCGGCTTCGGATCTGAACAGCACCTCTCTTGACGCAGGGGGACAGTGGAGGACCTCTGGTCTGTGAACTCGAAGACCAGCGCTGGTACCTCGTGGGCGTGACGAGCTGGGGCTATGGGTGCGGACGGAGGATGAAGCCGGGGGTGTACAGCAAAGTCCGTAGCCTGCTGCCGTGGATACGTAGCAGGATACAGGTGAGACATGCATTTCCCTTCGCCCAAACACAACACTCGCATGCGCACACACGGGAACATGCAAATACCTGCATGGCAACATGCACGTACATGTTGTGCGTGGTCCATAGGTCTTTTGATAGTGACACGAATTGTGACGCTGTATTTCCTGTATAGCCTAACCCTCGCCACAGATGTAGACACCAGTGAGCAAGAACTGCTGTATTTATGCATGCAGTTCCACTATCCCAGGTCTCCCCAACCCTGCTCCTGGAGAGCTACCATCCTGAAGGTTATCACTCCAATCAAAGCAAACCACACCTGCTTTCCCAGTTACAAATCTTGACGAGCTGCTAATGAGCTGAATTAGGTGTGTTGAATAAGAGTTGGAGCAGAAACCGACAGGATGGTAGCTGTCCAGGAACAGGGATGGGCAGCCCTGCACTATCCTATCAATTGGACCTACCCCTGAAACTGTTATTGAATACTCACGAGGGAGCGGTGCCTGTAAAAGATTTAGAATATGAACGAGTTAAGTCCCATCACTGTTTCCCAGGAATCATATGATAACTCCTCAGCCAAGCCTGGTATGCAAACTGCGCAATATACTTGCCTATAGTATCTACCCAGCAGTTAATAAAAATGATCTCTGGCGACAGAAAAAAAAATCCTTTTCATTTGTTGCAGCTAGTTCAACTGTAATAGACCAAAGATATTCCAATTAAGTAGTGAAAATAATCAGTTTTAGGAAGGAAGCAAAAATTAAACATAGTATTGGTCCTATTTCATTCTACTGTCAATTATAGTGTTCAGATATTTAAAATGCATTGACTTGCACCTCGTAGAATTCCGAAGTCACTTAAAGCCTCAAACGGTCTCTCACAGAAATGCAGCCATTTTGCTGATTGCTCAGATTTATCCGTGTAAAGCACAGTAATAGTGTACGCCCATGTGAAGTACAATGTAATTGTAAATGCTACAAGTGTCTTGTTTCATTTCAACGATTTTCCCCTCTCTGTTAAGCTCAAATCTTGAATTATAAAGACTTAAATAGGGTAAGGCAATAATAGCCAGATTTGGCTTCTGTGCAATGAGGTTGATGGATATGAGTGTATTCAATTTACACGCTCATAGACTACTCGTTAATTTGAGGTTTTCCGCATCCATATGGCAAGAATCGTGTAGGAATTACTGGTATTTGGAATTTTTATTTTTTTGTTGTTCAAATAGATGTATGCCTCACTGTACTGTTAGTACATGTTACATGTACACATGCTCATACATACATGAACAAATGCGCGCACACACACGCAACCACATTTACAGAGATCAGATACCCAATTTTTTTTTTTTTAGTCTGTGTTCAATGCACCTCACCTGTGGACAATAGGATTCCTTGTAGAAACTATATTTAATGGAGATAAGAACTTACATTGTTCATATTTATGACGCAAAATGGGGAAATTTGTTTTGGCGTTGCATTGAATAAATAATAAAAATTTGCCGCTGCTCAGGTGTGTGACTCATGATGTATGTTTCTGTGTTTAAATACATTTTTTAAATACGCACATTTACATTATACGTGCTTTCTTTTATGTGAATTCCTAGAGTCGTGCCACGTGAATGGTTTTTGAAAAACCACTGAATTTGTTCATCCTCAGCTCTGAAAAAGTTGGCACATCATGAAAAATGCAAATAAAATCAAAAAGGAGTGATTGATATATCCATTCACCACTTATTATACTGAAAACACTACAAGCGAACAATATTTGATGCGTAAACTTAAAGTCAATTATTTATTGAAAATATATGCTTATTTGACATCTGATGGCTGCCACAGACTGGGTGCAGAATCAATTTGGGTATAACATCCCGAACAGCATTGAAAACGGACCAACTATAAATGTTTACATATCGAAAAGAGTACCGGAGCAGTAAAGTCTTTTATGTTACACAACAATTGATGGATGATTGATAAAGACAAAGAACTAAAAAAGAATCAACAATCACTGATTACTTTTACGTCATCTGCGGATGGAAGATGTGGAATCAAAATGGAAAGTCAGTAGCAGGTATGTCCACCATCTGCAGCAGCACAAACCATGCTACATCATCTCATCGATCCGATTACCCTGCGAATCGTAGACCGTCTCAAAAGATGGACGAAGTTTTTTTTGCAAAATTTTGGCAATTTTAACAGCACCATTTTGTAATTTTGAAACCGGATGTGATTTCTATTCGATGAGAGTGTGAAATGAAGATCCAGGGATGAACGAGGGGTGGTTCTACTTGTGGATCTGACCGTATCTGACAAGGACCAGAGGATAGCCACGCCCCTGAAGCATGTTCTGGCTTTATCCTTTATTGTAGTCTATTTGGGACCATAATTTACAAAAGTGAGCATCATAATATATCGAAGAAGACTTGAAACGTGCGATAGATACCAAAAAATTATGTGGAAATTCATTCTTGAAATTATATGGTGGGATCACCTTATTACATCTGTAATAATAATATTAATAATCAATTGTATAGCATTGATATTCTTTCTGCAACCTCCGACATCGCCATCTTCCGGCCATTAAATAGAATGCAATTTTTAGAGATTTCCGCATGGGTCTCACTTTTCAGACCCAGATGTTGGGTCCCTCTTTTTATACAGTCTGTGCTGTGAATAGTGTTCTTGGGGATAGCACAGCAGAGTGTTCTCCAATTCTCCCAGGTTATGCATTTGTGGACAACTTGAGATGCGTTGCCCTTTGATAATGCCACAGGTGCTCTATTGGAGACAAATCTGGCGACAGTGCTGGCCACGGAAGCAAACGGACATTATTGTTTGCTAGATACTGTCTTGAAACACATGCTGTATGCGCTCTTACATTGTCTTGCTGTGAAGTGTGCATATCCTGATACTGATGAATGAAGGGAATTACATGTTTTCGCAAGACATTGTAGCACCCGGACGAAGTCGGCGGCTACTATGGATTCATGCTTGTCGTCTCTGCCGCCGCGTCTGCATCCATAGACAATTCCTTGTGGACGCTGCACAGACTAATTTTTGACCAATTACTGTCATATTTGGTATGGACATGTTAAACTTTACTCGTGACACCTATCGATTTTGGTTGCCACGGCAACAGTATTGGCCGGATAATGCGCAAATGTATGGTAAAACATGGAGATTTCCTTGTGGAAGCAGTGCAGGCTGCAATTTTTGACCGATTACTTTCATCTTTGGCCTGGGCATGTGTTATACTTCACTTATGACTCTTATCGATTTTGGTTGCCGTGGCGACAGTATTGGCTGAATAATGCACAAAAAATGAGACAAGCTGGCTTTCGGGGCTACACCCATGTGTTCGCGGCCGAGCAGACTGTCTGGTATTAAAGAGCACTAACTCTGCCAAGGCGAACATGAAGATCTGTTTGGTGATTATACCTGATCCCACCCCACACCGTGACACTCCTTCACCCCCATCAATCTGTTTGAACAACGCAGTCATTGTGGTAACACTCTCCACGCCTGTGCCACACCCGTAACCAATTATCAGCATTCCTTACATTGAAATGGGATTCACCCAAGAATAGCACACCTTCCCATCATTGTACTCCGATGACGATACCTCTTGGCCCAACGTAAGCGTTCATTTCAATGTCGGTCAGTCAGGTTCAGTCCCACATATGGTCGTTGAGCACACAGCCTCGTTGATCAAAGACTGCGACGCACTGTGTCTGCACTGATGACGCCTCGTTGACCTTGAACAGTTGTTGCAGTCCTGGCAGTTGGCAGTGTTCAATCAGGAAGATGGCAGTGAATGATATGGTGATCTTGTCGAGGCATCGTAACACATCGCTGGCCTGGACGTGGATGATCTCTGGTGCTTCCTGTCTGCTGGTATCTCCTATGGATTCGAATGATCGTTGAATTGTGGCATCCAAACCGCTGTGCAGTGATTCTGCTTGAAATGCCAACATGAATCATGCCCAAGGCACGTTCTCGTTCATTAGCTGTAAACCTTGGCATTGCTTGTTTAAGATCCCCTCAAAGACTAGTGCAGCAATAAAAGTGGCTTTTCAGAGACCATTTCTAATAAGCTCATTCAGCATGATTTGATTAATTGATTTCAGCTTTTCATGACGCATGCAATATGTTGTGTTTTGGCATCGCGGTTCAAGTAGTGTTCGGGGATTTGTTTTATATGCTAATAATCATCATGCATGGTCTATAAGCTACGTACTTACCCACTGATGTTTTTATTGCTGACACAAGCCCCATTAGAAATATGCTTCACTAACTAGTGGTGTTTTCAATGCTGTTCGGTATAAAACTAGTTGCAGTAATGAGATGATGAGAAACTGGTGAGATGATAATGTTGTACGAAAAGAGCTGTAAAAAAGGCCTAGTCTCTCCAAAGCAAGCATGAGCAGAGGCTCAACAAATGCAGGAACTTGTAAGCCCTCACTTTGAGAGCACCGTTCCCTGAAGCAAAATTGGTAGGTTTATGATTATTTCACCTTCTGTAGGATGTTATATAATTAAAAGATGGATGTAATCAGGTTTGATCTCGGTACATATAGGGCAAAGCCAAAAACCAACTCTAAATGCGTACGATCTGCAATAGCTCCAAGGTCACTGGCTTAAGAACAGTCATGTGACTCTATTTGATATCATGACATGGGCTCGGAAATATGTTGGTAAACTTTTGTCAGTCAACACCATTCACAGATGAAAGTTAAAGTTTTACTATGCAAAGGCTAAAGTCATATCAACTCTGTCCAGAAGGGCCACCGACTTCTCTGGGCTCGGGGTCATCCGATATAGACGCTTGGTTTGTGGAACTGTGTTTTGTGGTCTGAAAAGTCAACATTTTATTTACTTTTTTGGAAATGACGGTCGCCGTGTTGCTCAGACCAAAGATTGCACGGACAAGCCGAGCTGTTTTCTGTGCCTGGTCCAAAAACCACAGTCTGTCAGTGTTCATGGCATTGGTGACTTGTACATTTCCTAGGGCACGATTGATGTAGATTGATTTTGGAGCAAACATATGAAGAGTTTGGTTCCAAAATGCAATAAGTGCCAAAATTACAAAAATTGAGATAATACCATAGTGCGATAGTCCTGCACTTCTTACACATGGTGCAAAAAACAGTAATTAGAAATGCATGCTATATGGTATATTTTTTCATGGTCAAAGTTTGTGTTTTTCTATAAAATGCAATAGGCGCCAGCACAGAAAAAGCTGATTTACTCAAAATGAATAAAATGGATATATTGCATTTTGGAACCAAACTCTTCATATGCTGCCATATTGACATCGTCTCTTCCAGGGATGTCCCTGCATTTCCAGCAAGAGTATGCCAAACCGTGCTCTACACTGATTACTTGTGACATAGCTGCAAAAGCAAAGAGTTCGGGTGTTGGATTGGCCTGCCTACAGTCCTGACGCGTCTCCAAATGCATGGCACATTTTGACAAAACATTTGTGTCGACAGAGGGCCAGCACAATTGCAGGTTTTAAGACCTGTATAATGGGTGAATGGGGGAAAATTCTGCTTGCTAGACTCGACCAACTGGTGTCATCTATAGCCAAATGCTTAATGAGCATATTTAAATGTTCAATGTTTCACAAATTGAAACATCAAATAATGTGTTGTGTTGTTTTTAACCCCTTGTTACATGGCTCTTTTTCTCCTAAGACCATTGGGTGGGTTTGGTTACTTTAGCAACCAGCATGCAACAAGGGGTTAATATGGTAGAGGATGAATTTTCATTTTTCGAATCGGTCCTTATTGATTTTAGTTGCGCTTTCCTAGATGTGCCAACATTTTTGAAATTTGACTAATCTGCATTTGTTATTAATCAAATTGCAATGAGATCTGCTTCTGTTTCTGTTCAATTTTTTTGATGGATTTGGAGTACCATGCTTCCTTGCTGAGTTTTTATTAGAGGGCCAAGCCCCCAGGACCAGCGGTGCTGGAAACCCTATTGTTTTTGTTCGGATTTTTATTATTTTTATTTTTCCGTTGGTAAAAGTGCTGCTGCAGGCTAAACCATGCAAGGGAGGGTGGTGCAATTTGCAGGGTTGGTCCAAACCCCTGAACTCACCTCAGATGCAAAAAGTACATATGACCGCCGGCAGGGGGCGCTATATCCAAGGGCAACGTGTTTTGGGCTATAACTCCCTCACTGTATGTCGCACTTTAAAAAACTTCATATTCACAGATTCCCTGAATAACCTTGAATCATGAGGGCTAGGCCACGCCCATTTCCGCCTATAAGTTTTTTTCGCAAAATCACAAAAAGTGGAAAACCTACTTTTTTTAACTCCTCCTTGGGATTTTGTCCAATCAGTGTGTAATTTGGCACATACACTCTGGAGCCTCACTTGATCTGAAGTTATCAAAAGAATTTTGTTTCATCTAAATATGTGCAAATTATTAGTGAATACATTTTTCTAGCTAGCTATGCAAATGTTAGCACTGCTATATCTCGGTGAAAATAAATGCTAACAACACCAAATCTCAGATCTTTGGTTGGCATGGGACTGTGAGGGAATGAGCCAAATTTGGCTAACGTTGGCCACTAGGGGGCGTTGTAAAGGTGCGAAATTTATATCTCTTAAATGGCATGACCGATTTTCACAAAATTTGGTGGCTAGGATGCTGGGTCACTCCTGAGGCTATATCTTGAAGTTCATTACGACCAGACAAAATGGGCGTGGCTTATTGCAAGATAAACCACAAACTTTTATTTTAGCTCAAGTATTTTGCTGAGGGCTCTGAAAGTTATAGGGTATATATAGCATAGCAGCCAGACCTCCCATACCAAAAATTGTGTGTCTCATCCACTAGGTGGCGCTTTAACTGACACACATGCATTTTGGCTTGTAACTTCCACATTTTAAGTCACATCTTCATAAACTTTATATCCCCATGTTCCCCAAATAGTCACATCATGTAACATAGGCCCCGTCCCCTTCCACCACATATTTTTCTTTTTCAGTTACTAGACATCAAAAACCTACTTTTTCGAACTCCTCCTAGTGTTTAAGCTATATCTGCACTAAATTTGCTGTAACAATCTCCAGACATGCCTCATCAAAAGAAATTACTACTCCAAAAAATATAGTACTTATAAATAAACCATTTTTTTCCTGCTAGCTAAAAAACACATATTGTTGCATATTTGTGTCAAAGTCAAAGCTGTCAACATCAAACTCTTTTCACTCGCTGCAGAGGTCAAACAGAGGCTCTGTACCAAATTTGGCCCTAATTGGCCAATAGGGGGCGCTATAAATAGAAACATCAAGTGACATAAAAGTTGATCAGATTTGCACGAAATTTGGGGAGTATGATATTGATTCAATGCACAGCCTGGTAAAGAAATACAGCTACTTGCATTCCGTGGGCTCTGCGAGACCAGGGGGCCGAGTCGCGTGGGTAGGCTTGGCCCCCTTTTATAACTGCTTGCAGTTCTAGTTTTATTTTATTTTATTTTTTTAGTTCATTAGAATAATTTTGCAAATCCACTTCACTGAATCAGGGCTCACATTTTTATATACCCTGTTTCGTCCTGTTTTCAATTTGGACTTAATGGAATCCTGAGAGTGAACTAATGGCCATTAGGATGCGGATGGTATTTGTGAAAGTTCTCTTAATTATTTATGAGAGAACAATAGCTGAGACCACACCTTCGTCTTTTGCCTCCCACACTAATTGTATGTGTCGTCATCCTGCACAGCCTTTGTTGGCCATTATTCTGAAATCAGATCTCGCCCCATAAAATCTCTCCATGAAACTTCTGTGAATAATGCATGAATTTGCTCTGTGACTACGAGCATCTGTATCTCACAATAAATTGAGCATCATCAGTGTCTTGTTGGGATCACACGGATTTGTGGCGCTTGTTGTCATGGCGACTCTCAGAGCTTGTTTGTTGCAGTTGAAGGTGTGAAATGTGGAGACCACATGCTTCCTCAGTGCTGCCAAATGTAACTCGTCTGCTAGCAGGACCTTGTGTATCCGAGCAAAGAGATTATTGCACTGTGTATTGAGAGATGAAGAGAGATCTCGCTTGCTGACTTTAACCTCATTTCTGCTCTGTGTCACACTTCCATTATTTACATGTTCAGGAAAGCTATTTATTCTTAATCTCTCTGCACTCATTCTTTCTTTCTTTTTTCTTTTTCTTTCTCTCCATGCCCCACCTTTGCCTCTCGTCTCCATTTCTTCTCCCAGTGCTCTGGACTCCCACTCCTACCCTCTGCTTTTAATCCTCCGGTATGTCTGTGCTTTCTTACATTTCTTCTGTCACTCCGCTACTTCCCTTATTGTTATTTTGCCTCGTTTTCGACTGGTTTCTAAGGACACCGCTCTCTCTTTGTCCCATCAGGTTTACTTCTTGATCACTCCTGCCCGTCCCCTCCTCAATCCTCTCTTACAGCTTTCCATCTATCTTTGCCGCTGCTCCTGCCGTCTTGCCTGTAGTGATCTACATGTCTGTCTCCGCCCCTCCCCCTTCTAACGGTCATGTATGTTTTTTTTTTGTCTCCACAGCAAAATAAGCCATAAGTGTGACTTCTTCTTCTTCTTTTTTTTTTTTTTAAATACGCCGCGTCCAACTTTTTATGTTTCCAAAGATGGCTACCTTCGCCTCAGTTCAAGCCTTGCCCATGAAATTGCAATCCAAGAATTCACGCTTTTTATCGGTCAAACGGACGGAGGGATATCTGCAGTGAGAGAAGATTTGGAGAAGAGGGCGCACCATCTGGCCGTCGCAGAAACAGCCGATCTTCTTGTGCCTGCTTGCAGTCAATTGTTTGTAACGCCTTTCAGTTACACCCAAAAGTTTCAAAAGGTTAAACTATGCCTCAACCCCCAGCGCTGTCCGTATGGCATGATATTCAACAGGAAAAGCTGGGATGAATGCCCTGCTCACTACCTTTGCAGATTCCCACCTACCTGGGGCTATGCATTAGAAATCCATGATTAGAGTTGGTCATTTCCTATGCCCTTACTTGACTTGCATCAAATAGTGCACTTAAAATGAATAACTCTTTGGATTATTTTTGCTGTTGCAGATACTATCCTAAGTTTCTCTACACTGACTTTCTCACCATGTTGTGTTCAGGTGCGTTTTACAATCAGTAAATCTTGCGAATCGTGCTTATTTATGGCAGTACAGTTGTCTAGGTTGTAGGACTAGTTTCAGATTTTTATCAAGGAGACTACAGCCAACTTAAAATGTTCTCTGAATGTTACTAGAATGTTCTGTCTATGCTGTAATATTGCTGGTAGTGACATTGTGAGAACATTTTGTTTGCTGCGACCTTCAGCGTGCCACATTGACGCCAAAAACAATTTAACCGTCTGAGATTATCAGACTTTTGGATTCCAAATTTAAGGGCATGAAACAAAATTTTCCCCGGCTCTATGAACTCAGTGGCGCATCAATTTTCTCTCTAAATGCAATTAAGATTTTAAGGTATTAAGTCATTCAATTTTTAAAGGGCTGAGACCTCTTCCTCTCTCCCAGTACCCAGACCTCAGTCTTGCGTTTATGTTCCTTACGGTACTAAAAATGACCTCCACTGTCTTGTGATATGACAAGGCATTGGTCTTGCCTCTCTTTAACTGCGGGTTTATGGTTGTGCTATTGGCTGAGACTCTGTCTCAGTGGAGTATTGTGAAATATTTTTCGTGATCAAACCTTTTTTGGATAATCAGAAATGTTACAATTATGATGAAATGATGAAATTATAAAATAAATAAATTTATCTTTGAATTGTAAAGAACCCCTTCCACAGCGCATTATTATAATTGTTGTCATTATTATCGTTATTGTTCTTCAATTTGTGCGTGTATATCATGCCTATTTTGGAACACACCTCAGATGGCTGACATTGGTTGCATTTAGAGACATAGTGAGGATAAAGAACCTGTGGAATGCTTGCATCGTTTCATCGCCATTCTCATACAAAGCGAGTTAACAGACAAGTCTGCATCGCCATCAAATAATTGTTATCGCGAAGATAGTAATTTACTCCAACTGCATTACGGATGAACAATGGGTAAGTATAGTTACCGTTTTAACAGAAGTTTTCAATTACATCAAACTCACCCGTCTTTACTGCCCCGAACACAAGGATTTTATCATTTTAACACCCTCGGTCGGTCAGTCCGTGAGGCAGAAAATAACGGACGAGAGAAACAGAAGTAGGGCGAGACGTCAACACTGTGAGAGGAACTAAGAAGGGAGTGAGACCATTTGGGATCATAAAACTGAGGAAACATACAGCATCTACTGCCCGTGAGAACGCAAATTTTATTCTGTTCTTTTAGAGAACCCACGTTGCCATTCTCGTTCAAAGTGAAAAGCAAGATCCAGCCGAGACAGTCAACTTCACGGACGGGCGTGGATATCACGAGCAGAAATTAAACGTGGAAGTGACAATCCACCGACAAACCTATCTGTACACTTTCTCAAGAGGCGTGTCAGTGTTGATCAGAACTCCCTGGGTTCGAGTTCGTCAAAATCCAGTTTTTGAACTTGGTTTCATAGGGATAACAAAGGTAAGTACGCCAACTATTCGATTTAGCGCTCTATGTAACTTGGGATAAGACTATTTTTGGTCCCGGTAGCGCTGCTTTCTTGCGTGTTTAATTCAGTTATCCTACAAGTGGTGTGTTTACGGAAAAAGCTGGGAATTTTAAAAAATTGCTTTTATTTTATTTATTTATTATTATTATTATTATTATTTTACATTTTCTATCAAAATGGTCTACGTGCGGTTGTCTGGCGGATAGATGACTGGAGGTACAAAGGCACTGCCTGTTGTTCAGAGGCTGTATCTCCCCATTTGTGGCGGGGGTGGGGGGTGCAGCGTAAATGAACGATCAAGCTTCGCCTATTTAAGAAATCAAGGTCCGTCTTTGTAGTTGATTTATTTGAAAGGTGATATTTATCTTTACATGATGTTCTAATGGTATCCAAACGGAAAAGTAAACTGGAAAACCTGAGGAACTGAAGAAAATTTGTCTACTGTATTCTCTGAACAAAAATGTTTTAGCCGATATTAAGCGGGTGTACATTTTGAAAGGGAATGCATTGTATTTTTTTATTTTATTGTTTATTTGTACTTTGGTCATTACCGGCCAATGAAGCAATTTGTTAGTTCCGAAATAATATTTCTTTATTTTGGACATATTTCTTTATTTCCCAGTGAAGGGTGTGCCCTGCGAGTGATCGCGGGCACACGACTGCTTGTCCAGCGGCGCGTAGTACGTGACCAAGACTACCTCAACGATTCTCTTTTGAGTAAAAGCTATTCTGCTTTGGCCGTGTAAAATAGCTTACACAGAAAATTCCCACTGATAATAGGCCTATTTTTGATGTAATTTCCGACTGGTTCATTCGAAACGATATGGCAGTAGGCTACTTTTGCGTTAATTTTACTGTTGTAGCCTGTTGTGACCTGAAACTATTTTACCCTGATGCTGCATTTCACTGACACTAGTAAAGTGATATTTTGGCACGGATATGAATTGGTGTCGAGGACAGTCCTCAGGTAGGGGAGGGAAGGGTAAGTTAGCGGTGTGTCGGACGCTGGAGAAGCGCTCATCGAGAATGTGCCAGACGCCAAGAGCGCACGGCGGTGACGGAATTAAAAGAATTGTCTGGCCCTGGTAAAGCAGTTAGAAAGAACAGAAGCATACGCCTTAATAATAAGAAGAATAAGAATAATGAACATTCGTGTAAATGCTGTCTCCAATGATGTCAGATTTCAATAAGATTGGAATGACTTAGTTATTATACTGTAGGTATTTTTGTGCTGCGTGGAAAAGAATGGCGAGCTTTCGTTACTCTTGGTGCCGTTGTGCAGTCTGCTGGGTCTGTGGTAAATTAAGTGATGCATTTGGCCTGCCTGAGGACAAGGGCATGTTGCTGCTCGTTGGACTCGCAAACATTTTGCTCAGTAGTCCATTGATGGGATTTATCGGCTTTTTGATTCCTCTCTCCTCCCCCCTAACCCCCAACCCATAACCCGACGTCTGTTTGCCGGTTACGCAGTTCACCGTGCTTTTGCCTTTTCCAGCGGTTTGGTGTGAAGATACTACTACCCCGCCTAATCTTTCTCCGCCTGTGATCTTTTGCTTTGAACGTGTTAAAATGGTCGTCACCTGACGGAGACAGTTGCTATGGAAACGCTCGCTGTTATAAGAGAAGAGAACTCCTGCACGTCTGTGAGTGCAGGCAGTTGCACGCTCTGTTGTCATGGTTACATACCCTTCCCCATTGATGAAAGCATGCAAGGCGAGGAGCTTGCCCCAGAAAGCAAAGCAGTGACCTGTATTATGCCCCAGTTAATTCTACATGTTACATTTTTACTGTGCTTTCTTTGTGTGTTTGTGTGGGTGTGTGTGTACGTGTGCGCATGCGTGTATGTGTGAGAGAGTGAGTGAGAGAGGGAGAAAGAGGGTGAGAGGGACCTGGGGGTTGGGGAAGAGAATCGTGAGCGATACGGAGAAGGAAAAATAGTTAGCGTGCTCGTTCACTGCCTTCACGCATGGTATTTGATGTACACATCTGAAAAGGGTTGACGCACGCTGAAAATTTCATTTCATCTCATCAAAGTAAGATAAAGGGTCACTATGTCATCCTTAACTTTTATCAATTCATTCCTCATGTGTGTCCTGCATCATCTTTCATTCCTTACTTTGAGTCGATCACATTTCTTTTAAAAAATTTCGTCCGACCAAAGCACTTCCTCATTACAGGGAATTGGAAAGCAATTTCTGCATGTGTGCCATTTCTGTTTGCTGCCACATTAACAATCTACTTGTCTCAGCTGTGCTGAAAGCCGGCTCTGCTGAATGGGCGAGAGAAACATATTTCAGTATTAAGCGCCAGTCCCAATGTGCTCTACACTTTAGCACGTTAGCATCTGCCGATGATCATTGCTGCATTGATTCATCCTGTGAGGTGCGGTAAAGATTTGCAGCCACAATTATGCCCATTCAGAGAGAGAGCAGGGTGTTTAGAGAGGGATAGTGAGAGAGAAGGGGAGAGAGAGAGGAGTTTGTGGAGGAGGGAGAGGCAAAGGAGTGATGTGAATGAACAAGTGGGACGAAGAGAAGCAGTTGAACACAATATAGCAGTAATGATCGTTAGGAAGATAAAATGAGGAGTGTGGGACGGAAGCAAGGCCACGACCTATATAGCAGGGGAGGTGGGAGGAGGGGGATGGCTGTGACAAACAGGCATTCAGGCTAATGTAGTGCCTAGAACAAGCAGGACGTCAATGTACCCAACATAAATTGCCATAGTCCAGCAGCTTACAAATGCAAAGACATCCTTTGCAAGCAACCCCTGAAGACTTGAGCCGCATAAACACTGCCCCTCCCCCACCGTGATACCCGCCAAGGGATTACCACTGACCCGCACTGATGGGATGGTAAGGGAGGGGTTGCTATTGAGGTTGGAGATGGGCCACTGAAGGGTTAGTTGTCTGTTGACAAAAGAAAACGGCAACCGTTATCTCGCACGGTGCCAAAGCTGGAATGTTACCAGTACCCATATAGCCTCTCACTTGTTGGCTTGCGACGTGTTCTTCAAGAACACTGTAGTTACATCTCTCTGGGAGTGAACTTGCATATTCAAAGCATATTGTCCACTTCCCCTCTCTGTGTGTGTGTGTGTGTGTGTGTGCGTGAGTGTGGGTGTGTGTGTGTGTCGGCATCCATTTAATAACACAATGAAAATAGTTTTCTCCTTATTTCTGGGATTACCGAAACTGGCTGACCTTTAAAAATGATAAATCAGGGAACATTATCAAAGAAACTTGAAAATAAAGTAAATAGGGGAAAGATTTGGAAATATCTCCACTCTGTATTTTCAAAATTGTGCTTTCCTTGCATGGCAAATGTTTTTATCTGGTTATGCGCTATAGTGCAGAAATTCATGTTTTTTGAAGGTATTTGGCAAAAGTTATGCACCACCAACTTCAAAATGAAAATTTTTGAAATTTGGAAAGTCCTTAAGTCTTTACATTCTTATGAAGGTTTCAGCATGCGTTCCATGTGTGTTTCACGTTCAAAAGCCTTTGCTGTGAACCGTTCTTATTTGCGAATGCTGAATGCTAGCAGTTGGCTGGCACATTAGAAAAGGTAGGTTTCATCTAAGCCAGGAACTGATTCTTTTTATTTGAATCAGTTCTCTCTGGCGATGGGACGCTTTTGTAAATAGTAAGTTTATGTCTGTGCTGAAAGCATGAGATAAGGAAGACTCTTGGAGGGGGAGACATCAGTGGCCTTGAGCTTGCAGGTGGTCATTCCAGATGATGGTGCGCACACACAGACGCGCGCCCGAGCGCACACACACACACACACACAGACACGCGCCCACACACACACACATACACACACACACACACACTCTCATTAGCAAACTAATTTCTCATACCTTTATGCACAGAAACTGATACCCAGCAGTGCATCTTGATACCAAAGTTGCTTTTTCTGCGAGGGCGAGAGATGAGCGACTCTGCAATCAAATGTTCTCTTCTTTCGATTCCCGCGGTAACGCCCTGCATTATAGTCGCAATTCACAAGAGCCTAAATGTTCTTGCTGCTTTGCGAAAGTGTCCTGACTGACAAAACGTGAAGAAGCTTAAAGCTGCAGTCACATGTTCTCACTCACATTGTCTGACATGGGCGAGCTCACAAACACACACAGACACGCTACAAGGACACTGCATACATCGCGTCTGCAGTTCTTATGTGCCTCTCATGATAAGCATGTAAAGACTGACATGCTAATCAGTTTGACTCTCTCATTCGCTGTTTTCCAAATCAGCATGCAGCAGCCTCGAGCCAAAAAGTTACATTTTGTAACAGTTAAAATACTTATGGAACTCGCAGTAGAATTTGCTGGAGAGATTGTACTAAGGCCACTGGGCTGCCTATTTTCCCTTTATAAGGATTCATAATTCATCCAGCTCCTTGCAGCTCTGAATAATGCAGACTGTTATACACCTTCATCTTTTGCCTGCACCGAGTGTCCATGTTGGTTGTCTTTCCTGTAGAACTGCTTCTGAAGTCTTGAGGCCAATGGGGGGTGTTTGTTATAGAACAGGAGAACAGGTTATTTGTCTTGGTACACTTGTGGATCACCATTTTTCCTTTTTCTGCCTGCTCAGAATAGTGATAATCATCATCATACCATAAAGCAAGAGATCTGTGTGTCTGCCTGTGCGTGTATGTACTTTGTATGTGCTCCCATTGCATATCACAACAGCCGTTCATCCGATTGAGTTCACACTTACCTTGCGTATTTCTGAGGACCCCAGGAAGTATCGAGTTAGAAGTTGTTTGACTGAGCAGATCTCAAGAGATCAAGAAGCCTGCAAGCACCAGTACTGCTCAAGCAGAAATTTAACTAGTACTGCACTTTACCATGCAATCAACCAAGGAAATTGTAAAAAAAAAATATTGGCAGGACACTGCGCTAGTAACAATGGTAACAATGGGATAGGGTGGAGGTAGAGGTGATTATTTAACCTCTTAACTGTCACCTGCATTGTCTCACATTTGGCCCGGATTGCTAAACCACATTTCAAATGCTGACTGCTCCCACATACAGTGGTTCTATTACACAAAATACTGCGTGTCTGTTGTTGCTGTTATGAGTATTTACACTAAATATATGGCTTAATCTTCAATTTTGGGACAAACAAGGTGGATATCTTGATTGCACAGGTTCTTAGCTTTCGAACAAGACAAACAGAATGGATAACACATGGTTTGACCATCACAGCACAACTTTGATGATGAGGACTGAAGTTTCCTTGCATTCAAGTATGTGGCTTCTATGTTGAGAAATTGATTTATTGCATTTGTTATGACTGATAGGTGGGTAGAAATGAAATCCTGAGCATCTAAGATTTCAAATGGTATATTGTTTGCCTGAATTGGTTGAGGATTTAGGTCGTAATTTACAAATGAAGGATTCAAAATTTGTTTTAAAATTCTGTCAGTTAACAGGTTAAACTAAAAAAAAAACCCTAATGTCATTTAGGCAACTGTGACCAGCTGACCATAAGGATGGCACCCCCTCGTTCAGGGATGAAATTAAACCGTATTGGAGTGTTAAACAGACAGTGAAAAAAATGCCTGGGAATTCATGCATTTTGGGAGACCCCGTCACCTGAAGCAGGTTCTGAAGGAAGAACAGTATCTATCTTCTTTGGGTGGCGACATGCTAAGTTTTGTTCCAGACAGGACTGTTATTGCACCTGCCCATTTAAAGCGGCCAATGTGATCACTAACATTTATTAGGGTTTAATTGGCTGTTAGCTGAGCTGCTGTTTTCTTTGATTGGTCTCAGATGTCTCCATCACACGCCCAGTGCAGGTCTCTATTTCCACATGCCACTCTTGCATTTGTCGGTAGTTTAGAAAAGCAAATCTTAGCACACGTACTCTGGCAAATTCTGTACTGTGGTTTGGGAAGCAGTCCTAGATAAAGCCTTCTCTTTGAGCCCTAAAGCGCACTCGCACACTAGAAAATATTTACAGTATGAACTCTCATGCCTCCTACCTACTCTCCCATACGATGATGATAAGTCCATATTTTTTTTATGCATTGGAAATGTAACCGGCTCATCGGGCTAGTATAATTTGTATTGATGCAAATGGCCTCTGATTAATCCTTTGAGCGCCGAATACGTTTTCAAGGAATTAAAAATGTAGTTATCCTGAGCTGTTGAAAACCTATCATGGGGCAACTTGTTTAAAAGAGCTCCCCAGCGGGGGAGCTTTTTTAAAACAAGTTGCCACATGATAGGCTTTCAACAGCATATGCTTATGATGTCTTCCCTCATTGGGCAACTATAGTTACCTATGATACTCAAAGGGTTAAAGTCCAGTCTGAGTGAAACGTGGAGACATGATGTCCCTGTGAAGTTGTGTCAGTGTTCCAGCACTTACGGCCCTCACTGTGTACACGCACAGACACGTGATGGAAAAACTTGTAAACTTGTATTGATTCTCTTTCTCCCCCATGTCTCACACATGCGTATATATGCGGAAGAGAGGAATATTATCCGTAACAAAATGATACTACAGTCTAAGTGTAGCTCTCCTGAGATAACCCATCCCAGAGCCTCAGATTTAATTTTCTTTGTGTCCTATAAACTGATATTGACTGTCTCCCTCCGCATGTCTCCTCTGCCTCTCGAGCTGTCACCTGTTGCGAGTGATCGACGGTGGGACCTGTGCCCCTGTCGGTGTATGGTGGACAGCACAGGCCACAGTGCAGTATGTGTCAGTAAAGACTTCCTCAGTCAGTGTCACACTGCTCCCCCCATCCTGATATTGAGTGCTGAGTCAAGGTCAAGGTCTCGGGTGGCAGAGTAACTGCAGCTGTGGTCATGGTAACTCAGATGATTAGGACTGGTGAAGGACAGTCTGTACACACACACACAGCCTTTATCCCAGTGGTGACTGGTGAGCTGGCGATCAGGGAAGATCAAACCCATCCCTTAAAAACAATGATTGGTCAAGACCAGTTTTCAATCATTCATTTAAATTTCCGTTACAGAAACTCTGAAGACTCTCAAGATTATCAGGAGTGGTCAGTTTTCATTAATAACACATACCTGTCAACTCTAGCGCATTCAGTGTGTTTTCGCGGCACATTTAATATTCCCCCGCTGTTGTCAGCAATTATTCAATCAACACATATGTAAGAGATTCTCGCGTGAAATTGAAGTCCTTGTGCATGGAGGTTTATCAGTTTCACGCGCATTACGGTGGATTTCACCGCCAGTAATTGGAAACCGATCATGACTTCGGACTACTTTTGACTCTTTTGTTCAGGGTTTGGAAGTAATGCATGTGTTTCATGATTGTTTAAATGAAATACGATGAGTGGAAGCAATGGCATAAAGAGGTTTCAAATGATCTTATTTCATTGAAACAGTTTAAACCACTCGCTACTGCTTTCACCCATAAACTCACCCATACACCCTATCACTCATAATAACATGTAAATATACGCTCTATCACCCACACACACACACACAAACATACACCTTATCACCCATAGACGCATCTAAACATGCCCTATCGTCCGTATACATCCGTAAACATACTCCATATCCCTCAAGTGCACACACCCATGCCCTATCACCCATACTCACACCTACACACAGCTAAAAATGCCCTATCACCCATACACACACCTATACATACCCTATCAGGCATGCACACAAACACCTATACACACCCTATAAGCCATACACACACCTATAAACGCCCTATCACCCGTAAGCATACACCATATCACCCAAATGCACATACGCACACCCTACCCTTCATTCGGCTCTCCAGGATGGGCCTGACATCCGTCCTCAGACCACACCCTCGTTTCTGTCGAAGCCATAGCTGGGTATTCATTTACTACCCTTTCAGTTTCTGTGCTGTCATGTCTTGGATTTTGTGTGGGGAGGGTGTTTCTTGAAGAGAGTTTAGTGGAGTCCTCGGGAGTAGAGCTTCCTCCAGCAGCATTTTTCCTTCTTTCATGAACATGGAAAAAGTCAAAAACTGCCTGGGGCCCAAAGTAGAGCAAGTCCCCTGAGGGCTGAGATTTGGGTAACAGGATGACAGTGGTCAGTGGAGCCCCTGGAGCTCTGCTAACGTAGCGCTTCCTCAGTCCGTTAGTCCAGAATCACCTGTGAATACTTGGCCCGAAGGTGGGGATGGGGGTCGGCCGATTGTACGGGGGAAGTCAATTCACGACAAGTCGAGCGAGTTTTATCTCCTTAGAGTAAAACTGTCAGGAAATATCTTTATCAGAAGGGAAAATACAAGAAAATGCATCAGGCCTGGAGCCCCAAATAGAAAATAATAAAGGTAAATAGAAATATTGCATTATTCCATATGAAATAAATATACAATTATTACACTACGTTTGTTTGGCTGATACCGTTATTCGATTCAATGTAAAATGAGAACATGAGGCTAAAGTGGGTCACTTTCTCGGGGAAAAACCCAGGGGGCCACAAAATGCTGGCACAAAATGGCTGCCACGCTGAGAAGAGATGTTTTGAAAAAAATGGGTTGGGAGGGACCCTCGAATGGGTTGTGGGCATGTATGAGGCAGGCTGGATGTCCTTGAAATGAAGAGCCTAGTGCTAAAAGTACTTATGTCGCATTTTCACACGACGTAAGGAAAGGGTGGGAACATGTATCTCACAAGTTCTTCAGTCTACTGCCTAGATTTTCTCCAAATAGAGCATTTTGTGACGTAAGTACCTTTAAAACTGGAGTTCTCAATTAGTCTGTAGTTCACAGGGCCATTTTAGTATCATACTATAGTATTGTACCTTTATTTGGTAGGTCACCGCACTGATTGAGGCTACATGTCTGATTTTGGGTCCCACCATTAAAAATGTCTCTAATCGTGCTCAGATATTTAAATGTTTAACTCCGCTGGTGTTGAGAAAAGGTGGCGGTGGAAAGGAAAACAGTTGCTGGGATCGCATACTCTTTAGTGTGAACCCAAAGGCAGTGGCCTGATTTGGGGCCTGGTGTGGCCAGCTCAGCCCTTGGCGGAGAGCTCAACACTGCAGAGATGAATTGGCGTCTCTCACCAGATGGTGGGATGGGTAATTGATGGGGGCTTGAGATTGAAGGATCGCTGATTTATTTACGTTCTTGAGGCGAGGGTGGTGGTGGGGGGTTCAAGAGTCATATTCAAAGCTGCCTGACATCAGCGCAGCATTACCAAAGGCTTAAGTGGAGATTAAACTCCCTAAGGCTGCATGTCTCCTGGTCCTGCTGTACATCTGAGAATCTGCCAACTTCATCCGGTGCGTTTCCCTCTTCGACATGATTTCACTCAGGCGGAGGGTTTCGATGCTCGCTGTTCCGAAATGGAGGAGGAGGAAGGTAGGGTATTCCATTATCGTTTTAATGGATCACTGTCACAATAAACTGGGAAAAAAAGAAATCTATTTATGTCTTTTCTCTGGTTTCCTCTCAATTTCTCATGCTGATTTTACTCTCTCTCCCGCCCACATCTCGCGGACTGTGACAGATTTCTGCTCTCTTCCCGTTGTCAGAAAGCGCAGGAAAGCACATTTTCTCCCTCAATGCATGTAGCGCCGCCAGCTGCTTCCTCTCACACCACAATGCACATGCCAAGCTGGCGCTGATGTGAGCTATAGGGGAACGTGCCTTCCGCAGCTTGACAAGCAGACTGTGGGCACCCAGTCAACCAACAGGGGGCAGAATGGAGCAATAAAATGAGGACCCTGCCCGACTGAGCCCGCCTGGACCCTGAGCACTTCTGCAGGCATATGGACTATTATAATGAAGTTGGAATTTACATTAATAAAAATAATAAAAAAATGCATATAAAGGTGCAAAGCTTGTCAGTGAGATGGTAAGCTGTTGGTACATAAATCTATAACCCTTCGGGTGTTGAAAATTCATTTGTCCCTCATTTGCTTGGAAAAGGTATTAATTTGTACATAACATGATTGTATCAGTCATAGTACTTTTGAAAAATTCATACCCGGAAAAAAGTACCAGCTCTGTGAAATCTTTTATTGATAGGGATCAGGAATGGGGGAGAAACTCACTCAAAACTGACCCTTTTGTGGGAGCAGAGAAGGTGGAAGATTGTCTTACACAAAGACCACTGATTTTGGATATTGTGCTGTAGGGAGTGGAAGTTGCATTATGTAGATTCGTGGTTCAGGATGTTACAGGTTGTACCTGATACATATGAGTTTACTGAGTGAAGTCCACCAGCAGGTGTCGCCCACTCAAATTACTCATTTAGTTGAGGTCATCAATCTTGGCAACTTCAGTGTAGTAGTTGCGATAATATCTATCTAATACCACCAGTACTACTACTACTACTACTACTAATAATAATAATAATAATAATAATAATAGATTCAATTAACCATATTTTTCAAGACAATGCATAAAGTGCTTTGTCAGAGGAAAAAGATAAAATGGAGTAATTGAAATAAAACAGCTAACAAAATAATTCATAATAATGATGCACCTGGAGTGCAGGTTTTATATATCTGGTGTATCAAGTAGTTCAGGAACAGCGTTCTCTGTCAGAGAAAAAGAAACGCCCTCTGGCCTGGATTTTGGGCTTACTGGATTAATGTTACATACATTAAAAGATATATAGCATGCCAGACCAAAGGGAAATTACCAAAAAGCATAATATGAACCCTGTAAATGTTTAAGACTTGGGAGTAAACATGGCTTTTTTACAGGACGAAGATTACAAAAATAATTGTAATTGTAAGGTACTGATTGTACCTTATTAGAAAACATCTTTTCAGCTGTTGGAAGCAAACACTTTAACATTTTAATGTACTCCAAAGCATTAATTGACACTTTTGCGGTGAAGCAGTTGAGCTTTTTCCTCGTTCACTGCAGCAAATGTTGATGAGCAAAAGCTCTTTAGAGTGCATTTGTTAAATTGTTGCTACTTTTCAGACCACTGATTAGTTGTTAAGACCATTTAAGGCTTAATATTTAGCTATTTTGGCCTTGGTCCATTACAAGTGTTTATTTATTTATTTTGCATTAGAGTAGGCGCATACATATTGGCACGTTCAATAACTTCACTGTCCAGCTAGCATAGCCTTGTGGAGCTGAGATTGCCGTAAACTAAGAGCTTTGTTGTTGTGAATCAACATTGGTCTTATAACAAACCTTCATTGATCCAGTGCTCTGGAATGTTGAGCCTCTAACATCGCAGACCAGTTTGGTGTTTTTGAAAGTTTAATATTTGCATCATATGCCTTAATGTCTTCAGTATTTTCCATTAAAAGCTATCTTTCCATCAGCCGTTGTACTGAATCAGAGCCTGCCGCCTGAATTCTGTTTTCGGTGTTTCAATAGTGACGCTGATGTGATGAGAAGCGAATCAGTGCATTGTGACTATTGGTACAATTTAAAATGTCTTCCAGCCAATGACAAATGTGCGGTCAA
This sequence comes from Gymnothorax reevesii, assembly GCA_029721435.1. NCBI lineage: Eukaryota > Metazoa > Chordata > Actinopteri > Anguilliformes > Muraenidae > Gymnothorax > Gymnothorax reevesii. The sequence continues at coordinate 166,283,077 of CM056574.1, forward strand.
AGCTACCTGTTGTATGAAGCTGATTTATCCTGAGCCAGAGGATATGTCAGAAGGAAGACAGCAGGTCTGGAACAAGACCACAGGTGGTGGACTTCACCGTGTGGCCACAGGGAGGCAGTGTACAATCAAAGCCTTCGCAGTCCCCAGACTGAAACCTGAGAAGCCATGGAGAAGGACAGGTAGGGGGCCAGGCCTGGGTTAAAGAAATAAAGAGCAGGGCGTAGAGATCAGGAGAGAGAGCACAAAGGCTGATTTGTTGTGCTATGGTATCCTCACTATTGATTCTTCCTTGGTAAATGTCACTGTTTGTACTCTGTGTGTCCTGCCACTTCATAGAGAGACCTGAGATGGTCTTGGCGAGATGGAAGGAATTTATATGAGTTCAGTGTTATGTAGAGCTGTGGCTTCCGGCTAAAACGTCCTCCCCCAATCCCACCTCAAAAAAAGCCCCCATTCTCTCACTTAGTTCATGCCAAATTCTGCTGCTCAACTCCTGAGTCACTCCACTGATTCGCCGATCAGTATCTCACAACATTTTATTTCTACTCTAGCTCTGCATTTGCTTACGCTGGGCACATATTGAACATTTATTCACGGATGCTTGCAGCACTTGGGGCTGTGTACTTCGCAGATGTCATAACAACGTACTGCTTCAGACAGACTAGTCTTCACATTGGCATGGGTTGTTGAGAAGAAATCTGTTGCTCTTGTGAACAGTAGCATTATAGCTCTATAAAAGGGAGAGACAACTAACATTTTCACAGCTTGTTTTGCAACATTATAGTAATCCAGCAGCAAGACAGTCTCCAGTTTCACTTTTCCAGAACATTTTGCAACATTTTTGGAACCTGGTGGTCTAGTCACGACTCATAAACAGAGAGGCCCAGCTTTATACCTGCATATTTGATTATTTATTAAACTGGGGGGTTTCTATCTTTGTGCCACAGTACTGTAAATCATCATGTCACCGCTGTCTCACCTTTTATGATGCAATCCTACCACCATCCAGCGAAATGGCAGCACTATAAAGGTGCACCGTCATAGCAATGCAATGGAATAATACTAATGACAATGAATTTAGGGAAGTGACCAGGATGATAGATGTCGTAAAGTGTCTCCATTACTCTGCTCTTTACATTTAAGAAATGACAGTATCAATTCATTTTGTTTGTCAGTCTTTGAAGCCTATTCTCAATCATCTCCATAAATATTGTCACAGAACATGTAGCCAATCTTTACTGCCTGCACTATGTTTGCAGAGATTTATCCAAGCCAATACAGTGAACTCTGGTAGCACGTGTAAATCTATCATTTTCCTTCAGTTTTTAAACTATAGGCCGCCTGACTCATTTTTTAAAAGCAAAGCTTTGTTTATTGAACTTATTCTGAACAGTCTCATTCATGCTATTGTCAGACTTGAGCACATTTGTGGCCAATTCCTGCCAGTGGTCTGTGCGGAGCGGCGGAGGGTGTAGCAGCCGGATTCACGGTGCGGTGGTGGGCGGCTGTAGGGGAAATTTTTCAGATGCTGCTGTGGAGTGATTTTGAAATATTTTTGTGGATGTGGTGTGGCTGCGGAGTTCAGCCATGCGGCGGCAGCACGGCTGTAAACAATACTCAGCTTTGGGAGGTTTTCATCAAAATGATTTTTTTTTTATTTTTATTATTTCATATCTGTAATCTAAAGATTCACAGACATCTATAAGATGCTTGGATTGTATAAAGTGGACATGATAAAGCCTCTTTTCCTTGCGTTACTACTTACTGCAGTGGTTCTCAAACTCAGTCCTGGAGGCTCCCTTGGGTATGCTGGTTCTTCTTTCAAACACATTTGCAATAAAATAATTTCAACAAGCTACTCATGTAACAAGCTGCTAATTTTCCTTGAGTGCTTGCTTTTGATTCTTAGATGGATTGCTCATCTTATTGATCAACATTATGCCAGAAAAATGCGATACCACAAGGAAATATATGCAATCCCCAAATTCATATTGTGATTCTTGCAAAAATGGCAACCAATTACATAAAAAAGATGTTACATTAAGTAATGAGGTAATAGGCTCCTAACTTGATGGCATTAATTATTTTTGTTTCTTAAACATCAATGGAATGCAGGTTTGCCTCCAGATCATTTACTTTATCTCTGAAATGTTCATGATCCATCGGATGTTTATGATTGGTGGCCACTAATTAGCACCCCATTGATTCAGATCAGTCTCAGTTTGATCAGAGATTATTTGCCTCCTTTTATGTAAGTGAATATTTGCAATATAGCACAATTAGCGTGGCACGTCCATAGAAATGTAATTGAACAAATCATACGCTATGTCAGATGTAATATGATTAAGATTCTAAGTAATCTTGCATGAAAAGCAACAAGTTTGAAAAATTATTAGCTTGTCAAAATAATTCAATTGCTCTTGAGGTTGTAAAAAACCCAGCACACACAGGGGGCCTCGAGGACCGAGTTTCAGAACCACTGACTTATTGTATCTTTACTAAACATACTCTAAGTGTTACTCATTAAACAACACATGCACACGTACTTATATAGACTTGTTTTACATACAAGCTGTTTAATATCTGGAATGGATGTAATGCAGAAGACATGCGGCTCTTTGTTAAGAATTTGCGGCTGCAGGGCAGCTGCAGAGTTTATTCCTTGCATCACATGCGGATGCAGTGCGGTTCTGGATTTAACTCCTGCACCTGCGGTGCGGCTGCGGGTGTATTATAATAATATATTGCGGATGCGTCGTGGATGTGTCTAGCAAATGGCGGTTGTGGAGCGGCTGTGGATAATTATTTATTGGCCGCAAAGAGACCTCTGATCCCTGCATCTGGGTTTACGACAGGAAGTTGGATGGTAGCTGGGGGGGGCGCAATAATGCTCTCAAGAACACCACTCACCCCCTACCAGCGATGCCCTCAAACATGGGCAGTGATTAGTTGAAAACCTCTTTCATTCCTGCTTGTTTTAGCATGCAAAAGTGACTACCACTAAGCCCTTTATAAGCCTTTTTTCTCCGGACATTTCGGTTGTGATTTGGTACCCAGTTGTGTTTCACTCTCCAATATCCTCTGAAAACCCCCTGTTCAAACAAGTGCTGTCATTTCAGTCAAACATCAGGCTGTGACTCTCCATAATGACTCAGAGCATGAGGGATTTTTTTTTAGATTTGTGGAATTCAGCAACCCAGGATTTGAGAATCTCAGCTAAAGAGAGATCAGAGGAAACAAAACGAGTGTCACAAAGTCAGTCCTTCCCTGCCAAGCAGCTTGTCACCAGTGACGCTATCCTGTCAGACTTTATATAGCTACACACAGACTCTCGGAGCAGGCATTAATAAATGATTACACCCCTCCCCACTCCCCACCTCCCTGCCACCCAACCATGAGTACAGGGAGGGCGGCTCTTTACGGGAGGGGGGGGGGGGGCGCTAAGAAGAAGAGAATAGAACACTCTTTCCTGCATCTTTTTCCTCCTGTAAGCTGTGACTGCCCAACAGTGCCTGATTCACCATGTTGCGTCTGTCACAGATATCCTCAACCTGCTCAACAGCTGGAAATACCGGCAACTTCCAAATTCATTGGCCGGTGGTGTCACAACCCTCTTCTGAATGCCGTTTGTGTGTCTCCTCCCATTCAGCAACTTGTGTGTCTTTTAGAGGTATTGTGTCCTTTGATTGGTTTGCATCTTGCGTGTGATGTATTAATACTCCCTCTTGTGAGCTGCGAGTTGCTGGATTGTAATTTGCTACATGTGTTTAGGACCAGTCAGCGTTTACCAGTAAAACTCGTCATCTTTTGAAAGCAAAACAAATCCTCAATGATAGTGATATACAGACATTTCCTTCCTTATCTAGTTGATAGGAACAGGCTCTAAAGCCTGTCTCGCAGTCACTCAGATTGGGACCACAGTCCTGTTAATCCAGTCCCATTCTGTTCCGCAGACCAGTTTATTAGGAACAAGCTCCCAATCCTTCTACAGTCATCAGGACTGGAACTGCATTTTTCCTCATATCCCCGTTCCGCAGAGCTTTCGCCTCATCGGTCACTCGTCGGAAGCAAAGTTTATTTTTTCCGCTCACCCACGGAAGACTAACGTATCACAGGCCGATGAATCCAATTCGTGTTTGTCCACTATCAGGTCAGTGTCCGACGTATCAGGCGTGATCCGATGAGGCGAAATAGTCCGATGAAGGAACTAAGCATGAGCTTAGTTCCTTCATCGGACGATTTCGCCTCATCGGATAATAAATAAACTTTGCTTCCGACGAGTGACGACAAGCCAGAAAGCTCTGCGGAACGGGGGTATTAGTAACTTCATCCTGGCTACGGACAGTTCGGCTCCGGGAAAGCACGCTCTCCACCTGACAGTCATCACGGAAAGCTGCTGGCCAGAGATTGGCAACTGCCACACAGCTTCGTTTACTACATCTGAGCTGAACTTTCCTATTCTCCTTTGGGCTCCGTCCCATTGTCTGACGTACTACTATCAATAAACCCTGCTGTTTGATTTTACCTCTGGAGCTGATCCCTGGTCTGGATGATTCCAGGTGCGGAGGGGTGGTGGTTAGCATTGTTGCCTTACAATAAGGAGGTTTTGGTTCAAGTTCTGGTCTGTCAGGACTTCTCTGTGTGGAATATGCGTGGGTTTCCTCTGGGTACTCCGGTTTGCCTCTCCCAGAAAGGTATGCTGTACAGAAACACGCCAACTGCTGCTGCTGCTCAAGTCTGTGGCTGTAGAACTGGAATTGGTCCCCGGGTGCTCCATTTTGGCTGTCCACTGCTCTAAATTAACTTGGATGGTTTTAATGGAGAGAACAAATCACTCCAAAGGGGTTTCATATATAATTATAATTTGGGAAATGGTAGTGTTTTATGTAAACAAAGCAGCACAAATTTATTTGGACTACATTACATGGGTCTTGCAGGTCTGCTGTGACTGGTAATATTTGTAAGAGCCAAACTCTTGGCAAGACAGCGATTTTACTACAGCTTGACCTTGATTCCAGCCTGAAAAAAATGTTGTGCAATATTTCACCAGAGCTGGGCAGCAGTTGAAGTTTAGAGCGACGTGTTCCATTTGAAAAGTTTTTATTTAAATAAGCCCCCTTCACTCTCTCTTAAAGCCTGTTTAACATTACCTATTTGTCCTGTTTCTTTGAGGAAGCCTGTTTGGCTCCTCCTAAACCTTCCCAAATACTGTTTCCAAGCAATCCAGGCAGTCAATCTGTTGTAAACCTGTCACAAGCTGACGGCCAGGTTCTCAGAAGTGCCTTTGCATTGCTCTCCTAACCGATAATGTTTCTAATTGGACCATGGAAACGGGAAGTTGAAATCATTGGATGAGATAATGGAAAATCATCCATGATGATCATTCATGTTTACCCTGTGCCCTGACTATAAACACTTATGAATCTCTGAAATAACCACAGACTATGTGGCTTTAGACAATACATTTTCATCCCGACTCATCATTGAGTGACGCTATCTGACGAAGCATCAATATACGACAAAAAATGAGGCTTTCAGGGTCTATATTTGATGCACAGGGTACAGCTTAAGGGTTAGGGGCTAAGGGGTAAAGTTGGTTTTAAACTGCCGTGAAATATGGAGGCCAAAAGCCTCATCTTGCATCGTATATCGACACTCAGTCAGGTGGCGTCACAATATGACGCGTTGTGATGAGACTGAGCTCATATGATGCGTCTGTCTCACCCTGGACTGATCCAATTGGCGCTCAATATGACTAAGCCATTGCCTTTCAAGTGAAAATGATCATGATCTGGTAAACTGCAGATGTTTTTATCGTTGTCTTGTGCAATGGAAATACAAAAAATGCTTATATTTAGTACAATGTGTGTTCTCCAAAATTCAGTCCTAGTTTTGTGGATAATTTCTCATCAACCATTTCATCAAATCTCATTTATTGGCTAATACTTGGTCATGAATGAACTATCAAAGCTGGTGCACACTCTCAGAAATAGGTGCACAGCAGGAGTCCATTTCTGTTCCCCAAGGTACACTCAGCACTTATGTACCCTTTAGGGCTAATTACAGGACCTCAAGGTACCTGTGTGAACCTTTTTAGGGTCTAAAGGGTGCTTTTATGTTCCAGAACAAATGAAAACCCACTTCTAAGGTACAAAATACAACAGCAGTACCTTTGAGGGTACTGCCCACAACAGCAGTACCTTTGAGGGTACTGCGGCAGTGACAAGCCTTGGTTGTATCTGTATTTTGTGTGTATGAAATATGCTTTTTCTCTCTTTTTTTGGTCACCATATTTATATATTGTTAACTATATTTATTGTTTAATAATTAACACCATCAAGCTAGTGTGTCCAGTTATAAACAATACATTAACTTTTACAAAGAAGCTCGAACAGTTCACAGCTCTTTGAAACAGTGATCATGAAAATATAGAGGTTCAGTGATTTCTCAGAGGAGCAATACACTGAAATAAATACCCTCTGAACAGATATTACTGTGGAAATAAGAATCGCTATTGCCGTGAGAATCAGGGTTATACAAGTCTTCCACAGAGGTGATAAATACTCAGTTTCTTATGCTCTGATTGCTGCTTGGCTGAAAAATCTGGCAGAGCCCTGTACTGAAAAGAAACCACATTTATTTCACCAGAATTTGTTCTGACATCCAATAACAGATCATAATTCGCACTGGGGACACAATATGCGTAAGCACATTTACGTCGAGAGAAAAGCAACCCTTGATTGGCCTGCTTTTTGAATATTCAAAAACCTGCATTCTTCAATTTTTTTTTTCTTATTCTGGATCATGGGGAGAATATAAACATTATTTACAGTGTGTTACAGTCAGATTGTGAAACCAGTCATTTTGTGCAATTACTAAAAAATTTTTAGTCATTTCATGAAATGACTGGTTTCACAATCTGACTGTAATACGTACTGATTTATATGCATACTATGATCCTGATAAGGAATATTGGTTTGACTTAATTTTTGCATGTCCTATTTTTGGGACATTATACAGCATGAATGCAGGCTACTGAAAGGTGAGTTTGCATGTGCATGACGGAAGCAAGAGGCGGGATTTTGCTTGTGTGTGTTCAGAAAACCCTGGGTACGTGACATGTCTCCACCTTCTCCGCGGGGAAGCGCGACAATCGAAGAGAACCAGAATGTAAAAAAAAAAAAAAAAAATCACCTCTACCAATGGAGGGAGAGTTACATAAAAAAGTCAGATCTGTTGGGTTATATAAGTGTTTTAAAATGGGGTGTGTGTGAGAGCAGCACACATGTGTTTTGCTGAATACGTGCACTTGACTGAGTTGGTAAACATGTACCCAACGAATAATGATCCCTCCCTTTCTCTCTCCCTCCATTTCTCTGCAGTTGCCATGGAAACTGTTCTGGTCTTCCTCTTTTCCCTCCTAGTGTATGTTGCTGGTAAGTCCTGTCTCCTGAATGCTCCAGCTGAGGAGGGGAGGGGAGTGGGGGTTGGAATGGGTGGAGGAGGTACGGGGAATTGAGGACTGAAGGGCTGGGTATTTCTCTAAACACGGTGAGGAGCCTAAATTTGCGAATCAGCCCTCCCCACCGTGTCCCATCTTGGGCGGGGCACCTGAGTTCTTTTTGTCTCTGTTGCGCTGGAGGTAGGTCAGGTGTGGGAGGGACTGTGTCTTCCCGTCCACTGGCTTGCAGTCATCTCACGTGTCCGTGTGCTCCATTACAAGCTTTAGTCAGACAGGACGCGCTGCTCGGCACTGTGCTTCTCCATTACAACGATATAGAGCAGGTTTTTAAGGAATATTTTCATTTGTATTTCTTTATGTAAAGATCAAGGCTGTGTCCTGACACTCCCTTGCAGTCTACTGCCAGCAGATATTTGTGTCAGTCGGTAAGAGAGGGTGGTGGTGCGCATCCCTGGTTTTCATGCCTGTTTCTGACCTTTTAAAAATGATCCATGTCATTTTTGCTTATTCACATTTTAGCTACGTCTCTTGATATGCCCTCCAGTGTATGTGTAGCCTCTTCAGGATAGCCGCAGTGTAAACTGAATCTCCAGCTAGTGGTTCGTCACATTTTTAAATGTTAATTTAAATGTTTAATTCGAGGGAAAATAATGTAACGAGGCTGCATGGAAATGCTTCCGCCCTCTGCTCCTCTATTGCTCTCGTTCTCTAATCATCTCTTAGTTGTGAAGGGGACTGATAGAGTTGAGAGAGAGAGAGAGAGAGAGAGAGAGAGAGATGGAGATCATGCAGCTACACCTGGGGAGGTGAGCAGGAGTTTGTGGGTGGTAGAAAGGAATAGAGAGGGCAATGACCCGGCAGGTTGTCTCTGTCTGGTCAGATACTCTGGTGGAAAATGGTCTGTAGCTCTTATCCGTGCCCTGAATCGCAAAATGTCTGTTGCAGAATGTCCTGCATGCATTTTGCCCAATTGGAAAGCCTCACTCATACCATTATGCATTACTTTGTCTGGCTGTCCCTCGGGGATGCTACTCTCATTTTACTTCTGATTAAACCAGACAGTTGCTGCCTATTAAAGCAGCAGTACTCCGCTTTATGGTGCAAGAAGCCAGTTCTTCTGAGAGCGTATGAAATGCCTGCACGCCCCTGCAGTGTACTGTTACACAGACTCTCCAGCACTCCATTTACCCCTCTCCATTTCCTGCATCTCTTTGTTTTCCTCTCTCCCCACAATCCTCTGTGTTTAGCCTGTGTTGGCCAACACTTGTATAAATATCTGAATTCAGTTTAACCACAACGGTCCTTACCCAAGATACTGGTGAGGTCACGTTACAATGGCCCTTTTCAGATACGCTCGAACACCCTCGTTTTAGCCGTTTAACGAGAAATGATAATGACAGTTAACCTTATTCACGATAAAGCTGAGGAGATGGTAAGATAGATGGATACTCTCTGTCCTGAGTGTCATGGGATTTTTAATGACCACCGTGTTTTCAGGACCACAATTTGGAGTCTCATCAGAAAGAGGCCACTTCCTGCCGTGTGCTGTGCCTATTACCGCAATGGGCATTATTTTTTTGACCCGAGAGAAGACTGCTTACTGGCTCAGTAACAACAATTCCAAGAACAACTTAGTCTTTCCAGGCAGTCTCCCGTCAAAGCACCAACCAAATCCTGTCCTGCTCAGCTTTAACCATTTAGTCAGTACAAAATGTTCTATTTGTTGTGAGTGCTATCCTACGTTCCAAAAAGGTATTCCTGTTTTGAGAGAGCACTATTCTGCGCTCTTGGGGTTATTCTTGTTGTGAGCAAGTGCTAACCTGTGCTGTATGGGTTTATTCCTGTTGTGAACAAGCGCTATCCTGTGCTTCAGGGGGTTATTCCTGTTGTAGGGGAGTGCTGTCCTGTGCTTCAAGGGATTATTCCTCTTGTGGGGGAGTGCTGTCCTGTGCTTCAATGGGTTATTCCTGTTGTGATTGAGTGCTATCTTGTGCCTCGGGGGTTATTCCTGTTGTGATTTAGTGCTATTCTGTGTTTCACGGGGTTATCCCTGTTGCGATTGAGTTCTATCCTGTACTTCAGGGGGTCCTTCCTGTTGGGAGGGAGTGCTATCCTGTGCTGTATGGGGTTACTCCTGTTGTGAGCGAGTGCTATCCTGTGCTTCAGGGGGTTATTCCTGTTGTGAGTTAGCGCTATCCTGTGCTTCAAGGGGTTATTGCTGTTGTGAGGGAGCACTATCCTGTGCTTCAGAGAGTTATTCCTATTGTGAGTGAGCACTATCCTGTGCTGTATGGGGTTATTCCTGTTGTGAGCAAGTGTTATCCTGTGCTTCAGGGGTTTATTCCTGCTGTGAGGGAGTGCTGTCTTGTGCCTCAGGGGGTTATTCATGTTGTGAAGGAGTGCTATCCTGTGCCGTATGTAGTTAATCCTGTTGTGCAGGAGTGTTGTCCTGTGCTTCAGGGGGTTATTCCTGTTGTAAGTGAGTGCTATCCTGTGCTTCAGGGGGTTATGCTTGTTGTGATCGAGTGCTATCCTGTGCTTCAGGGGGTTATTTCTATTGTGAGGGAGTGCTATACTGTGCTTCAGGGGGTTATTCCTGTTGTGATTGAGTGCTATACTGTGCTTCAGGGGGTTATTCCTGTTGTGATTGAGTGCTATTCTGTGCTTCAGGTGGTTATTCCTGTTGTAAGTGAGTGCTATCCTGTGCTTCAGGGGGTTATGCTTGTTGTGATCGAGTGCTATCCTGTGCTTCAGGGGGTTATTTCTATTGTGAGGGAGTGCTATACTGTGCTTCAGGGGGTTATTCCTGTTGTGATTGAGTGCTATACTGTGCTTCAGGGGGTTATTCCTGTTGTGATTGAGTGCTATTCTGTGCTTCAGGTGGTTATTCCTGTTGTGATTGAGTGCTATCCTGCGCTCTCTGTTCTATTTGTTGTGAGTGCTTTCCTACACTCCAAAAAGGTATTCTGTTTTGAGAGAGCGCTATTCTGCGCTCTTGGGGTTATTCCTGTTGTGAGCGAGTGCTAATCTCTGCTGTATGGGTTTATTCCTGTTGTGAACAAGTGCTATCCTGTGCTTCAGGGGGTTATTCCTGTTGTGAGCGAGTGCTATCCTGTGCTTCAGTGGGTTATACCTGTTGTGAGGGAGTGTTGTCCTGTGCTTCAGGGGGTTATTCCTGTTGTGATTGAGTGCTTTTCTATGCTTCAGGGGGTTATTCTTATTGTGAGAGAGTGCTCTACTGTGCTTCAGGTGGTTATTCCTGTTGTGAGTGAGTGTTGTCCTGTGCTCTCTGTTATATTTGTTGTGATTGCTATCCTACACTCTAAAAAGGTACTATGTTTTGCGAGAGCGCTATTCTGCACTCTTGGGGTTATTCCTGTTGAGAGCGAGTGCTAACCTGTGCTGTGGGTTTATTCCTGTTGTGAACAAGTGCTATCCTGTGTTTCAGGGGGTTATTCCTGTTGTGAGGGAGTGTTGTCCTGTGCTTCAGGGGGTTATTCCTGTTGTGAGCAGGTGCTATCCTGTGCTTCAGGGGGTTATTCCTGTTGTGAGTGAGCACTATTCTGTGCTTCAGGGAGTTATTCTTGTTGTGAGTGAGCAATATCCTGTGCTGTATGGGGTTATTCCTGTTGTGAGTTTTATCCTTTGCTTCAGGGGGTTATTCCTGTTGTGAGGGAGTGCAGTCCTGTGATTCAGGGGGTTATTCCTGTTGTCAGTGAGTGCTATTCTTTGCTTCAGGGGGTAATTCCTATCGTGAGAGAGTGCTCCACTGTGCTTCAAAGGGTTATTCCTGTTGTGATTGAGTGCTATCTTGTGCCTTGGGGGTTATTCCTGTTGTGATTTAGTGCTATACTGTGTTTCAGGGGGTTATTCCAGTTGCGATTGAGTTCTATCCTGTGCTTCAGGGGGTCATTCCTGTTGTGAGGGAGTGCTATCCTGTGCTTCAGGGGGTTATTCCTGTTGTGATTGAGTGCTATACTGTGCTTCAGGGGGTTATTCCTATTGTGAGAGAGTGCTATACTGTGCTTCAGGTGGTTATTCCTGTTGTGATTGAGTGCTATCTTGTGCTTCGGGGGTTATTCCTGTTGTGATTTATGCTATCCTGTGCTTCAGGGGGTTATTCCTATTGTGAGTGAGTGTTGTCCTGTGCTCTGCACTGCAAAAATAAAAAGTAAAAAATTTTTTTTTTAAATCTTACCGAGAATTTTATTATTGTATGTATATATACCACATTTGTTTTAACTACTGTTTTTTTTTCAAAATATAATTGAAGCATTGATTACTAAAACCCCACAAGTCATGTCAAGTGTGACTTATGGGGTTTTAGTAATAGGTGCTTCAATTCTGCCACTGATGTGAGATTTTGACTAATTTGCAGATTTGTCCACGGGGTTAGAAAATTTCTGTTGTTCCATGGACAAATTGAGGAATGAGTCAGAATTATCTCACATCACTGGAGAATTTTATCCCCCTGAGAATAATAATAGAAATAAGGGTTTTAAGTCTAAATACAGGATCAATATGCTTGGTAAGATTTTTATTTTTTTTTTTTTTACAAGGTTGGGGGATATTTGTGCTATCCTGTGCTCTAGAGGGGAATTATTGTTGTTTTTAGAGTGCTATGTTATGCTTTAGTGAGGTATTCTCTTTGTGAGTGAGTGCTATCTATGGAGTATTCTTACTGTGAGGGATTGCTATACTGTGCTTTTGGGGGGGTATTCCTGTTGTGAGCGACAGCTATCTAGTGCTTTAGGGGGGTAATTCTTGTAAGTGGGTGCTATCCTGTGCTCTGGAGGGTATTTGAGTTTTTGGAGATGTGGAGTGAGACAAAGCCCTCTTTGTGCAGGTGGGACGGGGGATGGGTGCTGGGGGGGTTGTTTGCTTGAGGCCTTTACTCAGAGTCCTGGGGTCTAATGAGTACACTGTCCCTGGAAAGGCCGTGCTGTCATCGCTGAACACTGTAACCTTTGTGTGATGCTGATTCGTCCTTTGAATCTCTCTTTCTTTCTCTCCATTTCAGCGGTGGGCGAGCCGAACGAACCAGGTGAGACGGCTTTTCTTTCATCAAACCATTGAGCTGGTGGAGACTCACAAACTGGGCTGATTATGCACAGATGAACAGATGGATGGAAGGAAAGATTTGGCCAGAGGAAGGGGAAAGGGTGGAGAGAAAGAGAAAGCAAAGATTTACAAAAACCAAAAAAAAAAAAAAAGAATCTGTGTTTGGAAAAGGAATGAGAGAAAGAGCTGAGGAGAAATGGCATTTGAGGAAAAAAATATATTGTTAAGTGGAATAGATGTAACGAATCAGTGCGGTTTGTAAATTAAGTCCACTATCCATCCATCACATAGCATTTTTCATACTCATAAGCTTAGTACGGACTGAGGCTGCACTGTAAGGCCCCAGCTCTAGTCATTGTTCCATTATGCTACCAAACACACACAGGAAACCTACAACACTGGTCGCCCCCCCTCCCCAAACCCTCCCGATACTTTGTGGAAGCACTTTTGAGTTTTCCGCTCCTGCAATAATTAGTTTGTTCAATTTAATTTGCTCATCAAGGTGGAGAAATTGTGTCCCATTCCACCAGAGTTCAAGCTCTTTTAAAATGCACAGGGATCTCCGGTGCACAGCCATCTTTTGGTCACTCCCTTTATGAAAATATCCTATAGTTACTTCTTAGTAATACTATAGTATTTTTGGCATAACTATAGTATTTCTATAGTTTGCATAGTATAACTAGAGTAGTACGATAGCCATCATATTATAACTAAAGCATTACCACAGTAAACAGTACCGTGATATTACTGTAGTCCACACAACTGTGTTGGCGTAGTTTGAATAACTAGAGTACCACTATAGAGGGCCTAATATTACACTACGGTGGCAAAAGTACCATCCATGTATTATAAGATAACTATAACTTGGAACTATAGTTATGTTTCATTAGGCTCCACAGATTTTCCTTGGGATTGAGTTCTGAGCTCTTACAAGACTAAATTTCCCTCTCCGAAGTCATGCCTTGGTTGACTGTGATGTGTGTGTAGGGTCCTGGTCATGATGGAGAGAGAAATTCCTTTTGATCTTCAGCTTTCTGACAGCAGGTTGTCTGCCATGGTGCCTTGATTTTTGGAACAGACTTTTATCTTGACAAGAGCCCCAGTCGCAGCCAAAGGGAAGCAGCCCCAAATCATGATGTGCCCACTACCACGCTTCACATTTGGGATATAAAGTAGGAAATAGCTTCTGAAAATACCCAGCTCCACAATAATGCGATAACCAAGAGGTCTATAACAATGGAATCAGTAAAGGACCGGACTGCAAATGTTTATTCCCTGCTTGTTGGTAGGGGGTGACAGTTGACGAGCCAAAGCATTTTTCCATGGATCACAGTTTGAGGATGTATAATTTGGTTGCTAATACTCCAGTCCTGTAATTAGACACCACCTGCACACCAACAAGATTCTTGGAAGTTCACCCAAGCAAAAGCCTCCATTGTCTTCAAAACACACTCTAATGGCCTGGAATTTGCTGCAAAAATCAATAAAACCTCGATTGGAACTGAATCCTACTGTCCCAGAAGACAGAAGCTTTGCATTTCTGGCACCCTGTATCAGTAGTCAAAAAAGAACTGGCTGGTGGTACGTTGCTGTAAAAAAGTATTTCCCCCAGCCTTGATTTCTTCTATTTTTACATATTTGCCACACACAAATGCTTCAGATCATCAAACAAATTTTGATATTTAACAAAGATAACATGAGTGAACACAAAATGCAGTTTTTAAAATATTATTTCATGTATTGATGGAAAAAAGCTGTGCAACCCTTCTTGGCCTGATGAGAAAAACGTAATTGCCCCCTTACTTTGTAAATCAACAAATTCAACAAATTTAATTGATAGTTGGGTTCAATTTATCTGGACATACCCCAATGTTATGATCCAGACAAGGAATTAAGTGCGTAGGTGGAGTGTAATCGAGAAGTAGGGTTCATTGATATTAATATGGTAATTATGGGATGGAACCCCAAAGAGGAAACCTGGGTGTAGTTCACATGAGTGGGCAAAGTGCGGAGGGATTGCCAGTCGTTGGCCAGTGGCTTTCCGGGATGGCTGCCAGATGGAGTGGAACACTTTGTCGGAGCTGAACTGTCTCAGGGCAGGAAGGAGTAGCTTCCGCAGAACATGGTTCCAATCCTGATGACCGTAGAAGGTCTGGGAGCTTGTTCCTAATAAACTGGTCAAACTTGGGCAGGAATTAACAAGAAAGCGATCCCAATCCCAGGACCCAGAGAGATGCTTTGGAGCTTGTTCTTATTAACTAAACACAAAGGATAGCTTCTGTAAGTTACTTTCATTGAAGATGATGTTTTACATTCAAAAGAAGAGGAGTTAAACTAATAAACACTAATAAACATTTACTGTTTAAGCTCACAAAGCAAATTACAATTCAGCAACTTGCAACTCAAAGGAAGAGTTTAAATGCTCATCACAGGTACAAGGGGCGAAAACTTGAAAGCAAAATATTTTGACATGATAAATAGACAAAAAGTGGAGAAATCAGAAAAGGGGCAAATATTTTTTTGCAGCAGTGTAGGCGCTTGGTAGCAGGACATTGAACAAAGCATTGCTGATGTCTCCTGAATTAAACATCAGAGTGAGCCTAGACTCAGGTCTCTGGTGGATCGGGAGAGAGATGTATGGCCCTCAGAGGGACTGCAATGTTCTCTGATCATTTGCAATGTGTTACCCTTTCTGATTGAACCTCATCGGAGCGGGAAAAGCACTGGTATTAGCTTTGCAAAGGAATGGGAGCACAAAGCATTGCCTGCCGGGTGTCAGTAATTGTGACTGTTTTCAGGATTTGGCTCTCAGTCCAGTGAGTTTGTGTTGCACGTTTAACAGAGAATTGTCACAATGCTCTTCTCAGAGAACCCTAGCCTAAGAACATAATAGCAAGCCCAAGACCGCAGTGTAAACTTGCTCTCATTGGGGTAGACCAGTATTTTCTTTAAAGTGCGTTGTGTACCACAACAATAATGTCATTTTCAAAAAGTGCTGACTGTAGTAAACATTTGATAAACATCCAGCATTTAATTGTAGTGAGCACTCTAAATACACCCGAACACACTGGCAAACACAGATGAAAAACACATGGTTACACATATTGCTGAATATGGGTAGTAGGGTGGCGTAGTGACAGTTGAGGCAGACTTGAAATTAGGCTCCTGGGTTGAAATTTAGGTGGGTTGTGTTGCTTTAAAAATAAGTAATGGATGTGCACAGGAGGTACGCTAGTTCCCCTAGACCAGGGTTCCTCAAATCTGGAGCTCGAATCCAAATCTAGCCCAGGTTTTCTGTTATCGCAGGCAAGTAAATGAACAGTTAGTGCCTCTGATTGGCCAGACTGTGTTAACACCTGACTCCAAGGTGAAGGTAGGGTGGAAAACCTGCAGTTCTCGGACCTCGTAGGGTATGATTCGAGGACCAGGGCCTTAGACCTTGGTACCTGGATAAGCATATATCAATGAGCCAAAACGTTATGTCTACTCGCAGATGAAGAACATTATGTAGGTTATCTTGTAATAGCAGCACGTCAGAGTATGGGATTTATTGAAGTGTAAGCACACAGTCAGTTCTTGTAGTTGATGAAATGTGAAATGCGCTGATGTAAAGACCTTGGCAACTTTTACAAGAGCAAAAATGAGACAAATGGATTGGAAAATCTCTGAAACGGCGAGCCTTGTGGAGTCAGCAGTGGTGAGTAAATACTGACACATGCAGGCCCAAGGAAGGACAAACTATGAGCTAGCAACAGGCTGTTGGGCACCAAACACTCAGTGATGCAGAAGGGAAACTAGGCCTGTCCCGTCATGCCCAAATTGACAAAAAGGCCGTTGTGGTATAAGATATAGAAAATTTTAATGAAGGTTACAAAAGGAAGGAGTCAGGACATGCAGAGCATCATTCCCAGCTGGGTATGAAGCTTTATAGCTGCAGACCAGTCAGAGTGCCAATTCTTACCCTTGTCCTCTGTCAAAATCTCCTACAGTAGGCATGTAGACATCAGAACTGGACCTTACAGCAATGAAAAAAGGTTGCCAGGTCTGATAAATCCTGTTTTCATTGTCATCTTGTGGAAAACTGGGCATGTGTGCACCATTTACCTGGGAAAAAGATGGCACCAGGATGCACTGTGGAATGAAGGAAACCTGGTAGCGGGTGGTCTGGGTAACGTTCTTCACGTAGATGCCAGTTTGATACGTGCTTCCTACCTACACACTGTTGCCGGCCTGGTTCACCCCTTTATGGCAGCAGTATTCCCATGTCCCCATGACATCTGGCTTACTCAGCAGAATAATGCATGCTGTCCCACAGCTCTAATTGCTTGAGAATCGTTTGAGAAACATTTTGAACTGTTTGTGGTGTTGTCCTTTGCCTCCAGATCCCTAGATTTAAATCTAAACGAGCATCTATGGCAGTGTTCCCCAAATCACAGTCCTTGTGGGCCTGGACCTGCTGGTTTTCCATCCTCCCTTTACCTGGGAGTCAGGTGTAAAGAAAGTTGAGCCAATCAGAGACAATAATTGTTCAATATTTGCCAGGAGGGAAAAGCAGGGCTGGATTTGGATTTGAGGGCCAGATTTGGGGAGCCCTAGTCTATGGGATCTGCTGAAACTCTTAAGTCCATTCTGCAGCTGTTCCGTGCTGCAGCTTACAGGCCTTAAAGGATCTGCTGTTAACATCTTGGTGCCAGATACCACAGGGTACCTTCAGAGTTCTTGTGGAACACATACCTTGGGGCATCAGACCTGTTTCAGCAGCAAGCTGAGGTTCAACAGCATAGGTATGTGGGCGTAATGTTTTGGCTCATCAGTGTATATATCATGCAATTTAACACTGCTGTCTCTTCTGTTTGTCAGATGACAAGGAAAAACCATTTGTCTACGGTGAGTTTCCCGACCGCCGATACAATGGCTGTACACAAAATACTTGTATTTGGGTTGATAAGGGCATCCATCTTTTACTCTAAAGGTTGGAATCTTTATGTTAACTGTGTGTGTGTGTCCGTATGTGTGTGTTCATGCATTTTTATGATCATGTGGTTTCTTTTTCCTCACAGACTATAAGACTCTGCGGATTGGAGGGCTGGTATTTGCTGTTGTACTCTTCAGTCTAGGCATCCTTCTCATCCTCAGTAAGCCACACCCCTCCCTCAGTTTGCTTAAGCCACACCCCTCCCTCAGTTTGCTTAAGCCACACCCCTCCCTCAGTTCGCTTAAGCCACACCCCTCCCTCACATTGTTTAAGCCACACCGCTCTCGCACACTGTTCGACTCCTTTGCATCTGCGGGAATCAGGCCTTTAAATGTTCTGGCATTGCGCGAATGCAAGACAACAATCTGCGGAGCAGGAGTGTACATCGCTGTGCGTTGCATACAGTCATGAGAAGAAGAAAGTACAACCTCTTTCAGTTCTGTGGTTTTGCGTATCAGAACATAATAAAAAATCATCTGGCCCTAGTCAGGTCCTAAAATTATTTAAATCTATCCTCAGGTGTAAAATAACACACAACAGATTTCTCTGTACCATTGTTTATATAACCAAAATTCTGCCAAAATGCAGAAGCCATGTGTGATACGAAAAACTATAGAACTGAAGGAGGGTCTACTTTCTTTTCTCCTGCCTGTATAAGATCTAGTCTACAATGTTTGCACAGTGCAAAGTGTATTCTGAAAACTGTGTCGAAAATATCCATGCATTCAGTGCACATACAACTGGTAAACTACTGTATACAGTGCTTAAACTTATTAGACCACCGCCCAATGTAAGGTTTATGCCACAGCTGCTCTAAATTAACAGTATTGGTAATGACCAAAATAATTTTTTAAGTTTCTCTAATGGTTAATCCACCAATGTACACGAGCTCTTTAATTGAAATTATATTTTTAATGCTGAAATGTAATTATTGTTGCTATCCACAAATTTCCGAATTCACTGTTTTACAAAAAAGCTGAAAAAAATAGTTAGGAACGTTATTATTTTTTTGATTAAGATGGAAAATAATAGTTATTTACATGCATTCCTGAACATAAATCTGTGAAAATATCTGTTTTCTCATTTTTATGTCAGGTGGTCGATGTTGTAATGAATTTGTTAAGCACTGTATTTTTGCAGGATCACAGAATGAATGTACACAGTTACTGTATGTTTGAGCACTGCAATATTGGGATGTGCTAAAGTGAAGTCGGATTGAACACATGTCTGAGGTCAGGGAGAAGATGGTAAATGGTTCTCAGAAGTCATAGGGACAGCACTGAAAGCTTTGTGAGTTCATATAATCTATTGTAATTGCTTACGCTTCACAACTTCCATCTAAAGGCGCTGATCTGTAAGTTGGATATAATGAATTTCCCCAAAGAGGATTAACTGGCAATAAATACATTCACTGTTACTGACTAATTGTCAGGTTAGGTGCTGTTGCTAAGCTAATTAAGGTTGCCGAGGCTTGATCTGACCTGTCTGCCTGTGCCCATTCCCTTAGGTCGGCGATGCCGCTGTAGTTTCAACCAGAAGCCTAGGTAATAATGCCTGGTGTATTACGCCATAATTAAAGTTTTACATCTGTGCGTGTGCATTTGTGTTTGTGCGAGCATGATTGTGTGTTCATTTGTGTGGGTGTGAGTAGCTTAAGTGTGTGTGTCAAGGTCTTCATTAGCTTGATGCACACTCGGTGTAGGAGAGATGACAGCATCCATGGTGTGTGTGTGTGTGTGTGCGTGTGTGCACACGCACACATTTAGTGCGTGCGCACACAGGTGTAAGTTGTGTGTGCACATTTTTGTGAGTGTATGTATATGGTGTCGATATCAATGTACAGTTGTGCTCAAAAGTTTAAACTTTACAAGTTTATTCTGACTGAATTTATAAAATAGGTAACATTTTTTAAAGAAAACATGGCAAAACACATTTCTTTCATTTCTTGGTGGATTAATATGCAACTGTAGGTCATGTAGAATGGCACGATCAATAAATAAAACATGAAAATTGGGGGAAAAAAATGAAATGAACCCTGTTCAAAAGTATGCATACCCTCAGTTCTTAATACGGTGTATTGCCCCCTTTAGCATCAATGACTGCGTACTGTCTTTTCTGATAGTTGTCAAAGAGGCCCCACATTCTCTCAGGTGGTATAGCTGTCCATTCTTCTCTGAAAAATGCCTCTTGCTCCTGCAAATTCTTTGGTCATCTACCATGACCTGCATGTTTGAGATCTCCCCAAAGTGGCTTGATGATTTTGAGGTCAGGAGACTGTGATGGCCACTCCAGAACCTTCACTTTTCTCTTCCGTACCTACTGGAGGGTCAACTTGGCCTTATGCTTTGGATCATTATCATGCTGGAAAGTCCAAGTGGGTCCCATGCGCAGCTTTAGTGCAGTAGAATGAAAATTGTCTGCCAGTATTTTCTGATAGCATGCTGCATTCATCTTGCTCTCTATTTTCACGAGATTCCCTGTGCCTTTAGAGCTTAAGCTGGATTTATGGTTCTGTGTCGAACTGACGTGAACCCCCACCGCAGAGCCTCTGTGTCACCTGCCGTGCACCTCAAAAATTTTTTTAACTGGGCGTCAAAGCGACGCAGACCGCTAGGGCACTGATTGGTTCACTCATCTACATCACTTCCGGCGCTTCGCTTTTCCAGTTTGTTCCTTCTGCTAGGAACGTAAACACTCCACCAACGAGTCTCACGTGATTTCACGACAGATCCTTCGGAAACCTGACGCCGCCTAGTGGTTTGGCTGTGAATTGCTTCGCGGCACAGCATGACGCAAACGACCTCAACGCAGAACTTCCAAAGGTCCATGACGGCGTCGAGGCGACGGCGTGCCCGTTTCTGTGGAGTCGACGCAGAACCATAAATCCAGCTTCACACACCCCCAAAACATCAGAGAGTCACCACCATGCTTTAAAGTGCAAATGCTATATATTTCACCATGGACCTTGTTGACTGCTCTCCAAATATAGCACTTATGATTGTGACCATAAAGTTCTTTTTTGGTCTATTTTGGCTGTGTGATGTGTCAAGGTGTTGTCTGGCATATTTTAGCTGGGCTTTTTTGCGGGATTGGCACAATAATGGCTTCCTTCGAGCAACTGGATCATGCAGCTCATTGTTGTTTAAGTCCTTCCTTATTGTGCTCCTTGAAAATTACCAAACCATCTTGTTCCTGTATTTCTCTTGAGGAGGCTTGAGGATTTTCCTTTGTGTCCTGAACAATTCTCCTGGCAGTTTGGGCTGAAATCTTTCTCGGCCTACCTGACCTTGGCTTGATATCAACAGATACCCCCTAATTTTCCACCTCTTAATCATGAACTGAACAGTAGTGACTGGCATTTTGAAGTCTTTGGATATATTTTTATATCCTTTCCCATCTCTAAAAAGTTGAAGTACCTCGTTAGGAAGGTCCTTAGACAGTTATTTTCCACCCCCCCCCCCTCCCCCAGCGCTTATCCACATCAGTGCATTCACTCGGGAGCCAGCAAACTGAGTGGCTATACACAGACACTAGTCACAAATTGAAAAGCCACAGGTGTGGAACCCTTCATAGCCATTTAAACCTGAGTTTGTCACCTTGTTTCTATATTACAAGGTCAAACATTCAAGGGTATGTAAACTTATGATCAGGGTCGTTAGGGAGATTTCAGTGACCATTATGATTTAAAAAGGAGCCAAACACCTACGTGATGATAAATGACTGCACGTGATATCTATCCTTAAATAAAAGACAAATTTCTTGCACGATGAGTCACATTTTCAAAATAAACGGCCACATATCACAAATTCAGCTAAGGTATGCAAACTTATGAGCAGAACAGTATGTATGGCGGTTGTGTGTGGTGTGTGTGCTCAAGCATTTTGCATGTCTATGTGTTTGTGTGGCTTCAGAGAGAGAGAGAGAGAGAGAGAGAGAGAGAGAGAGAGAGAGAGAGAGAGAGAAAGAGAGAGAGAGAGAGAGAGAGAGCTGCACTGTCGCCGGTCTGTAACCCCCTTGCCTGTTCTTTCAGGGCCCCCGGAGATGAAGAGGCTCAGGCGGAGAACCTGATAGTCTCTAAGGGTGAGGCCTCTCTTCTCCGTCCCTCACAAAACACCTCTGCACCCCCTCCCCTCCTGATGCACTCAGGCCTGAGATCATCTCGACAGTCATATCCCCAAGCACATCCGTCCACATTACTGCCAGGCAGTGGCTGCAGTTGTAAATCTCGCAAAGTCCTGCTCCCGCCGGTTTCACATTTACCTAAACCTACAAATCAACGACTGGCTCTCACTCCCTGTTGCCTAGTAACACAGCCAGATCCAATTGTCCTGCTGACCATAATGACAGCCACTCCCACTGCATTATGGGGGAAATATGAAGATGGTTTGTCTGTTGAAGACCCGAGTGTTGTAATATTGCAGTTTACAATTCAGAGAGCATAAATGCAGTGTGTGGGCACCCATGTTTGTATCCCTGGGCGACATGTTTGGGATATTATGGATCAACAGTTGAAGCGCTGATTACTGAAACCCCACAAGTCAAGTCAAGTCATGTGTGACTTATGGGGTTTTAGTAATAGGTGCTTCAATTGTCACGCGGCATCCGCGTCCGTAGAGATTTTCTTGTGACCGCTGTACAGGCCACAAATTTCAACCAATTTGTGTCATATTTGGCGTGGGTCTTGTGTGTGGGAAGGTCACAAAGCCTACTGATTTTAGGAGTAATTTCTGAGGGGAATTTTGGGATACATGTCGACCAGGGATGTGCAGTCAAGGCAGGCAGTGACTTCTCCTTTTTTGTCGCTAGATTTTGTCATCCTGTTTCCACGTACTTTGCCTGTTTGTCATTCAATCAATTTGACCTTTTCTTCTGGTCAATGAAGCCTGTAATGATTAAGAGGTGATTGTGACAAAAAGATTAATTTACTTTTATGCTTTGATTCGAGACTGCAAGGAAGTAAATCTTAATAATTAATTAGGAAAAAATCTCAACTCTCTCGGTAATTCCGTATATTGTTTAGATCTTTTGTTTTTCTGATTATGAATGAAGACTGAAAATAAACTCCCTATTTTCATAAAAATGGCATTAAAAAGTACTTATTTAGGGGGGGAAATATTATCGTAAACATATTGACCACATATTGAACGCTGCATAAGAAAGGTTTTAATATTTGTTAATGGCATTGCGTTAGCTTCCTCTAAGCAAATATGAACAAACTTGCTGTCTCGTGAGCATTTTAAGTTCGATGCACTGAGCAGTAATGTCGTGGATGGAACTGGCACGCCATTCTGCCGTTTAGTCTTGTAAATTAGTTAATCAATCCTCAGATTGCTAATTAAGCAAAGTAATAGAGTTATCGTTTGTTTAACGGTGAGGATTCTGCCTACCCTAACTGACCTCCGATGGCACGTCACTGATGTCAACCAGTGGATGACCGACTGTCTAGTTTTCACTGAGGTTAATCTCTCTCTCTGCCCCTGGGTTATAGGACTCTTCGTCCCTGGATTTTTTAGTCCCCAGACTTTTCGTCTGTGGATTTTTTGTCCTGAGGACTTTTAATTGCTGGATTCTTCGTTCCTAAGGACTTTTCGTCCCCAGATTTTTCGTCCGCTGATGATGAAATGTGCTGCTATTGTTGACAGGCAGATGCACAGATGGATGACGGGCGGACAGGCGACCGTGATATAAGGATTTGGGTTAGGGTTAGGTTTAGGGGTAGTGTTATAATGCAGGAAGAGGCCAAAGCATTAATGTGGACGAACAATCCAGGGATGAATAGTCCGGGGACGAAGAGTCGAGGGATGAAAATTTCTGGGGGATGAAAGGTCCAGGGACAAAAAAATTCAGAGATGAAAAACCCAGGGATGAAGATTCCTAGAGCCCTACGCCTGTGCCTGACTTTAGTTGTGCATGTGCACAGCTCGTATGTTTTCCCTCTGGAGAGTAAGTTACATAACTGCGAGTACTGCTATCTCCTCTCTCTCTCCTCTCTCCTCACAGAGAAAGAGGCCCCCAAAGCAGAAAACTGAGGAAGCTGTTGCAGGTAAAACATCAATGATCATCTCAATCCCCTCACTCGCCCTCTACATGTCATGCTATGTTGTGCGGTTCTCATTGAGTGCTCATCATAGGCAGGTGTTTCCACCAACAGTTGGGATTGAGATTAATGGTAGACTTGAAGCAGATGATAAATTGAAGAAAAAACATTCCTTGAGCGTACACTTTCTTGCAGGAAGACAATTATTTGCTGTGTGTTATTATTAAGTGAACCATTTACTTGAATGTGGAGCAGGTTATCTTTGGCCTATTAAGGAGCCCACAGCAGTGCCTCTAGTGAGCCGTATTGCTAAAGAAGACACAGAGATCAGGCTCAAAAACAAAACCTCTTTGTGACCGCTCGGTCCGCTCCCTCCTTGTTGCGCGATATTAGCAACTACCGTTTACTTGGTAGCTGCAGTTCATCTTTGCTGGACAGCTATGAAGTACAGCTCTCAGGTCGTCATTTTGAAAAATTGTGCCGGCTAACCACACACATCACTTCAAAGACATCCAATATACACTATGCATTTCCACACTGATGGGGATGTCATGGCAATTGAATGGCCAAGCATCCCTAAGAGGAGAAAGAAGAAAATTTGTGTATTTTTTCTAAATTACACTGAAAATGAGAAATAATTGATTGGCTGGTGTCTGTATTGTGCTAATTGACATATATTTTTGGAGACACTTTGTCCAGTAGCTGGTCATTCTCAGCTCAACTATTGTTCCACTAGCAAATGTGAGTTGACCCTTGGGTAGGCCCAACGGTGATTGGCGAACTAAAAATACAAGTGGCAATGTCTTTCCTTTAAACTGATGTTCTCAACCTTTTCTAATTCATTTTCCGTGAGTCTCAAATGAGCCTCAATCTAAATAATCCATTGGCAGGCGCACACACTGCATTTTGGGGAGATCATTGACTTCAAGACGAAAAGCGAGTGCGACACGCCAGTACCACTGCATTAGCTGTTTGTGCATCCTGGAGTAAAGGTTATCCAACAAAGTCTGCAGCAAAGATTGTTTACATAGTGTCAAAATCCATGCATTGATGTTTTCCATGAATATTATCCAGTGTGAGTGTATAGGAGAAGGGGGTGCCTTGTTCTAGCATGCAGTAGTCAAGAGGCTGGCAAACAGGAATCAACCCAGGAGAGATCACCAATCACAGGGCCCGCACAGCTTCACACACACCATTGGTCAATAGAGGCAGTCTGCACGTCTTATAAATGTGGGAGAAGTCTGGAGTACCTGCTCTAGGCCTATCAAAGAAAATGGCCAAGGTTTAGCAAAACTTTGTCAGATGTCTACCTTTTTCAAAGAACCAGCAAAACACAATTGAAAACTCATTTGGTTCATCTCTGGGTTTTTTACAGGCCGTGCGATTTTTTTTGAGTTTGGTTTTGGTGAAAATGTACTGACTTCAAAGTGATGTGGTGCGAAGTTTAGCAGAAATGTGGCGCGTTTTCGATTTTGTGTTGCTGTTTATTTGAAAAAAGGAAGACATCTGGCAAACTTTTGTTACAAATTGGCCGTTTGCTTTATTAGGTTTGCGCTGGATACCCACACGAAGATAGGAGAGCATGCAAACTGCACACAGAAGGACCTTCAGTCAGGATTAATACTCAGTGCTCTGTTTTCGCGGGGCGTTGGAATTATTCACTGCAACTTAATGCAGCCCTAAAAAATTTCAGTCATGGTAAAATCTTTGCAGTTTTATGATGCCGTTGTACAGTTCTGTGCATCTTTAAATGGACATGCCAGTGAACACTTGCGTTTTCCCCTTGCAGGTTGACGACCTCCACTTCTCTGTCACTCACCCACCTCAGAGGATGCAGAAAATGGAGATGCCATTCCTTCACTGCAAGATGAGAAACAAAACACAATAATGTGTTTTATTGTAAATAAATTGCTCAGTTGTCCTATCTTGTAACCAGTGACCATGTGCGTCTATATGTACCACACCCATTAGCTGTGTTAGCCTTGGGTGACCTGTCCCCACAAGTTTCTAAATCCCAGCACTGCCACAAGTCCCGTGATGATCTCTGCTGTATGTCTCTACTCATTTTCCTCCTTAGTTTTTCACAGTTATTCATTCGATCTTTGTCCATAGTCTCATCATGTCCATGGACACTCTTGTAACTCTTGTTACTTTTTGCTATGTAGAAATACATATAAAATATATATACACATAAGTATAGAGACATATATGTTTGCGTGTGTATGTGCTGTTGTGTTTGGGTAGTTTGTAGTATGTGTGTGTGTGTGTGTGTGTTTGGTCTGTGATGCTTTTGTATTAAAAAGTTTCTCAATGTGTGTGCATTTCAATGAGTGTGTGTGTGTGTGTGTGTGTGTGTGTGCTTGGTTTGTGGTGCCTCTGCATTGGAAGGTATGTGTATGTGTGCGTGTCTGTGGTTGGTTTGTGGTGCTTGTACTTTGGAAGGTGTTTGTGTGTGTTTGTGTGTGTGTGTGTGTGTGTTTGTGTGTGTGTGTGTGTGTGTGTGTGTGTGTATGTTCGCATGCGTGTGTGTTTGCATGTGCGTGTGTGTGTGCGTGTGTGTGTATGTGTGCGCGTGTATGTGTTTTTTTGCAGGGTAGGGGTAGGGGAGAGGGTTCTGTGACAATTTCAATAGCTCAGTTCATCCACCAATTAGGAGAGAGAGAGAGAGAGAGAGAGAGCAAGGCTAGACCCGGAGGTAGGGTCACATGATCCAGCAGTACGACTCGGAGTGAGACATCCTGTGGGGGCGTCAGCCACCCCGGCATTGCAGACATGGGAGCAGCCCGTTGGTCCCCTGGCATCCTACACACTTACCGACAATCTTTGAGTGTGAGAAAACAACAGCTCAAAGAAACAATAGCTTCACTGTCCCATTTCACATCAATACACAATTACAGTCATGTCTGAAAGCAATTTTTGGTTTGACAGTGTATGTGGGTGTGTGTGTTTGGGGCGGGGGGGCATGTACGAATGATTGAAGAGGATTGAGGATCCAAAATTCATACGTAAAACACAAAGATAAGATGAAAGAAGGCGAAAAAACAATATATGACTGATGCTTTACTTAAATCTTTTCCCGATAATCAACACTGAGAGACAAGCAATTAAGAAAACATACTGTATGTATTGCTGAATTGGGAAAGTGTCACATCTGACTGTGGTTTTCAACAATAATAAAACCGTGTCTGCACCTCAGAACAGCGTAGCGTCTCTATCTGAATGGCTTATGGTTGTGGGCGGGGTCTTACGGTGCTCTCACTCTCTCACTGACAGAACGTAACATAAAGGTGATTCAGCTTGAGCCGCGCACTTGTGCGCGCCTCGGCTGTTTTCATCCATGGCATTCCCGCCCTGAGAAGCGACTGCGCTCTGCTCGCTGCTGTCATTACAAATACAGACCACACGCGACGTTACTAAAGAAAAATAAATAAATAAATGGAATAACTCTAAGGCGTGGTCGTTCCCTAACCCAAAGCACACTGAGCTGGAGGATTACCGCAAACGCCTTAATAGGCAGGTACTCCATTAGTAATAACACGGTAGTCCTTCGCCGTGACATCTGATTCTAAAGGTCGTTTTTTTTATGGTTGCTCAAGGCCACACTTTATGGGGAATAATAACACGTGTGTTCTTGCACGGTTGGAAGGGGTGGGGATTGCTGCGAAGATTTATGTATGGCGCAGAAGCTGGTATGGGTGTGAGAATCTGAGACAGCCCTCCCCCCTCCAGCGTTCAATGCGCACAAACCGCTCAGTTTGACTGTCGAGCGAGCAGCAGCAGACCCTTGTAGCGCAGGTAAGACTGCCGCAAATATCTTTCACCAAGAGTCCAATTTGGAATTGCATGCGCAGGACAAGATAAGTCCCTATTGTTCCACAGTGGCTCAAATTAATGGGAGAAATGTCTGCATTTCAGTCTTTGTTTACACAAGTCACCTCTTTCAAGGACAACATTGACTGTAAAAGACGTCTTATGCGCTTTACCAATTTGTACAGAGAGATTGTGAATTGAGATTGTTTCAAAGACTAATGCTGTTCTGGAATTTACGAATTTGACCAGTCGTTACCTTAGAAATTGTTGCTCCTGTGTATGGATGTATACATAAGACAGGCACCGCGTCTGTGCTCGCGCGCT
Organism: Gymnothorax reevesii; assembly: GCA_029721435.1. Classification (NCBI taxonomy): domain Eukaryota; kingdom Metazoa; phylum Chordata; class Actinopteri; order Anguilliformes; family Muraenidae; genus Gymnothorax; species Gymnothorax reevesii. The sequence goes on from CM056574.1 coordinate 166,310,746, forward strand.
CATGTTTGCTCCTATGCGCCGAGCATCCCAATTTACGCGTACCGAATCGAACGGAGACAGGACAACGTGCGCTTTTACGAATCATAACATTGTGACGCTGCTATTTAGAATATTGTTGCACCAAAGTTGACCAGTTGTAATTGTCGTCTGAGCCCGAGATTCGAGCGCCTGAACGTATCTAGTTGCCTACTTGTGGCTTTGGGTAAGCAACTGCCGATGCACACGCATTGGGTAGGTCTTCTCAAAATACAGGGATATTTCCTATAGTTATTCCGGCAATACCTGTGTTGCGTTTAAGAAATCTGTGCGGCCTTTTCGCCACCAGCGTATACTTCTTGGAGAGAATCATATACCTCATTTTTATTGATGGCTCGATGAAGAAAACCATTCCACCCAGATTAAGATCAGGCGAGCACTGGAGGATTCGAGTCGAAGAATAAGCAGAGCCTCCGGGACTCAAGCGTCGAAGTTGTAAATTAAAATACTGTATGTGCATTTGTTTTCTTTTTTCATCCTCTGTACTGGGATAGTTTCTCAAGACGATATACTTTATTGTAACTTCTGTGTACATCACGAAATAATATCTCATTATTTGTTGTTAAGAGGTTCACATTAATTCCTAATTCAAGCTGCTGCATTTATGGCCTTATTATAATTCTTTGAGTATATTTTTGTTGTTTTGTATTTCCATAGTCTCCGTGTTTTGGCCGGGGCAATTAGAATTTTACTTGCAATACTCTGAGCTTGTGAAGAATCGTAGCGCAATAAAATAATAGAAACTAGAGAACGCGTCGTGTCGCATGAAAACATGCAGGCAACATATCGCTGTTTGGGTCCCGATGGCCCGACTCCATAGTGTTTAGTAGTTCCAGTTAGCAGTACAAAAGCAACGCTTATTTATTTATTTATTTTCCCCTGAACCTTTTAGGCAAATTGATGCCACGATATCACGCGAGAGTTCGCAAAATAATTGAAGTCTTGGTTGGCCAGATTTCTCAGTGCGAAGTGAACGCACTAGAAAGCCGCAAACGAGAAGTCCACTTAAGGTATATTTTTCTAAAACGAGGCTGAAAAAGGTTCCACATTATTTGTCGAAATCTTCGAAAGAAATGCAAGTCTTTGGAAATCTCTGTGTTACCTCTACCTTGAAATTGTTGCGCGGTTCTGTTTTGTTGTTGGATTTTAACACCCTGTCTCTGCATCCATAATACAGTAAAGGCTTTGTTGTGTTCCGCATTATTACATTTGGAACAATTATTTTGCGATTTTTTTTATGGATGTGTCAGTTTTACAGATTGTCACTTCATTCCAAAAAATGTAAATTGTTGTTTCTAAATCTTGCCCTGGACTATTTATGAATAGAGTTCTCTTAACTTACCATTTGTATACATATGGGTAGTGAAATAGTAAATTTGAGTCCAAGGAAAATAAAACAAGATCGTCCATTTGGGTTATGTGAGATGGAGTGATGAAAAGAGGAGAAGAATGCTCTATGCGTGAGTGTGAATGTATGGTAGGGGAGGCAGAGATATCAGTATCTGTCCATTGGGAAAGTCTTCCGTGTGAAGCAGGTTTGAAGCCTCTAAATGGAAAGTTTCAAGATTCTGGAAATTAAAGGGAGTTCTGATAACAAAGGTTAATGAACTAGACCACTCCCAATGAGCCTTCCTATTCGTCCGAATGCCTATGTATACCGTCTTCATTCCCACGATTCCCACTCGTGTCAATTCTAAGTCCCTCCCTCCCTTCCCCTCTCCAAGAGGGAAGCAAGAAACAGCCACCACCAGGGACCCCGGGGGCTTGGGAGCCACACCCTGAGTCTGACCACCTGGGGCTCCCAATGTTCACACAGTCACAGACTAAGTCAATACAACACCGCCTTTGCGCTGATCCCCTATCCATCGTTCCTTGAAATACTCTCCTTCGCTTTGGGAGTGGTCCAGAGCGCATTAATGGAATTTAATGGAGGATGGAGTGACTCAAAAAGGAAAGTAAGTGGGGTAAAGGAGCACAGAAACAGTTTGAAGCTGTATAGAAAGTTTGGAGGCACTAGCCTCAAATTGTGGCAGCATGAGTGGTTTTGAAAATGAATGTAAGTCTATTGTGCTGGAAAAGAAGAGATATGAAAGGAGTGATGGAAGTGGAGGATCATCAAGAAAACTTGAAAAATGCCAACTCTCACCCAACTTGAAGCTGCACAGCAAGTTTGCCAGTTTTAGTCAGGGGAATGTTGAGTATGAGCTGTTTTAGTAAATGGCCTATAATAAATTAATGAGGACCGAGAATAGGACAGACGTGAGATCACCGTGACCTTTGATTACCAAAATCTATCCGTTTATTCTCGAGTCCAAGTAGACATTTTTACCAAATTTGAAGAAATTCCCTCCATGCATTTCGGATTTATCAGATTCACAAATATGGGACGGACGGACGGAAGCATAGCCGGATGGGCCACCCGAAAGCACAAGACCTCCAGCCACGGTTGTCCCTGGCACGGAGGCATAAAAAAATGGCACCTCAGCCTTGCAAGAATGGTTTCATCTCACCCAAGATGAGTGTGTCACTGCACCCGTGACCCCAGCTGGTCAACTGGTCACCCAGTCGGAGTAGTCCATGGAATTCATTCCTTCGACTCGGGCCTGTCCGAGCCCTAATAGGGGCTGCACTGATAAACAGATAAAAGTGCTACTGACTAGGAAAGTACAAGTATATACAAGCTCTCCTTATAGCTAAGATGTATGCGCACTGCCGCCTGCCGGGCACACTGGCTAGTCATGCAAAATCAAAGTTGTCCACATCAGATAATTACCTTGCCTGGGACGGAGTCCTCAGAGCAAGATATTGTTTTTGGCGCAGTTTCTTTGTTTCTTCGTTTGTTTGTTAGCAACGTTACGACAAGGCAGCTGGATCAATGTTAATTAAACTTTTGACCTCTGTAAATTTTGGAGGTCATCGGCTCAAGGTCAAGGTCACCCAACAGGTCAAAATCGTAAAAAGATCAAGTCAGAAGCTAAAGCACTAAAATATCCTCAGCCACTCGTTTGGAGGTCGATAAGTTGAACAAACAAGAAATGAGGTTTTAAATAATGATTTTATTTGATTCTGTACTCATTAAAGATAGTGTATCATAGAAATAATGTCCATAATGTAACCAGTTCCACCAGAAATGCTACGGAAATGTCCAAGAGTAAAAATGGTAAGTTACAACTTGAATAAAGGCAGTGCGCAGCTGATTACGTATGGTTTGGGCAGTCACACGACCTCTAAACGATTCATTCCTAGTGGACGTTGCAGTGACATATCGATTGTGTAAATGGCGTAAGACAATTGTCGGTCTTCTGCTTTTGACGTCACACGTGGGCTACCAGAAATAGGTCGGTCAGCTGTGGTGCCAGTTTGTTGGAGACGTGTCCGAACATCATGGATAGTCCGTCGACTGCATCCCATAACCCTTGCAACGTCAGTGATGGACGTTTCCGTATTCAGCATGCTAATGGCACGTTCACGCTGAATGTTTGACAGCCATGGCATTGAAAATCAATGAATAATTAACTGTAAAAACTGTTTTTCCGAGATGTCACTCTAACGTGCTAACGTGAGCTCAGTTGCATATCTCTCATATGGTCACGTGACTAGGAACACGAGAAAACATGGTTTTAGCTTAAAGTACGCTCGCACGTGCTGACCTGTTCTCAGTCATTTTCATAATTAACTGAAGGTTCACTCCGCAGTTAAGAGGTGCGGCTTGTTCTCCCCGATTAGGAACAGGTCAGGACTAATAATTATAATTATAATTAAATATATATAACTAATAATTCTAAACGGACGTTTTGTGCAACCAAATTCTCTGTTTGTGTTTCGCAACTGGACTGAATTTAGCCCATGATTTAATCGCTGTTAGATCGCATATGGAGAGAAACCGTGTCTTCGGTTGCCAATTACGATAATTGGAAAACGCGTCAATAAATGAAAATGATTGAGAACTACTAATTGCAGTCAAAAAGGGACGTGTCTCAGCACCCCCGCTGGCTATGCCACCTGTATGCAGACGCAACTGTTAAGGAAGACTGTGTTGCATAATTTTTTTCTGTCTGCATTGCAAAGCGTGCCATTAACTTATCTCCATCAAAGCATTGAACATTTGTCTGTGAGCGATGAGCATTCTGTACGCATCGATGAGAAACATACTCATCAACAAAAATCTTGCTACACCCAAATTTTAACACTGTTGAACTGAAGAAAATATAATGAAATGGTGAACTATAGTTTTCCTAAACAGAATGTATCATACGAACACACCAAATTACGCTGAATCCTGGTCACATGTTCATTTGCGCGTGCATTGCACATGATTTTCTACGATTCCTGGCCCACGTGAATCCTTTCACTCAAATCCCTTTAAAACCTGGTTGACATACTGGGGATGCTCTGAAAAGCATCTGAAAAGCATCTAATAAGTGCAAAATCAAAATTATGGGGCGTCGTAGAGGAATGTCTTAAAACATCAGACGTTATTGGCATGTTTAGGGCAGGAATGAGCTCGAAACGAGTTGGGCAGGACTTTAATATCCACCTCAGCACCATTTCACATCTTCAGACACATATGGCACAGACTGGGACCGTCAAAGACCGACCTCGCAGCGGTTGACTATGTAAAACCACGGCACTTGAAGATCCCTTCATTGTGACGTCACCACAACGTAACTGAATGACATGCGGTTCAACAGGCTGGTGGGATTTAAACTGCCCTGTGGGAAACTGGACAATCCACCACCAAGCTTTCTTAGTGACCTTTATTCATTACACTGATTTGAGTCGCAACTGTGTGGGGCATTCATGGATGGCTAATTGTTTCCTGTAATGGTCTAGAGTGCCAGGGCTGTCTTAATCACGGCCCTCAAGGGCCGAGAACTGTTGGTTTTCCAGCCTTCCTTTACCTGGCAGTCAGGTGTCAGGACAGTCTGACTAATGAGTGGCAATGATTGTTCGCTTAATTGTCTAGAAGAGAGAAAACCAGGGCTGAATTTTGATTTGAGGGCCAGATTCGGGGAACCCTGGTCTAGACAATCAAATACACATTTCCTTGTAGTTAACTCATTTTTTTGTGCATTCATATCTGGTGTTGCTAAACTTTCGTAACTGAAATTATATGTGCCAACCTTCCTTTCATTGCAGTGTTTTTGTTTTTTAAACAGATACAAGTAAGCAGATCACAATGTCTTCTGGAGGAGGTGAGTTAATTTCTAGGCTTCTTGGATCCTTTCCTGTTTATGCACTGAACAGGAAATTTTCATTTGGTCCTTCTCATTGCAAAGTCCTTCCTTACATTGTGTGGAAATCAGTAGTGCAGATGCATTAATGTGTTGCTTCAAGCCTTTCTAAACTGTACAGTATGGTGGCTTGGGAAGACAGACTTGAGTTCTCAGGTTCTCCCTTGATCCCTCGTTTATTATACTGTGGCATGAAAAGAAACCAAAAGTATTTCTTCATACCCAGTACAGCCGTCATCTTTTAATCTTTATAAATGGCACAATGTGCTGGTTATCCCAAATAGATTAGTACGCAGTCATGGAGAACATCTACACAGATCTAATACACATTCCATCATTGCCCGATAACTTTGGTCCCTTTTGTCCTCTCCTCCCCCTTCCCCCAGGGGCCTTGGGCTTTATTTCTTCATTTTATGACAAGCTGCTTAATGAATTGTCGAAAGAATAACGCACGGCGGTAAAAATTAAGGGAGAGCCAGGCACTCAAGGACATAAACGTTGGCTAATAATTCACTCTGAACACTGCTTCGACTTTGCACAGTTCTTAGACGGTGAATAATTCACTGATTTAGTGCCCTGCTGCCCTGTGAGACAGAAATGTCACCCATCGGGCACCTGGTTCTGCTGGAATATGGGGCAGCTAGCCTAGACTTTAGGAATGTGGCTTCAGGGACAGAGGGGGTCAGCCTGGGTAATTGGGGTTTATGGTGGGAGCTGGGAAGGTGGACATGAGCATGTGTTTGTATATGGTGTGTGTCTGGGAGTGAGTCAGAGAGAGAGAGAGAGAGGGTTGGGGAGAAGTGAGTGGGTGGGGAAGGAAGGGGCTAGAGGCAGATTGAGAGTGAGTGTTAGTTCTATATGGAATCACAGACTGCAGACAAATTCCCGAGTGCCCATTTCAATAGAGCTTTGGCGGGAATTGGGCCTAGACAGACTCTTTTACGGTGAACACCCATGATACCTTCCTGTTGTGCTTCAGATACAGCAAGGGCTCCCAACAAAACAAAGATGGGACACTACATTCACAAATTATTGATTTGTTCATGCTGCGGCTCATCCTGTGCAATCTATTGTCACTGTAATTAAACCTCAAATTGAACTTGCTTTAAATTCACAGTAAAGATTAAAAGTTTACATATTATTCTCCATTGAAGTAAAATTTGTATTTCACAGTGGCACTTAAAATGGTTCAGATTCTTTCGCAGTGAAACAGCTCAAAGGTTTTTTTTTTACATATCTGAAAAAACGCCGTGTCATTCATATCAAGCGCACCAAATATTGTGTTTATAGTTTCCCAGTGCTTGTTGAGCCCATTGACTGTACATAAAGATAGACAACCTGGCAGCTCCCCAAAAGTGAGGCCAAAACATATTGATCACCATGTAGTGGCTGGCTGCAGTACAGGTTATAAGCGTGCCCCATCTATGTTAGCGGATGGGACATGGAACTCACGAAAAAAAAAAGAAATTAAGTGTAAAGTCATTTATTTCTGAAAACGGTTTTTATCATTTTAAGTTGTTCTTATCGTGTCAACGTATATTTAGGAGTTAATTTCTGATGATAAGTCAAATTTTAAGTTATTTGATGCGGCATGATGTGATTCAGGCGGCTTGCCTCAGGAGGTAGAGTGGATGGTCTAGGAATCAGAAGGTTCCAGGTCCGATCCCTGCCTCCTCCAGAGAACATGTTGAAGTGTCCCTGAGCGACATGCTGAGCCCCACATTAAACCCCACACTGCTCCTGATGTGCAGGTTGGCACCTTGCATGGCAGCTTCTGCCATCAGGGTGAATGAGAGGCATAATTGTATAAGGCTAAATGTTAGTTGACTAGAAAAATGCTGTACTAATGGAATCCATTTACCATGCATCCATAAAATGTGGGAGTAAAGCAATAATCGACAGCTGTGACTGACAGCAACTCTGCAAGAAGTTATCGCCTACTGATTTATTACTCTGAATTGAACAGAGCGACCATTTGAAAAGCAATAATACGTTAACATTACACATGCACTCGTTGCTAGGTTCCAGTTGAACTGAATGTAACCCATTGTTATTTTCGAAGTGCAACAAAAATTGAAAGTAGGCAGATCTTTGCTCTGAACATAGCATTTGTACTTTTAGCAGTGGTGCTATTAAAGTAAAACCAGTCAACTAGCAAGCAAGTGAGCTAGTTAAGCAAGATTCTTTAACAGGTCACCATAGATAGCAATGGAAATGGATGGTAAAAATCTCTTTTCTCCCAACATAGCGTAATGTACTGTTGGCAGCAATGCTTTGTTTAAAGAAAAGAGCTTTTCATCTACTTGTGTTGCTAACTGAAGCCACATATTACTGAATCTCTCTAGTTAGCTAAGAACCATTAGCTAACTAGCTAACTAATGTTATTAAATTCAGTTTCAGTTGAAGATCACCAAGTTAATTGGCTATCTAACAAGCTAAGTAGTCAGAGCTAGCTTCAAAATGCATGATATTGGGCAGTATATTTACCCATTGACGGTATTTAGCTATCTGATTTTGAAGCGCTAGGTTGGATTGTTGAAAGTTGTGCTGTTTGAGTTACATAATCAATTAGCTACCAAGCAGCGTTTACAGGCATTTACTGCTAGCAGTAATGCAGCCAGTTAGGCTGCGTAAAAAATTCAGAGGATGTTATTGTGGATGTATGGGTTAAACTTCAATACCTGGGCTCAACCCTTCAATCACTGCTGTGCTAATGTGAAATGTGTAATTGGCTCCAAATGTGAACAATTGCTGCGACCACCTCAAAAATATTTTTGAAATTAGTGTTTCGAGGTAGAGATGTAAATGCAGTCTATGGTCAAGCCTAAACAGTCATATGTGTGGGCGTAATTATGCAAAGATGAAATTTACAGCCTTCAGAACAGAGTTGTTCCACCTGTGCTGTCATCTTATTGGCTCTCTCTCTCTCTCTCTCTCTCTCTCTCTCTCTCTCTCCAGCTCCTGAGCTTAATCCTGATGCAGACTTTGAGTATGGTAAGAATCTTGGTCATGACAGGATGAAATATGTACAAACTATGTAGCCACAATCACCTCATAACACCAGAACTTGTTGAACTTAATTTCATAAGAACAGCTGATCCAAGATCAAATAAGTACAGTAGATAGTTGCAGACCTGGTGCTGATCTAAGGTCAGTTTAGTGTAACAGATTGCCCAGGATCTTTGATGATGACATTAGATGCAGCAAAATTTATATGAAGCGGCCAGAATTTACCTGTCCTGTTTTACCTCTTCCCATCTCAAAGTGAAATGCAAGCGGTGCCATTTAATTGAAACAAAAAATGCGGTTTCTCTCCTTTCTTTAATTAGAACAAAAAGGGCTCATATAGTTTTGCAGTCATGTTGGACTCTTCCCAATGGTTGTGGTCTTTGTGTTCCAGACTATCACACCCTGCGTGTGGGGGGTCTAACTTTTGCCGGTGTCATCGTCTTCTTGTCCATCCTGCTACTAGCCGGTGAGTTTCTTTTTGCTTGTATTATGTGCATGTGGATGTTGGTTGTGTCATAGGTGCAGCTATACTGTTATTAGAAAGCACACATTATCCTTTCCTCCATCCATACTTGTGGCTAACAGATGCAGAGATGGTGGAAATGGGATGCAGTGTTTGACTGTCGAGACACGCCTTGGGTATTCAGAGGGGGCAGTGAGATTCTTCTTGTCAAGCTGAGAACGTGTGGAGTGGTCTGTGCGGTCAATTAGCTGGAGAATTCTATATATCTGAGCATGTTACGAATGAGAAACAAAGATGGACTAATAATATGACTAGAGAAAGGGGATACGGTGGCTGTAATCTACTAGGATGGGATTGGTTGATATTGATCTCGGGCTAATGTTCCATGCTTTGCCTTCTCTCCAAAGGGAATTCCATCCGTAGGTGCGGGAAGTCCAAGGTGAGTGTTGTGTCTGAGAGGGTTGCTTCAGTGTTTGATACTCTAGTGTTTCTCGAGTGTTGACCACATGTAGCAGAGAATTCAGACCCTGAAAAGATTTCTCCCTGCACACACTTCCCGACTGCATTTTCACCTCATCATTCAGATGATACGAACACAGTCCTCATGTCACTGGATTTTCCTCTTGTCATTTTCTGGCTGCACAGAGTTTGCGGAATCTGGCTGCACTGCATTTGGTCTCACCCAAGCCCACAGGTTTACTAGCAATGCCTAGAGCTCTGGTACATCCCTGCTATGCTCAATATGTATCATTAATCCAGGCAGGAGTATGTGATTCATTGATCCAATCACTTATGACCTTGTAAGCCTAAGTGGTTAGCCTGCTAGCCCATTAGTTCTACAATAAATACGGAATAAGTGAAAAAGTTAGCACAGCTGACTTATTCCCTCGACCCTTGTTTACTGCAGAGATTATGGCATATTTTCATATAAATTGGCACTGCACCTCTGCATGAAGTATAGAATGCATCACTGAAATTTGAAAAGAATCTGATCAGCAGTTTCAGAGAAATCGGTTGGACTACATTTGTCTAAGTTCAAAATATGGAAAACAGAAGTAATTTTTTTTAAATCATCATATTTTCATGAAACTTGGCTCTGCACCTCTCCATGAAGTGCATTACTGCAACTAAAACACAATCTGATAAACGGTTTTTGAGAAGTCGGTTGGACAAACTGATGCAGATGGATGGACGAACGGAATTCTTTGTTATATACTGTATTCCCCCGCCTCTCGTGGACGATCTTTGATCCTCTATCACTTTTTCACTGTTTGTCGTAGACCGTTCATGATTGAGTTGTTGGACTCAGGAGGAAAGGGTTACAGGTTAAGTGGTGAAGCCTCACCCCTTTCCTGATTGGTCGGTATTTGATCCTTCCTACAAAGTAAAAATGTAACCATTTTTCACAAAGAATTGAGGGTTGGGCTATTGGACTCAGGAATGAGTTTGTCGTTGTGGATTCAGGAATTGGCTTTTGTTATCCTTAGCAAAAGGTTCACATGTAAAATTGTGAAGCCCCACCCCCTTTCCTGTTTTGCCGATATTTGATCTGTCATAACATAGTGAACCATTCTTCATAGAGAGATGGGGATTGGGTGGTTGGACCCTGGAAGGGATCATATATTAAATGGTGAAGCCCAGCCCCCTGTACAGATTGGTCAGTATTTGGTCCTTCGTAACCATTGAACCAGTTGTTTTTATGATAGTGAGAAGGAGGCTGGGTTTTTTGACTCAGAAAATTTTCACATGTTGATGGACAAAGCCCCTGTCCCATGTCCTGTTTGGCTAATATTTGATCCTTCATAACTATTGAACTGTCTGTCATAGAGCGCTGGGGATTGGGTTGTTGGAACTCAAGGAATGATCACATATTTAATTGTTGAAGCCCCACCCCCTTTCTTCATTGGTTGATATTTGATCCTTCATAACTTTTGGACCATTTATCATGGAGTGCAGGGGATTGAGTTGGTAGACTCAGGAAAGGATCACAAGTAAATTGAAAAAGTCCCATCCCCTTTCCTGATTGGAAAATACACCATCCCTTCAGGCACATTTGGCTGATATAGTTGACGGCAGATGGCTGAGTTTTTTCTAGTTCTGTTGTGGGATAATTACAGTGCTTGATGGGGAATGGCTGTTAGCTGAACTGCCCAAGCGGCCCAGATGTCTGCCCTCTAAACTGTCCAGAGATCAATTCGGATACACAGTTGAGTGCAGGTCTTGAAAGCTCTCTGAGAGGTTGGCTGACCATGTGGGTTCAACCTAATTGATTAGGCATTTGAACCCTGAAAAAAGAACCCTTCCAAAGATGTTTGACGTCATTAAGATGTTCAGAGTTATAATCTATAGTTTTTGAATATTTGATTCATTCAGCTTTTAGGGAAGCATTCTGTTTAACTAGCTGCAATTAAGTGAACTTCATTAAAGGCAGCAAGTGCTGCGTGATTTGCCATGTTGAATGTCAAATTACTACTGAAGCAGCAGGCAAAGCAGAAATGGTCCGACTTGATGATTGTTGGATGGACTCCGCCCTCGAGGCCTGTGTCAAGGCTTGTACAGACATCTGCATGGCCATTCGGTGCAGTGAATGTGCCTTTTGTCACTGAGAGTTTTGCGTTGGGTTTTCTTGGTTGAGTCTTGTTAATCAGTGAAGCCACCCCCCTTCCCTGATTGGCTATCTTTCTTTCCTTCGTTACTATTGGTCCATGTGTCATCGAGAGTAGGGGTTGGGTTTTTGGAATTTGGAAAGGATCATAATCAATTGGTGTAGCCCTCGTCCTTTTGCTGAATGCTTTTGCTTTAACTCTACAATGCTAAGTTACCGTTGGTTGTGGAGAGTTGGGATCAGGTTGTTTGAAATATTAACATCATTGTAATGATTATAGTTTGGCTTTATCAAGACAATTAAAAGTTTGTTCGCAATTTTAATATTCTTTTTGCAAATTGGAGGTGAAATTGAATTAACAATATCTTCTGGATGTGCAGATGTTCACATTTGATGTGAGGATGTGTACGTCCAACTCAGTTGAACAATTTAGGAATCACCACACTTTTTTTCTCTTTTTCAAATTGAGCAAAATAATTGGCCAATTGGACACTCAGCTGTTCTATGGCTTTGAGTGAGTCATCCCCTCATTTTTCATGTATGAAATGAGCAGATAAAGGTCTATAGTTAATTTCAGCAGTGGCATGTGCAACTCTCTAGATGAAGTCCTAACAGTGGTTGCTGCCAGAGAAGCAAGCCGTAGTTAAGCTTTAAAATCAGAACAAACCCGTCAGAGAAATAGTAAAACATTACATGTGGTCAAATTAACATGCTTCTTAAGAAAGAGACTACTGATCAGCTTAGGAACAGTAAAAGGCCCAGAAGACCATGGAAATCAACAGTTATTTATGGTTGAATTTTTTATTTTTTTCCCAGGAGAATTCCTATAACATCAGTTTGTCAGATCTAGCACACCCTTTACGAGGTTTTTGTGTAAAAATGAAATGAAGACAAGCTTTGATTAGATTGAATTCAGTGGGTTTTTCATCTTGGGGAATCCCTTTCTGAACTAGAACTGAAAGAGTAAATGCGAAGATAATGATATCCAATCCAGCCCTGGTCTTTCTGGTTTGACATCAGTGTGGCAGTGTCAAGTCAAGTCAAGTTTATTTATAAAGCACATTGAAAACAATAGAAGTTGAACCAAAGTGCTGTACATTGACAATTGGCAAAGAATAAAATGGGAAAACTAAAACATTTATAAAAATCAATAAAACTGTTAAATGAAATCACCAACAATAATAGAATGTACATATAAAGCAAACAGAAGTAGATAAATTAATAAATAAAGATAACATAAAGTGCACACAATTAATAGCGACAGTTAAAAGACAAGTGCCCAAAGATTTATGGTATATTCATTTGTGTCTTGCAGCCTCGCGTCACTGAAGAGGAAGAATGAGCATGTGAACACTGAGCAGACAGATGGAGCAGACAGGAAGACGGGGCTAGAGCTCTCGGCCTCGCCATTGGTGCAATCTGGGATGATTGATTGGTGGTTCGGGTGGCAGTGGGCGGGGCTTATTATAACACATATTGAAGATGGTCATAAAGGACCTATGAGAATTCTGTAAAAGCTGTTTTATCCTTGGTTTAATAAAGAACTAATACTGAAGAGGAAAAACGGCTTGGTTTATCAGTCTCAGTCTGCTTTCCAAGGTGAAACGTCTCTGAAATATTAATGGTTTTGCAATGCACATACATCCTATTAAGCATCCTTGCTAAACGTAAGCGGCTGAGATAGAGATTGACCACATTTAGCGTTGCATCGACCACGAGGGCAAAAGCAATTGTATACACGGCCAAGCAGTCACTTCCAAACATTACAAGTGGTACAAAATGACCATACTCTGATCATGTTTGTTAACCACTTTTTATATAATAAGAAAGTGCATTCTAGAAGCAAGAATTCTAGAGGCTATAATTTGTCCGCTGACATGACGTTTTTTGAGGTACTCTGTTCTGCCGGTAGTTCAGGAGATGAGACCACTTTATTCCAGTTTTCGGTTGCATTTGGTTTGAAGGTGTTTTCTAGGTCAAAATTACCTGGGGAATCCAAATCTGGCAGTCTTACAAGCTGAATGTGGTCCGTTTTCTCGCTGTCGGCTGTCTTTCTGAGATTTTCGGCTCCAAAACGAGGTCCAAAATTATGGGGGTAGGGGAAACTAAAACAGTCATCCCTCCCTTACTAATCAATCCAGGAATATGTTTTACCACTCAAAATGTTTGTTTTGATGAGCTCTATACAATGCATTCCTTAAATTTGATTTTTATTCCATATGCAGGTCACTAGAGGTCAAAAGGTCACAAATTTTTGGAAAAAAATTAATTCCAAAATTAGCCTTGCTAACACCTCTCAAGATAAAGAGTAGGCTTCATTGTGTATATTTTATCAACCAATATTCATGTAATTTGCAACCAGGCCTATCTGTAACAAACGAAAGAAGGTACATTTTTCGGAAGTCAAACTTGGCAGGAAAAAGCATTAAAAACACTAGAACTCTGCTCATGTCAGCCACCTGGTAATTTTTCTGTCTAATCCTAGGTTTTCTGGGGCAAGGAAATCAGCTGTCCGAAGGGCCTAAGTACCGTAGGTGCCTCCTGAATACAAGATGGCCGCTGCCAGCACTGGCTATACATAAGTTCATCAACAAAAAGAAATTACCAAAAATTAAAAAAGAAGTTACAATGAGTTACAATATATTTGACTGTTATTCAATGGAATAGATGACACTTCACAAAACTTATCATAGTACAGTCGATCAGTTTAAAAGACAATCTGGAGTGTTCAAAACTAAATGATTCCAGGTACATGTGCATTCATTTCTGTGCATCCAAATCTTGATGTTATTTTACTCTTGCGCATACCATGACCTTATGTACAATGTATAAAGATTGAATTTCCTAACTATTGGATTATCTCAACTCAAGCTCACAGGTGTATTGAAAATGGTGTTTTCTGCCAACCTGGGTCATCAATGGGTGGGCTGAAAAATTGGTAAAATGAAGTATTGCATATTTCAACAAGGCAACTTCAAATCCCCCTTGCACAATCTGAGTTCAAATACTTGCCACAAATGAAAATATGTAGCACACTTATCAGTGATTTTTTTAGCCTTCTAGGACCTTTAAATGCCATCTTCGATCTCATAGTCCGAATCATCTGAGTCAAAGGCACTCAGTGCAACCTCGTCCTCAGCTCCATCATCCTTGTCTGACAGTTGACCCTCCGTTACCTCCTGAGCCATGACATCTGGCATTTGCTCTCCCACAAACCATACCATCTGGTACTTTCCATTAGTCAGTTCCCTACCAGATTGAGTCCGATCATCGGATACTGGGTCTTGTTGATGAGCATTTTTCCAGATCCTGGCCACGAAGTTTGTTCTGTTTACCTTTTGTTGAAGAATCTGCCCGGAAGGCGGAAGGGTACTAGCGTCACTTCCTTTAATCTTCGCAACATTGCGTATCTTCACCAACAGATCTTGATCATTCATGCCCAAAGCAGCCCAAAACAGCATCGTAGCATTTGTTTGACATACGCTTTGGCCTTCATGCTTTTGTCCCTTCCCTTTCTTTTGAGAGAAAGGACAGAATAAACATTTATCACCAAATACACCAGAAGATACAGCTGCCAAATGTGTAAGGGAGGACCTTAGGAGAGGGCGAGCGATCTGAGGTTGAGGTACAGGAACAATCAGTCCAGACTGCTGTGGAACAGCAGTAAAGTTACTGTAGCAGTTTTTATGGTAGCCATCTTTGGTGGCATAAGTCTCTGGCAGTGACTGGCATAAAGCAGTGTACTTGGACTTGGAAAGGCGCTGCAGCCTAACCTCTGCCACTTCTTTAACACGACTCCAGGTCTGGTTGGAGATCACCATCATCACTTGAGCCTTCTACGTGTAGGATGCAGCTGCATTTCGAACAGGTACTTGATAATGGCGTATCTGACATTTGCACATCTGACATGTCTGAAATGGATAATGCAGACTGGTCAAATATCATGTAAATTCTGTTTAATTACTGTAATTTATAGTGCCCTCTAAAGGCGCAGTATGCTCCAAGGCACTTTACAACTCAATAATGTATCACTAATGAAGCCTATACTGCATACTGCATACACACATAGGCCTACACGGCATACACACAAGTCATGCAAGTGCATCGACCAAACACCAATATACCAGTATGATGAAAGAAACAGTTAAAAGATTACCTGTACCTGTTCATCAAGCAGTACTTTCCCCAAATTTCCTATGGAGAAGGTCTAACCATATCAGGTCCGACAGTTCAGGTTTCATGCCTCTCCTACCATGGATTGAAGAAAATGTGCTGTAAATGCAGGGTATTAGTAGCCTGATTGAGGTGGGGATTCCGACTTTCAGGTCCACCTCGGAAAGTCTAATCCTTTGAGACAAACAATATTATTTTGCCTGCCATCTTAGATTCAGGGGGTACCTAAGGTACTTAGGTCCTCAGTCATGGCACAGCTGCATTCCTTGCCCCTGAAAACCTAGGGTTAGACACCAAAATTATTACTAAGTGATGGTTATGAGCAGAGTTCTAGTGTTTTTAATGCTTTTGCTGTCTAAGTTTGACTTCCGAAAAACGACCTTCTTTCGTTTGTTGCAACGAAACAGTGGCCTGGTTGCAAATTACATGAATATTGGTTGATGAAATATATGCAATGAAGCCTACTCTTCATTTTGAGAGGTGTTAGCGAGGCTAACTTTGGAATTTCATGCCAGAGTGGCCACTGAAATGCACCTATGTCCGATTTTAATAATTTCCAAAAATTGTGACCTTTTGACCTCTAGTGACGTACATATGGAATAAAAATCAAATTTAAGGGATTCATGATCTAGAGCTCATCAAAACAAACATTTTCAGTGGTAAAACATATTCCATATAAGTTGATTAGTAAGGGAGGGATGACTGTTTTAGTTTCCCCTACACCCATAATTTTGGACCATGTTTTGGAGCTAAAAAATCTAGGAAAAACAGCCGACAGCAAGAAAATGGTCCACATTCAGCTTGTAAGACAGCCAGATTTGGATTCCCCGGGTAGATTTGACCTAGAAAACACCTTCAAACCAAATGCAACCCGAAAACTTGAATAAAGTGGTCTCATCTCCTGGACTTCAGGCCTTGATTCAATATTTTTGACATTAAATTTTGATATCAATGTGCTTGGCCACTAGAGGACACAATTGTATCAATTCAGGTGACTACAATCTGAGGACATCCGTTTTCACTTCATGATGATGATTGGACTACTGAAATCCTTGTGCGAATTCGTACAAATTTGGTAGTTTTGCTGTTGATGCAAGCTATGCACCACCCACGGTTATACATCGTATAAACACAGACTGTATAACAAATGGACAAAGCCAACCGTGACATCACTCATTGGTTTCAGCATACCATTTAGGGAGCCTTGATTTTGGCAATTTGATTAGAACCATTTTGTCATTTAGAAACCGAAAGTGATTTCTATTGGACGAGAGCGTGAATTGAATATCCAGGGAGGAGAGAGGGATGGATCTACGGGTGCATCAGACGAGGACCAGAGGATAGCCACGCCCCTAAAAAATATCATGGCTTTATCCTTTATTCTAGTCTATTTGGGACCATAATTTACAAAAATAAACATCATGATATATCGAAGGAGACTTGAATGAGACTTGAACTTCCGATGATCACCATAAAGCAATGTGGATAATCATTATTGAGATAATAAATCAGGCGGGAAAGTAGAGTCATTTTCTCGTAGACTTCTATAGGATTGAACATCTTTCTGCAACCGCCGACGTCGCCATCTGCTGGCCATTAAATAGAATGCAAATTTTTGAGATTTCCGAATTGGCCTCCGCTGTCAGACCCAGGCGCTGCTTCCATCTTTTTATACAGTCAATAGAGTATGACCAAGCGGCAACAACCGGGCTTCAAAATGAGACCAACGCGGAAGTGGCAAAAACTGCAATTCCTCGAATAGCCACTTGAGGCTGGCTGCTAAAGTAAGTCCATTTCCATTGACTCCCCATGTTCTATAACTCTCCCATTTACATTTCATTAATGCTTTAAAGTTCTGCATAATTATGGCCGTGGCCGTTTTGAGTGAAAGGTGCAGTAAACCCAGATAAGTGCATCATTTTTGAATATTACAATCAGTAGGTGGTGGTAGCACACCAAAATGGTTTTTTATAACCATTAAGCTCAAAAGAAGAAGAGAAAAAGAAGAGGAGGAAGAAGATGCAGACGAGGAAGAGTAAAGGCTTCATTTATAGTCGCTAGAACATTATGCTGGTAGAAGATCTGCATGCTCCATAGTGTTCCGTTTTATTTTGTATGTTACGCTTAGGTAATATAAAATGCAGGCTTGACTTTCGCCATGCCAATAAAGCCTATTTTGAATTTGAAGTTGAATTTGACAGGTGCAAGCCCAGTTGTTAACTGTCTCCCGGGTGCCACTTCAGCTAGGCTAATTCAGTTTAATGCCCTTGACCTCTAAGTCACGTTTGCTGAGTTGGTGGCAGTTGGTGAATTATTATCGAAATTCATTGAAATATAGGGAAAATGTCTTGCTATGCAAACAGACCATCCAAGGAGTCTTTACTCAAATTTTTTTTTGCAGTGAGTGAAATTGTAATATTTCATTTAATGTTGTATGTTGGCGATGTGTAGCAGGGATCTGCATCGGCTTGTTTGATAATCAATTAGCCAGTGAATTAATTAGCCATTAGATAGCTGCCCAGCAAGACTCCCAGCTGTGCTTACAGGATTGTATGCATGCTACAGTTTTTTTTAACCGGCATGTGCCTAAGTCATAACACCTTCGAGATGTGTCAGAATTTGGGTGATAATACTTTTTTATAAAAAAGTTATAGCACCATCACAGCTTCCAGCTCAGGTAGCTACAGCATTCGGCCCACCGCAGCCTGCTATCAGAAGACTCTATCCCTCAGCTGCCTCCTTAGGGCTTTGGATGGCACCCCTAGATATTGGTGGGATTTTGCAGTCAATGAGTGCATGCAGCAAGAGACAATTGCCGTTTCTTAGCTAAAATGGATTAATTCAATTTTGGTGTGATTTCTAATATGGTATAATAGTAATTATACCGGCTAGCTAGCTAAATAATTAAACTTGTCCCACGTTATCCAGCTTGGTAACTGTTATTAAATGTGTCTCTTCAGGAAGTTTATCATCCAGATGCTTGCTAACTAGATGGCCACAGAAACCTAGATGATGTTCCAAATGGCAACGGAAAACAATGATGCTTGCCAGGGACACCTCCAAAGCATGACTAAACAAAAGCACAATAAAAATGTTCGCGGAACATATACTTCAAAATTCATTTTAAAACATATTACTACAAAGTCCTGCTAAACAACATCGCAGCATTATGAAAAACAACAGTAAAGGTGAACTGAAAGAACAACAGAACTCCAGATGTTTCAATGTATTTCTCCAGCTTCGCCTGGAAAAATTTCTTCTGCTTACATCATATCCGCTGTCTTCCTCGCTGACAACAAAGCATTCAGTTCATGAGCGGGAAAAACAAAAACATCTTTACTCATAAACATTTGGTACATATCATGTGAAATGGCTTTTCTAGTGAAATTTTGGGGATATTTTCAGCAACATAAGAAATAGACAAGATATGTCATAAGCACGCTAAAGGATTTTCACATTTAATATAGCTTGCACTCTTGTTGAAAATCCTTTCCCTTAAACTGCCACCAGGATGAATGCATTTGGATAGTTGTATGTATTTTTTATCTAGATGGTCAATAATGCTTTTGTTTGCAAGGTGAAGGACAAAAAAAGCTTCATTGCTAAAGCAAAGGTAAGCGCTATTTAGTTTGCGATTGTGTTACTTGTTATTTTACAATTGCCAGCTGTTCTATAGCAGTAGCATTAGTGACAAATCCAAAATCGTCTCATCAATGGGTTCTCTTTCTTGGATGGAATTCTATAAAAGCATAACCCTGACTTCCCTCCTCATTGGTCACTGAATCCGACTGAACGACAACTTACTGGCATTTTGGCAAAAAATATGATAAAAATTACTGGAGGGAAGCCAAAGAATCTCTGTTCTTGTCTGGTGCCCTGTCCCAAAACTCACTCTCACGCCACCCTCGTTATTTGGGACGGGCAGAGGCTGTCACTAATGAGATAAATAGACTAGCGACGTTGCACACGCTTCAGAGATCCAGGCAATGACGCACTACAGAGCCGCCATATTGCCAGGGGCATGCCTCCTTGACACTAAATGTAAACAATAGTTGATTTAGTACAAAATACAACTTTACAATTCTCATTTTTGAACGATTAAGATTCTTTGAGATGTAAGCTCTCTTGCAATCAAAATCTAATGCATTCTTTCATCTAGTAATTTCATTCAACACTGAGGCAATATTGCTGCTGACCGCACAAAGATTATTGAAATTCTTGAAGCGCGACAAAGAGGATGATAAGGCTTCACCGTTTCAGGGTTGTTCATTTTTTCAGCTTTTAAAAAATGAGAACCGTTTTAGTTACAAAAGCACATTCTACAATCTATAAAAATGTTTGTCACGAGAACATAAAAAAAAAGCCTTGCCATTAAGCAAAAATGGAGCGTCAGTGTTAGTTCAGACAGGCAGGGAAGTCAGTCTTGGCTCCACCCCTTGTCCAATTGCATTGGACCTCAGCGTCACGTACCTAATTTGTGTGTCTTTTTAAATAAGCTGGCGCTCTCCATCTCAACGAGCCAAGCTCTACCATTCCCATTACAGATCTACACAAACATCCCCTCCACCTCCCCAGCCTCCTCCTCTCCAACAGCACGGTCTTTGGCAGTACTTGTGTCATACTCTTGTCTTTATACGGTATTGGCATTGTTTTTATATGGTATCGGCATTGTTTGTAAACTGTATTGTCTTTCATTTCATTTTGAGGGCTGGCTGCTGATGTCCTGCTGTCTTGATCCTGTCCCGTTCCAGTTCTGCTCCATCCTCGACATGCCACTTCCTGGAGCTACAGATGCCACTGTTCAGATGGACTTAAATGGAACTCTTTTTGCCATTTTACTCTATTTTACTTTATCTTGTTATCAACTAGCTAGCCCGCGGAGGATGGGCTTCCCCACTATAGTCGGGTTCCTCCTGAGATTTCTTCCCACTGGGGAGTTTTTTCTCACCACTGTTTGAGCATTTTTCTCCCTACTGGGAGTTTTTTTGCCTTATTTGCTGTAGGGGGAATAGGCTGGGCACAGTCCTCTCATTTATTTAATCTCAATCTAAAGTGTTTTTGTGACAGTCTCTGTGAAAAGCGCTGTACAAATCTGATGAATTGAGCTGAATCAAAGTTTTAAACGCGGTGCACCAGGCTCTGCGGGGTGGGGGGTGGGCGGTTGGGGGGTTTGTGTGATCTACTGGGATATCTGTGTCATGCTTGTTCAGATTGTTCCAGAGTATCACTTAAGCAGAGTCACCATCAATTCCAAATGTATGTCATTCTAAATAAATGGTTAAATCTGACGTGAGTGTCCTGTCTGAAATGAGAGAGCCGAAGTGATGTTTCATTACATGAAACAACTACCAGATGAGAATTTAAAGATGTGCCATATTAGGCCCTATAATCATGCGTCCCCACAAATTATTACAACAATTTAGATTGGATTATTGGCTCATTTGTAGAAAGCTAAACTTCCACTGTGGTGAATGTAGAGGAGCTTGACGCTACACGATGGTCAATGCGTGTAACACCAAACGTCCATAGCTATTTTCAAGCTCAAGGGAGAATAAAAGCATCCTGAAAAAATAATGACTTTTCGCCATACATTAATTGCATTTTTTCTTCATAGCTGGCAACATTTTAATACCAATACATTGCCTGTTTTACGGACAATCAGGGATATATTGATGTTTAGAAAGCGAACCCAGCCTCTAGGGTAACAGATGTTTGAACAGCAGGCTAACGTTAGGCACTGGCCGGTCAAATCATCAAGGCTAATTTTAGCCAACATAAACAAGCTTAACGTCATCACATTACCCAATTATCTGACTAATTTAATTTTACATGATTAGCAATGGGGATATATAACTGCTGAAGCGGCTCACAATAATTTCTATCAGTAACAAATATCAAACAGTTTCAGCCAGCAACCTATCCATGAAGCACTGCTCATCATGTAAACGACTATTTTATCATGCTAAGCTAAGCTGACATAACACTATCTTTACTTAATTCATTTGTCTCCTACGACTATCAACTATCCAGTGATGGCAAGAACCTTGCCCCTTGCAATATGGCGGCATTCTCAGGGCACTAGTTGTCACGTGATAGCACCTCTAGCCTATTTATCGCATTGGCTGTCGCTACCTTGTATGTTGACATCACGTGGCTGCACTTCCAATAGAAAATTGCAACATGCTTCACCACCCTGAAATTTTATTGTATTTTATCAAGCTTTTGTGGCCAATGTCCAACTTGCATGATTTTTGGAATGTGCAGGACTTGCTCTACTAGTTCCATCCTAAAATATTGTAATTATCTCATGAGTTATCCAGGGAAGTAGGCAAATGTGCATGACACCATCATTGCAAAGGAAGCTTCTCTCTGTAAATATTCCTATATATTTCTTCATTCTGTTTTCCCATTTCTTCCCAAATCACACTGATGATAGGTCATACTCCCAGG
This sequence comes from Gymnothorax reevesii, assembly GCA_029721435.1. Classification (NCBI taxonomy): domain Eukaryota; kingdom Metazoa; phylum Chordata; class Actinopteri; order Anguilliformes; family Muraenidae; genus Gymnothorax; species Gymnothorax reevesii. The sequence continues at coordinate 166,332,716 of CM056574.1, forward strand.
ACTCTGTGCCAAATTTTACCTAAATGGGATGACTCTTTGGTCTGTTTTGCAATGTTCTCTTCTCACATCGTAAAACAAAAACCCTATAACATGGTTTATTTGGGCTGTATGCCCTTAAAGACACAAATTGATCTTCATGATGGGTTTTTTATATACAACTGCTCAAAAAAAAAAATAGAGGGAACACTTAAAGGAGAATTCTGGTGTGAAATTGACTTGAGGTGTATTGAAACATGATAATAACTTTTGTCTAATACCCCACCTCCGTACGCACGCAACATTTCGAAATATATGGATTTTTAGCCGAAGCTCCCAACAGGCTTGGTTGTGAATTGGGCATTGCATTGCCATGCAAAGAAATCGCTATTTTTTCATCATTAATAAGGCTTAAAGTAGCTCCACACTTCATCGGTAGAATTCCGAGGGCCCTGACGTTTAAAACGAGGCACTGAGAACTTTGAAAATGCACAGGTAGTTTATTAAAAAAGACTGTTTATGCAAACAATACCTTGATGTAGTTTCCAGTCGCCTCCATCTTTTAAGTCGCAATAAGTCGATTGACGAACACAAACGAATAGGAAGGATAGGGGAACAGATTGCAATCTATTTGTTTGTGCTCGTCAATCGACTGGAAAAATCAAATGTGCGTAAAGGACAAGGCCGAAGTCCTTTACTGGATGCCCATGATCTTTGGGCCCTCAGATGCCACTGCATCTCTCACCAGCATGAAGCTATCATTGACATTGCTAATTGGGCCCAGGAATACTTCAAGAAATCACTGTCTGTAAACACAGTCTGCTGTGCCATCCACAGATGCCACCTAAATCTCTATCATGCAAAAGCGAAGTCATTGTTGAGCATGATCCAAAAACGCTGCTGTGTTCTGTGGGCCAAGGCTCATTTAAAGTGGACTGTAGCAAAGTGGAACAGTATCCGGTGGTCAGACGAGTTCAAATTTGACATTCTTGTTGGAAATCATGGGCGTCATGTCCTCCGGGCTAAAGAGGAGAAAGACCTCCTCCGCTGTTATCAGCATTCAGTTCAAAAGCCAGCATCTCTGATGGTATGAGGATGCATTAGTGCATATGGTGTGGGAAACTTGCATGTTTTAAAAAGCACCATGAATGCTGAAATGTATATAAAGGTTTTAGAGCAACATATGCTCCTCTCCAGACAACATCTATTCCAGGGAACAGGACAATGCAAAACCTCATACTGCAGCTATTACATCAGCATGGCTCCATAGTAGAAGCGTCTGCGTGCTGAACTGGCCTGCCTGCAGTCCTGATCTTTGACCGATTGAGAACATTTGGCGCATAATTAAACGAAAAGTCCGTCAAAGGAGACCCAAAACTCTCCAGCAGCTGGAAGCCTGTATTAAACAAGAGTGGGATCAAAGTCCAATGGCTAAAGTCAAGAAACTTGTCTCCTCAATGCCCAGACGCCTCCACTCTGTGTTAAAAAGAAGAGGGGATGCTACACCAACTTTTATGAGACCTGTAGCAGCCATCAAATTTGAAATGAGATCATTTTGTGGATAAAATTTAAAATTCTAACTTTCAACATTTGCTATGTTATCTCTGTTCTATTGTGAATAACATACTGGCTGGTGTGATTTGAAAGTCATTGTGTTTTGATTTTATTCACAATTTAATCTTTCTCTCAACTATTTTGGTATTGGGGTTGTACAAAAAATTAAAATAAAAACATAAGATAAAATGAACTGAGAACAAAATTCTGACAATGACAAAATTACTTGAAAAAATAAGAAATTATCCATTTATCAAAGTAGTTTTTCACAAAGTTCATTTTGTACTGTATTGCCACAGGGTATTGTACAAAATAAATATTAATAATTAAAAAATAAAAACAGACTACGGAAATCAATTAGCCTTTAAAGGGTATATGTACCTGGTGGGCCACTGTAGAATGTGCAGTAGAGTAGGTTGTACTAGGACAATTGGAGTTTATTTTGAAGTGTCAGTTTTAAACATTCACAAATTTGGTCATCAGTGTATCCGCAGTACTGAAAATTAGTGAATGTGTGTTCGCCCCTTATACTCTAAAAAGCGTTTTTTAATCCAAATTGCAGGAGAATGCCACATACATACTTTGTACTCGCTGGCAGTAGTGCTTCACTTACGTATAGTGAGTGAAATATTGAATCCCAGGCTGCTGTGTTATGGCCACAGCATTACATCTAATGGCAAACATCTAGATCTTTTCCATCATTTTACATACATTTCCCTGTAATTCAGAGAGACACATTTGGGACTGTCGGATACCTTGGGATCTCCACCTGAATGTAAAATAGGCCTGAAGTTCTACAGGTGTGAAAACAGCAGCTGTATTCGGTCCATAAATATATAGATATGATGCATTGATGTGAATTCAGACCAATCTTGCATAATCCTTCAGACATAAACTGTGTTTGAGGGGCATACATTAGAGAATACCAGGGGTTTTTTGGCCCCTAATGGGCTGTGTGATTACCATTAATGATAACTGCCCCCAAGACGGGAGTTTTTCAGGCTTGATGTTTGACTTGTCCTCTAAATCCAAATTCTGCAAGTTAATTCATGTTTAAATCTTTAACTGTTGTATAATCAGAGAGGTAATATGATATTTGGCATTAGCTCTGACCCAGAGGCCCTGCAGCCTTCTGAACATGAGGCGAAGTGAAGAGAGCAGGGGGGTTACCAGCCTGCTGGTCTGCTTGGGGCTAACCTGGCCTTATCACAAGGACAGCATGATCAAATGAGAAACTGCTTATTTAAACAAAAAACAAAACAAAAAAAAAAAAACACCAACCTCATAAGAATAGATAGGCCTTTACTGATATACTGTTTATAACAAAAATAGAATAAAATAAGCAATACATTGGGAGCCTTGGGACAGCCCCAGTCAACATAGAAATGCGAGGCTTCTGACTGACTATAACGAGATGAGGAGCAATCTGTTCATTACGAGATCAATAACATACTTCCGGAAACAAAGAGCAAGGAAGATTCATGAAACCAGTAAATGCCTGTAGAGGAAAGGGAATTTTATACTCTTCGTTGAACCATTTTCATCTGCTTGTGGATCGAAGAATGCATAGGCACAGAAGAATAATTAATTTGTTTGAGCATCTATTTTGTTGTTGAATGAGCATGTAATTGTAGATTGAAACAAAATTTACAGCATGAAAGACGTATTTCTATGAATTATGACAGTAGGCCTTGTTTGATTGTCAAAGTATGTAAATGAGGAAAATGCCTCCAGTAATTCCTCTGATGGTGCAAATAAGTGTTTCGGCCTTCCATAAGAATGAACAGTGGACAACATTTTGGTATCCCAAATTGGCATAATAGTGACCTCTAGTGGATATATATTTTAAGACAGAAAATTGGAGGTTCAGGCCTTTGAAAGCAACCAACTAAACCTCGAGTATTGTGCCGTGGTTGAAGCTGTAAAAGACAAAACGACCAAGCTTTAAGTACATTGAAAGCAGGTATAAATGGCATGTTTCTTCCTGACACACAGCAGGATACTGTTCATTTGAGATTCTGAAAAAAAAAAAAAAACTATGAAATGCCGTAATTGATGAGCAAGGTGAAAATCCCCTTCTGTTTAAAGCCCTTATTACACCGAGGATTAGAGATCATTGATAAGATTCTCATAGACCTTCTATTAGAGTTTTCAGCGTGTGTTACAGTAACCTTCCACCGATCACTTATCCCAGACTGCACCAGCGGCAAGGCTGGGAGCTCAGCTCTCTCCTCCTGCTCTCTCCATCTGTTGCCTCAGCTCTCACATTACCAGTCTTCTTATTCAGTAATGCACGGCTACAAGACAACTACACTCAGAGTCAGTAGTGCTCTACCACTTGCTGTCAACTGCCCTACAATGCAAAATGGTGCTGGGCTGCTTTGCAGCTCCAGGATCTGGGCAAATTGCCATACATAATGGAACTTTGATTTCTGCCCTCCATCGGAAAATCCTGAAGGAGAAGATATTTACGAACATCACTTTGTGACCCAAAGTTCAAGTGTAGTTGGGTTATGAAGCAGGAAAATGATGCAAAGCACACAAGCAAGTCCACCTCTCAAAGACTCAAAAGTAACAACATGAAGGTTTTGGAGTGACTTTTCAAATTTCTGAACCTGATTGAGATGGTATGGCACAGGGGCGTTACTGGGGGGGCAGAAAGCTCTGCCCACCCAATGAAAACTCAAGATAAAAAACTGATTTACTACTATTTGACAGCAATATCCGACTGATTCACAGCTGGAGGTAGACAGCCATTTAGAGTGAGCTTTACGTATGCTTCGTTTATCTATCACTATGTGTGATTGGTGGATTCCTTTGCCAGTCTATTATGCTGCGAAACCAATGGGCACTCTTGAATTACTAGGGACCCTCCCTTTCGCTTCGACTGCCATCTACACTCATTAGTCTGAGGTCACGTCTATGGCCCTGTGCTTCTCTCAGGGTATTAAAACTTCGCCCATATCTCTTTTGTTGCTACTTCTGCCACCGCTTGTTTTGTCAGGCTTCTTGTTTGACATTAAGGTAATTTGTGTACTAGTTTGTCATCTGTGTTGACTCGTGTGGTTATAACCTGAGTTGGCTATCGAGTGAGCCCAGGCAGCTAACCAGCAGCTAGTTTGGAGCTTCCAGAAAAAAAAAAAAAAAACTTGACTGGCATAAGTATTTTCCGCGACATGCAGCATGGAGTCAAGTAAAGGACTACAGAAGGCAACGCTTAGAAAAGTTAACGTGTTCCCATCTACTTTGCTTGATTGGCAATGAAATGGTGGATTCGTTTACTCTCTAAGTTGAATGAGTAGAGCTATTTATTAAGACAGAATGTTTGATTGATGCATTTCGAAATTTAGATTGCCGTTGAACAGCAGAATTTCATGAACACGATGTCATTGCCACGCCATTTCGTGCCACGGATCATTAATATCTCACATTCATGTTTCATCCGCTTTTCAGAATGTTTTCCAACTTGTGTATTTTCTATATGCTTAAAATCCAGGGCGGTCTTATAACGAATCTCTTTATTTTTATTTTATCATTATAGATCTCCTAAAAATACTACAACGAGAGATGAAATGCTGAGTAGGGATGTGGCGATGTTGAACGAGGATTTTTTTTTGAAGTGTGATGAGACCACTTGCAGTCATGGCTGTGTAGGCAGTTGCATGTAATTTCTTGAAACATACACACCTGAAGCAGCTTTAACTATTTAAAATGCCGCCTGTAAGAAGCCTGAGTTTAGATTTCACTGATTTCAGGTGCTCCGCCCTTCACTAAATCTTCTCCTGTGTACTTGGTCTAAATAACAATCGAGCAATTTCAGTGGCCTATAACGATTAAGATGTGATGGTGAAAAGCAGACAAACCTAACTGGGCTACGGTGTTAGACTGGAAGAATGCCAGTTTAAATGATTAGAAAAAATCTTCGTTTTCCCCAAAAACGGATGAAACATGAATGTGAGATATAAATGGTCAGTCGCCCGAAATCGAGTAGCAATGACAATCGTGTTCATGCAAATCTGCTGTTCTATGGCCATTTAAATTTCGAAATGCATCAAACATGCTATCCAAACAGCTCTACTCATTCAACTAGAGAGTAAACGAATCCACCATTTTACTGCCAATCAAGCAAAGTAAGTGAGAACAGGTTTGCTTTTCTGAGAGTCGCCTGATTAGTTAATAGGAGGCGATCCTGTAGTTCTTTACTTGGCTCCGTGCAGCATGTAGCTGATAAATACTGATGTCAGTCAAGTTTTTATTCCGGAAGCATTTCCCATGCCCTTTGATGTTTCGCACTTTCTTTCAACCTGCGATGGGTTTAATGAAGGAAAAGGGAAAGCTCGGATGTTCGCCCCATGGAAGCAGGTGGTGATGCTACGCCTTAAAAAAATCACGGTTCACGATTGGTACAACCCTAGACTGCATAATTCATGAAAACTGACCACATTTGTTAATGTCCAACCCTATCGCCATTTCACTAGCCACCACTGAGTTGATATATATATAATATTAATTTTACGGCGATTTAGAGGTTGTTTTTTTGCCCCCCCAAAGAGGACAAATGCCCACCCAAGCTTGGCATCCTGGTAAGGCCTCTGGTATGGCATGACCATAAACAGACAGTTTAAGCATGAAATGCATGCATGAAAATTGTTGGGAATCTTACCTAGCAATGCTGGACCCCCATGTTGTCAACCCCTCCACCTATCACAGCTTCCTATCCCAGTGTTCAATTGTCTACAAATTACAACCATCCTCATTCCCCACCGAATGGTCCAGAATGGCTTTTGTTATCACTCGCCTCTCCAGACATACCAGAGACAAAACCGTCACCTGTCGGGAGGCAGGGCAATCTGTAATACAAACCTACAGCCTCCTTTGCTGAGGAGATTTTGGCTGAATCTCAATCTCCTCCCTAAGCCCTGAGCACTGAGCCCTCGCTGACTTAAGTAGCTGCACCTGGAAAGTGATTGAGTGCGTGAAGTACTATCAAAAGGGAATGGGACAGCCCTTTGTTTGGTTGTCAAAAGTGATGCATCATGTTTCTCGCAATCGCAGTTTTGGGACTTTTCATTTTACATTTTTTGTTTTGATTGCGCTCTCCATGTTTTTTGTTTACAAATTCACTCGTTTCACTTCGCTTTTATAGCGGCCGCCAGCTGGTTTCTCCAAGGGATTCATGTCATACGTCACAATGCAATGAACTATGGGTAATTCCCTAACGTTAAGTCTGCGGAGATGCCCACTTACGTAAAAGGTGCATTAAGGGCTCAAAAAAGTCCACGAGAGATCCCTTACGCACTTCATGATTTGCCAACGGGACAACCCTAAGCCCTCATGGACTTAGCGGGAGCGCGCCTCAAAGTCAGTGAGCGTGTGAGGGTGGACATTGGGATGTTGATGAAGCTGTTTCACTGGTCCTGCTCCAGCTATGCCACAGCCCAGAAGTTGCTCCAGTTGTACTGAGGCATTGAGAAAGAATCAGGACATTCCATCGACTCCCAAACTCTGGCTGTTTCTATGGGCTGGGACTCAAGGGCATATTATAACACTTATGACCTGGTCCTCAGAATAAATGCCCAGATGCAAGAGAGGGGGCTGAATTGGCAGGCATGGTAACAGACACCTGCCCTGCCTGCTTGTTGAGATGGTCAACTCTGAGCCACATCCCAACTGGCTCTTTCGGCACCCATAGCTGCTGACTGGACCCGGCTCCATAAGCTGCCCCCTGAAGCATGACAGTACCGAAGCAGAATCTATACCTGTGCTGTGGAAGTGCTTATCATGCCATAGCTGTATGCCCTGTTCAGCAAACTCAGGTTACATCTGAGGGACAGGCGTTGTCTGATGCTGCTGTCTGATTTCATCGTCCACTTTTACTCATTAGCCTGACCTGTCAGGGTCACCCAATTTCCATCAAGGCCTTAGTTTTCTCAGGGACAGATGGGAACTTTATCAATACTGTGTCTCATTCCCCACCTGAAGGTCCTGATTGAACTACTGGCTGCACCCCTCCAGTCCCAAGTTATCATGGGCATTGCTCTTCCTGACATTATAAAGGTAACTAGATTTTTGCTCATGCTGACCTCCAGTAACCATACCAAGGAGTTGGCATCTCTCAGCATGGAGTCACTACATGCACTGGTGCTGTTGGGAAGGCCTTGACTTGAGCATGACCTCAATTGTGTGAACTGGCCTTCAGGATCCATCCTGGAGTGGAGTACATCATGATTTCAGACCTGCCTTTGCTCAGCTTCCTACCCTGCTGCATCTCCTTACCTTAACCTCTAGAAGGAGCAGCCAGATCTGAAGGACGTTCCTCTGATCTATCATGATCTCCATCTAGGATTCATCAAAGCTCAGGCACTTATATTGACAATAATATTGTGCCATCGATTTGCTACTCTGCACATTACCCCCAGGGGTCAGCTGTACGACTTTACTACACGAAGTTCCATGCTACTGAAGAGTACATAAATCAATCCCTAGCTTCTAGAATTATTTGAGCTGCTTCCTCCCCAGCTGGAGCTGGTTTGTGGCCAAAAAAAATGGGTTGTACGTTCCTGAATCAATTATTGAGGACTTAACTCAGTAGCTATCAAGAATTGCTCCCCTCTGCCTCTGAAGGATTCGGCAGTCTCCAACTTCCAGAACTGTTATTATTTTACCTAGTTTGACTTGCACAATTCTGACCACCTTGTGCTCATGCAGGGAGGTGATGAATAAAGGCCATCATTTAACATGCTCTCTGACTACTACGAATACCTGGTGATGTCGTTTGAGCCCCTTAATGCCGCTGTTGTGCTCAAGAATCCTATCAGACATGGTCTCTCAGTTAGTCTATATTTACTCCAACATCCTGATGTTCTCTGCTACCCTGGAGGACTATATCCACCATGTCCACCTGGCCATTCAAAGGTTGTTGAAGAATCTATTTGAAACCAGAGAAGTGCGTATTCCATCAGACAAATATCTCCCTCTTGGGCTTCACTGTGATGCAGGGCCCCTTAAAGATGGATTGCCTGAAAGTACAGGCTGTTCTGGACTGGTTGGAGCTGACAGACTAGAAGGAGCTGCAGAAGTTCCTCGGGGGTGCCAATTTTTATTAGCGGCTAATTCAAGGTATTCCACAGTAGCAGCCTCCCTGAGAGTGTTAATGTCCATTAAGACTCCCTTTGCCTGGACCCCCCAGGTGGCTTCGGCCTTTGACCATCTCAAAAAGTTGTTTTCCTCTGCTCCTGTCATAATGCTCCATGACCCCAAGCTCCAGTACATCATTGAAGTGGACACCATCAATGTGGGGGCTGGGGCTGTCTGCTCTCAGTGGGATAATGGAAAGATATATCCTTGGGCCTACTTCTCTCACTGCCTGTCTGCTGCTGAGATAAAATTGCTCTATTGCTGATCAGAACCTGTTTGAACCTGTTTACAGACAGTGGTTTCTTGAAGTATTCCTGGGCCCACTCAGTAATATCACTGACAACTACTTTGATGAGTAGAGGCATTAGCTGGAGAGATCTAGTCTGCTCTGTCTCATTTGGATGGACTGTTGCAACCTGGAGCCTCTTCACTGATAAAAGGCTGAATTCCAGGCAAGTCTCTTAGTCCCGCTGTTTTGCGAGGTTTAACTTCATCTTATCTTGTCATCCTATTTCTAACAATATCAAGCCTGACTCCTTGTCTTGTCTGAAGTCTCTGGTGCGGGAAGATGCCCCTGACACCATCCTCCCAGGCGGATGTCTTCTAGCAGCTACAACACTCATGGTGGAGATTGAGGTTGAGGAGGCGTTGAGGTCCCGTTGCACTCCGTCGGACACCACCGAACTGTTTTGCTGTTCCCAAGAGGGTGAGAAGAAATGTCCTTTCTTGGGTCGACATCTCAGCTGGCGTACTATACTGGCTTCTCTTGCACCCTCTCCCTCATTTGTCAATGCCTGTGGTGGTTATCCATCTGCTACGAAACCTGTAAGCTTGTGGCAGCCTGTACTGTGTGCACCCACTTCAAATTCCTGTGGTCTACTGTAGTAGTTGGAGCTACCCAACTCACTGTAGGCCAGCATATTTATGGATTTCATGACTGGGTTACCTCTTTCAGATGGGTTCATAATCATTCTCTCCATCAATGACTGGCTCTCCAAGGCACCCCATTTCATACCATAAGCGAACCTACTCATGACTAAGGAGAAGACCTTGCTCTTATTGCATCATGTGGTTTGCCTCCCCCAGTGTACCTCAGGAGGAGACCTCCGACAGCCGTCCCCAATTTGCCAGCTACTTCTGGAAGGCTTTCTGTGCCCTAGTGAGTGCCACCCCCCGCCTGTCCTTGGGCTTATACCCAAAGAACAACAGCCAGTTGGTGAAGCTTAGCCGAGAGCTAGGAAAATCTTTATGCTGCCTGATGAAATAACCTCTCCAGGTGGTCTTGTCTTCTAACTTGGGTTGAACTGGCATATAACTTGTAAGCAGTTGCTGAACTGGTCACTTTTTGATTCTGTCCGGGTAACCAACTGCCTTTGTTCCAGTCTGAGGAGAGAGAAGTGGCAGTTCTCTCTGCTTATCTCCTGGTTTGCTGCACCCACCGAGGAAGGAGAAAAGCTTGTTCGTCACTACTCAAGCAAATGTCCGTCTTCAAGAAGCAAAGGAATCATTATTACTACCCAGCTCCTGCCTACAAAGTGGGACAGAAAGTCTGGTTTCACACAAAGGTTATTTCACTCTGGGAGACTTTGAGGAAGCTCACATCCCCCCGGTTCATTGACTCATTCACCATATCTACAGTATTATTCTCATCCACTGTCAGGCTCCTTTTCTCTCATTGCCTTTATAATATTCACTCTGTGTCCCACGTCTCAAGAATTAAACCAATGTCGTTGTCTCCATTCAGTTCTCATTTCCGCTCTCCGCCTCCCCCCAGAGTCATTGATAATGGTCCCATCTACATTATGCCTCATATTCTAGAAATCCGGCATGGGGGACACGTACGCCACTTCCTAGTGGACTGGGAAGGGTGCGGACCAGAGGAGCATTTCTGGGTCCTGGAGTGGAAAATCTTGGACCCCTACCTAGTCTGTGATTTCTTGCGCTGGCATCTGTTGGGGAAGGGGAGGCTGCAGTCACAATCCTTACAAGACTTTCTGTTGTGTCTCCTCCCAGCCTACAGCTTGCTTGGCTTCTAGATATGTCTCTTGTAATTGGTTTGACATCCTGCGTGCCTCCCCTGCCAGGTGTGATGCATTTTTGTTCCTCATTCCCTTACATGTCTATGGCGTATGTAATTATTGCTTTGAGTGCACAACTCTCTGGACTGTCACTTGCTATATGCACTTTAAAAAATAACCAGTATCTTCCTAGTTTTGAGTTATTGCCTTCAGAAACTATCCATCACCTTGAATGATAGTGAGGTACTCTTCCTACTCTTATTACTTGGATCAGGCTCCAAGGCCAATCTCTAGGTATCCATGATTACGACTGCATTCCTATTAAGCACTCTTCAGTATGTTCCTCTGTCCTGTTTATTAGGAACACCTCTCAACGCTTCTGTGGTCACTGGAATGAGGACTATGTTCCTTTTTAACTCTCCAGTCCTGTCACCGGACAGCTTTGCTGTGGTGCGAGTGATCTCCAACTGGCTACTGCCCCAGAATGCCACTGGCTGGGCGCAAATACGCCCTACACCTAAGCCCTCTACCACCTGAACTGTACTGTGCCATTCAAACACAACAGTTTAATTAATCCTTTCAACATTCCACCTAAGTGAACTTTATCCTTGGATTATATTTAAAAGTTTTAACCTAGCTGAGCAATGCTGGACCCCTATGTTGCCGACCTCTCCACCCACCACAGTTTCCTATCCCAGTGTTCAATACTCAACAAATTACAACCATCCTCATTCCCCTCCGATGTGATGGTCCTGCCCTGCAGTCCCTCCCCCTGCTGCATTCTTCGCCTCCACCTTAACAGGCAACAGGTGTGGCTCATTGAGGTGGAGGTGAAGGGTTGTTATTTAAGGGTTGGCTTCACCTCAGTTCAGTGCAGCAGTATTCTGGTTCTGGAGCCCTATGTATATGGTAATGTGTGCTGCTGCTCCCCTCCGGGGTTTTATGTTATTTAAATGAAAGATTTTTATACTTATACTCAGTCTCTGTGTTTGGGTCCCTTTTTGGGTACATGGCTTTTGGGTGCATGGTCCCAGTGCCCGCCGTCTTCGTGCCTTTAGCTGGCAGGGCCAAATCCATGACATCGGAACAGTCTAGAATGGCTTTTGTTATCACTCGCCTGTCCGAATGTACCAGAGACAGGACTGCCATCTGTCGGGAAGAGGCAGAACCCACAATACTTGTCGGGCTTTGTGATATGGGTGCAGGGCAGAGGCATATGAGGGCCCTACACCCAACAAATCGAGCTTAGCTGAGTATTACCCCCTGCTAGCTCTGTCAGAAAAACTCGGATAAAGTCAAGATTCAGCGTGCGGCTTCAGCATACTGTTCAGAAAATGTAATCTGGGATGGTCTGGAATCGAGCCTCCAGTCAGAGCCTGATCTGCCCGAAACTTGAAGTCAGGTTTGCAGAAACACAGCGAGCCTACACGCTTCAGCTACCCTACAGGTCAGAGTCATCCTTGGCCCTCCTGTTCTAACAGATGAAACTCCCTGTGATGAAGAGATGGAGCACTGAGTGTGACACTGAGATCAACATGACCTGGGATCTGTTTGGTTTGTTTCTTTGTTTGGCTTGATTTTATGTTATAGTGCATTCCCCACCTCATTTTTGTGTCTAACCTTTTTTGTCTTCTGTTTTATGAAATGAAAATGAAAGGTCTCTCTCTCTCTCTCTTTTACGTAATAACAATATCATTAAATTTCCAACTTTCATATTTTTTGGGTTTGCCCTCATTTCGAAATACCAAAATTTCTGTTTTGCTCAAGTTAACATTGAAACCCCATTTCTGGCTAAATAAAGCCAATACATCTATTTTCTATTGTAAATCCTTCTTATGAACAGTTTGGCTCTGGCGAAGTCTGCACTCCACCTGGTTATCCTTGAAAGCCACTGGCCGGTGAGGTGCAAAGCCTTGCTTCACCCAAAACATTTGAGTTGAACTGTACTCTCTTCTTCTGGGGTTCTGTCTCCATTGTTTCAGTATCGCTGACAATTAACCTTATTTTCTATAATACACTCCCTTCGCATTTGATTCCTGACCTGGATCATTACAACAACTGATCCTAAACCATATGGAGTCCAATCATATATAGAAGCAATTTTGTGGAGTGGTTTTCTGACCTCTTCACCACCATAAGGTGGAGTCCTAATGATTGTCATTTATTTTGAGAGAAAAAAAAAAGTTTTTCATTTCGTCTAAAGAACAAAAGATAAATAATCTCTTGCAATGGCCTGTTTCAAACTGCACTCAATCCACTGATTGAGTGTGTGATAGGCCACAGGTGGGAGGCCTTTGTTCTCCTGGGCTCAACTTGTTCCTGGTCGAGCTCCTGCTGAGTCTCATGACTGTCACATGATTTACATTTGGACAGAACTCACATTGCTGACTCTTGCAGAGAAGAAAAGCAGAGTTTATGTTTATTGAGAGAGAGAGAGAGAGAGAGAGAGAGATTTGATTTTCAAGTCCCATTTATTGGACCATTACATTCAACACAGTAATTTGCCAATGGATAACTCAAAAAATCCCAAAACCAAGAGCTAAAACAGGATAATAGATAGTAAAAATTCAATAAAAAAACATACTGAATAAAAAACATCTAAAAACCTGCTAAAGGAATCAATAATTTATATTAATATCACAAATAAATAGTGTTGAACATAAGTAGTTACAGTAATACGGTTGCAAAATCTGGGGATGTCACAAATTGTTTGTTCGTGAACAATTCCATGCACAATTTTGTAAATACGTACCTGGAGTGGGTAAATCAGCAACGAATGCTGCAGTGCTTAGAGATTGTGGTAGATTGAGTATATATTGTGAAAGTTGTGTGAGAAGTATTAAATATTGGTATAAACTTGTACAGATGCCCAGACATAATAATGTGGGAAAAAAATGGCACTAGATGCTGCTACTGTCTGCCTACGCCGACCTCGGCTTTTCAACTCCCCTGCCTGCTGCCGCTGCTGTTTGGCGCTGACCTGGGTCTGCCGAGCCTGAATGCTGCTGCTGTTGCTCCCTGTGCCTCTCCGCCGCAGGGCCCTCCACTGGCCTCCTGCTTGGGTGTGCCGACCCTCTACTGCAGGGGCCCCCAATCTTTCCCAGGAAGGGCCAGTGTGGGTGCAGGCTTTCATTGCAACCAAGCAATTGCACACCTGAAACTACTAATATCAACCCCTGGACTCTTTGCTGATAAGCTTGATTAGCAGCATCAGGTGTGCAGCTGCTTGGTTGCAATGAAAGCCTGCACCCACACCGGCCCTTTCTGGGAAAGATTGGAGACCCCTGCTCTACTGCATGCTCTTGCTCTTTCACCTGGTGCTGAAGATCCTCTTGCTTGCTTCTGTGACTATCTGCATGTAAAACTTGGGTGCTGCCTACTGGCTTTCTGGCTACTAACTGAACTGTCGTCAGCCTACTGAACTGTGCTTCGATTAAGCTGCAATTCTACAATACCCAAAATGAATATTTTTGCCTTTGTGCTAGTTTTCGTGCTCTGGGGGTCAGGACAAACTGATCTCTCTTATGAGAGCGCCCCACGAAACACTCGGTATCCACCGATTGTTAAGTCCAGTGAGACGTGCTCCCAGCTTGAACTATTGGTGCAGAAGCCCCGGTTTTTTTATGGGGATCCTCCCGACGCGTTTCTCCGCTTCTCATGTCTCTCTGCTCTGAAAAGTTGGGCTGCCCGGTCTGATAATGAGCTTACTGACCAAAGTACCTTTTAACTGTTTCACTTTAAATATAAATGACACATCCAGAAAGGAGAAACAGGCGGTTTTTTCCCCCGTTTTTTCAATTTAAGGAAAAAAAAAACGAAAATCAAGATTTCTGATCGTTTTTTCGTTTTTTGGTGCTTACTTATAAAACGCATTTACCATTTGATATTTCGTTTCCCTCGGTGGGCGGGTCCTCTGATTAGCATGTGTGCTTCTTTGCCCTGTATTCTTCAAAATAAAAGTTCTTCCGTTCAACAATTAGAACATTTGCGAGATCCCAAGAAACTGTGAAGGTCCACAATAGGGCTTGGCAACCGACGTCACTGCGCAATGCATTCTGGGACAAAAACAATAGTGCGCCGCTATATTGTGAGGCCATATTGCGTGAGACTAAATTAAAACAGAGCCAAAGAGATACAGTAACTAGGTGAAACCTTGTCAAAAGTGCTGAGATGCCGAGTCTCACGCATTAGGCGTAAGCCTCGCGCATTTTTTAGGCTTATTCACTGTAGTCCGCAATCACGCTTAATGAGATTCTCACGTGGTATTAAAATCCAAGTGCATTGAAGTTTCCATTTCACTTGCGTAAAGGTGCACTTCATCACAAGTCACATGGACAGCGATTAAGACTCCGGACTTCCCGTGCTTCTCTTCAGGGATTGGAATGATCGTTTAAATTGTTTTAATGAAATAAGACCATTTGAAACGTCTTTATGCAATTCCAATTCTTTCAATCTCCCAGTAAAGACAAAACAGAGAATTCCCGAGTCATAATCGAATTTCGTGTCAATAGTGGGGAAATCCACCGACATGAACGCGAAACTGATTGACTTGATGCACAATGACTTAAATTCCGCGAGTGAATTTCTTCAGTGCGCGTTGATGGAATAATTGCTGACTATGGCACAGGAACATGAATGCCACTAAGAGGAGAGACACTTGCGTAATGCATGAGACTTGGCATTTCTGATTAAGTGATGCTAAGAACTCGATTAAACTAAAGAAACGTACTGTAAAGAGACAAACTTCTTCCGAACGCAAGAAAATGGTTCATTAAAAAGACAGCATTGATTGGAAATTTGGATCCGCATGAGGTGCCTGTGAGAAACTGCAGTCAAAACTGCCTTACCCCCCTTTGACGTTTCCCAATATTTTTGTGTACTTAGTCTGTGGCGTCGGTGCATATACCGAGGATGAATTTCGGAATGATAAATCTATGGAAGCCCGTGTACAATTCACAAATGGCTGGGTCTGCAAACCACCGAGCTGTGAAAACGGCGTGGTTCGCACAAAGGTGTGTATCATCTTGCTTGCTTACCTACCTGTGATTAGTGAGACATACATTATGAGGCTACTCAGTGGCGGCTCGTGAACTGGCAATAGGGGAAGCTCAAACAATCCCTTAAAATAAATGATTTGTCACAACCTGTTTTGACTTTCATTTAAATAACCATTAAGAAACCCCTAAAACACTCAACACTGATGTGGCCAGTTTTCATTTATAACGCAAACCTGTCAACTCCCACGCATTCTGTGTAAGTTTAAGTGGCATATTTAGATTCCTCTGCTGTAGTCAGCAATTATTTATTCAACATGTAAGAGATTCTCGTGCGGAACTGAAGTCCTTGTGCGTGGAGGGGTTGGAAGTAATGGATTTGCTTAAAGACATTTCAAATAATCTTATTTCATTTAAACGATCATGAAACACATGAATTGCTTCCAACTCCTGAGTAAAGAAAAGCGTGAGAAGTCTGGAGTCGTTATCGCTATGCAGTATAGACTAAATGAAAACTGGCTACATCTGACCACACAGCAGGATCTTCCCGCGGCTTTAGCTTCTCGGCGCGCAACAACAAGTGGCCTCACAGTATGGCGATCTCTCCCATCAACGCCTGTGGCGCTGCAGCCGTGACGTCACGCCCCCATCCCCGATAAGACAGTTCATCCAAACAGCGCTGTTCTTTTAATTTGCTCCGAAATCATCAATGGGGATTTGAAGAGCGGTAAAAGTTTGCCTTATGCGATTTCTTGTAAATAGCCGCTGATGGCAGAGACTCCAAAAGTAGTTACAAAAAATGACCAAGATGTCGCACTGTGTGACATTTTCCAATGCTGTCCTACTGTCCATGAAAGGGACGTTTTCTTGTTTGTTTGTTTGTTTGATTTTGTTTCTTGTGACGCTCACGAGTTCCTTATTGATGGTTGATTTTCAGAAGTATTTTAGTAATTGCATTCGCAGTAAGAAAGTGATCAGATGTGATTTTCTGTTATAAATCTCAAAATACATTTGTGAATCCTTCTATGTGCATTCATTCATTATGAGACTGACCCTGACCCCATGCAGGTCGACATAAGTGGGAAAGCAAATGTGTTCTGGGGGATTTCGGAGAACATCTTCATTTCAAAATTGTATTAATTCTTTCCGTTATGTTTTTAAAGCTTGGGGCAAGTGCAAGGAGGACTTTTCATCAAAATACTCCTGCTCACACAATACTCACGATCTGGTGTTGGGTTTGAGGATGTAGCTGATAAAGGAGTTTTATTGCTCTGAGTGATATGAAAACTGAATGTGAAGTTTTTTGTTTGTGGATTGTCCGCAAGGTCTCTTAAAAGAGAGAGTCAGATAGTGGCGTGATCTCTCGGCATGTACAATGAACTCCGTCTCTAAACGGCAAATCAAGAACTAGGCGACACCATTTTATTCCAAAGCCTCATTTGCATGACCGCGTGGCACTGCAGGAAAGCTTGTCGCTTTAACCTAGTTTTACCACTAGGTGGCAGCAAATGACCAATTTAAACACCAAGGATCCCAGGGGAGTTGAGATTAGACTTTCGAAGTAATTTGTGACTTAAGGAATTCACAATGAACACAATTCATTTGTTTGTTTATTTATGGTCTACAGTCCGGACCTTAATAAATAGAATTAATTGTCTTTGCATTGGGCTAAAAAAAAAAAAAAAAAAACCTGCACCCATACTACCCCTTTTGGCATAATGTTAGACAACTCTGGAAAATCTGTCCAGCAGCCCCTAACATCTATCTTTTGTCAGCTCTTTGAGCTCACAGTGCGGATACTCTGGTGAGCCAAAACAGGATCACCACTCACAGTGGAAGTGACTCTCTTTGATTTGTAACAACGGTGACGTGTTAAAATCTGTGTTGTGTTTGATGTGGGAGAAATGGGATCTGAGCGATTATGACAAGGGCCAATCATAATGGCCAGATGACTGGGACAAAGCATTTCCAAAGTGGCAAAGCCAGTGAAGTGCTTCCACTTAACAGTGGTGAGTTCCTGTAAACAGTGATCCAAAAACAGACAAATCATGATCCGGCAACAGGCCGTTTGGTGCCCAAATCTCAGGAATGTGCGAGGGAAGGCTATTTCATCTGGTCCAAACCAACAAAAGGACAACTATGGCAAGTTGAAGAGAATTTTGATGATGTCACAGGAGGATTGTTTTGCATCGCGGCATGCATTGCACCCTGATGTGAATGGGGTTTTGTAGCCACAGACAGGTCACGTTGCCGATTTAGAAGCCCGTCCACTGTCAAAAACGCTTACAATGATCATGCAACCGTTTGAACTGGAGATTATGTGGATGGCAAGGCATGTATGTGCCATTTGCCTGTGGAAAAGATGTCACTAGGATGCACTGTGGGAAGAAGACAAGCGGTTTGAAGGAGGATGAGACTCTGGGACATGTTCTGCTGGGAAGCCTGGGGTCTGGGCATTCGTGTGGATTTCAGCTTGACAGAGCTGATATTGAAGCGTGCGGCAGACCAACAGCACAAAAGGCTGCTGGTCAAGACATCCCAGCTCTTCAGTCTGTAATGAAAACAACTAAATCTTTTTTTAAAAAATGTTCAGTTAAAGTGAAACAATATTCATTACAATAATTATGAACATGTATTCATTGGGCGATTGTTGAAGCCACATTAGCTTAAACTGAACAATCAGATCCTTTGGTTCAAACCTTTGATCATGCTTGTCATCATATGGGAAATTATTATTCATTCAAGTTTCTATATAATACTTTTGTATTATACTTCGGCCAGTACTCAGTTTTTCACTTGAAATATTAGATACCTTTTTCAGAAAATGCATTACTTTTGTCCACGTTTATGTGCCCGCATTAAAATTGCTGTGGTTTTCATTCTTGGATGCTGTAATACACCGCAATTGTTATAAACACTGGGCCAATGTTTACAAAATTGCAAATGATGTTACGCGAGCAGACAGGTTGTCGCACATACTGTTCCAGCTGTTGTCACAAACTCAGTAATGAGACTTATTCTTTTCTGTGAGTTTGTGCTGGAATCTGGGGTGACCTACAATCAAAATTTCTCCAAAACACCTCGAGACTTGGCAGAAAAAAGTTTATCTGATATTTTAATGGGGAGATATAATGAAAAACTTGCAATTTTTTTGGTTCTTATGTACATACATTTCGATTTCTGAAGTGCTTGCCAACCCACTAACTGTGAAGTAAAATGACCCAGTTTTTTTTTTTTTCCCCGTGCACTGCCTCTTTCATAATTCGGTGTTCAGAGCATAGTGATTTTTTACAATTGATTTTCATTGCTAATTTAAGAGACCCATCCCAGAATTTTGCTTGCAGCGTAGCGAGAAAAAACAAAAAAAAACAGTGAGCTAGGTTGCTAACAAGTAAATTGAGATTCAGTCACCGAGTCAGCAAGCGAGTTAGGTACCTAACATCAGTGTTAAAACACATCATAGTGGGGAGTCTATTTAGCCATAGACTGTCTTTACCTTATTTTGAGGTGTTGGTACAGATGTTTTGTAAGTAGCCAGGATACTTCAATTGTAGAAGAATGCTGCTTTCAATTGGCCTACTGTTTGGTTACATTTTCTAAGAAGACAATATAGAGTATATTAGGCCAACAATGATGTTAACTAACAGTAGATGTTACTGAACACACCCCCACTCTGTAGTCTAACAGTGTACCAGCCAGCCAGGCTACATAACAAGTTCAGGGATGTGCTTGCGATTGAGTAGGACAGGTGTATGTGCGATGCTGCTCAACTCCCCGATAACAACTGCACAAACTCTGGCTCCAAAAGAGAAAGATGGCAACGTCTGTATGAAGGATATTTTGGCTCAGTTTTTGTTCACCGTTAGACAGTGGAGACGCATTCTCAATTTTTTGTATACAGTCTATGGTTAGGAATGATAGGAATCGAATTACAGAGTAATCATGGATTTTTTTTTTTTGTAAAATGTTCATGAACCTCCCTTTTGGACATACAAGAATATTATAACTTGAAATAAAAAAGGTTAAATAGGTCCTCTGTAATTTAAAAAAAAATTATCATTATTATGCAGGTGTCTTGGATGATAAAATCAGATTTTAGTGATAATACTTTCAAAAATGGTACATATTTTAATCAAATGTTTCTTGTTTCCAAGGAACGTGAATCATGAGATGAGCTCGGAGAGGCGTCTTCCCTACTGGGGCCAAAAAAGCGTTGTCTGGTCTTCGTGGATTAGCCTGGTTGGGATCCCTGAGATTTCCACATCATTTTCCATAAGGCCCAAAGGGGTTAAACAGATACGTACTGTAGCTTACAACGTTTGTCTTATGACAGCCGGTGCCATTGTCAGATCCTTCATTTTATAACTTTGGTATTAAATATTCTGCTGTGGACTCAGTCTAAATAAAGTGGTGCCAGAGCAGGCGAGCATTATTTTGCAAGAGCTCTAGCCCTAGTTCATCTGTAGCAGAATCATGATAAGTGGTTGGGTAGAATTTTGCAGGTTGGCTGCAGGTGGGTAATGAATAAGAGGAGCGGCATTTTGCTGGGAATCTCACCCTCTGTGTCCGCAGGGAGTTTGTCACAGGAAGTTGGGGTGGTTTCTGCAGTTGGAGCGACGTTGCCCATGCGCAAGACCGACATGTTTATACGATGGACTGACAAAGCACATTAATCACCGAGCTGGCTCTGAGCTCGGCTAATTATCCCTGAATAAATAAATCATTACTGGCAGAGTCAGACCTTGTCAAAAACATATGTGCATGAACATACATACGCGCGCGCACATCCATACGCACACACTGTCCTGGATCCTCAAGCACATTTGCACACGCACACACACACGCACAAACACATATGGGCACGCGTTCCTAAATACATGTACGCGCAAAAAATTCTAACTTTCGAACCCAGTCATAAACACATGCACTTTCATTTGGTCACACTTTATTTGAAGTGTTGCTCATAAAGGCTTTATACAGCATGTATAATGCCGTCATAAATGAGACATAATGTCTTCATAAATCATACATAAGCAAATTTCATACTTTGTAAAGGTGGAAATAATACATCCTTCTTCAACGTGTGACACCAGCTGTGATATAAATGACAGTGTCAATTAACTAGTGGCTAAATGAGATAAAGGGCGACATTGTCAGCTAAGTGACAATTGTCATTGTCATTGTCATTGTCATTGTGACATCTGGCGTCACATGCTGAAGGAGGATATGTGATTCCATGCTTTACAAAGTACGCTGAAAAATGTGATTTTGACCCCTAGTAAATGTTCCATATATTCATTAAGCATATTTTAATAGAAATAGGCGTGTTATTTAACTCCACTTAAGAAATATAAGTAATTTCAAATAGTCAACATAATAAAAATATCTAGCTTCAGATAAAAATATTTTGTGCAACCACTTGCCTTAAAAAAATTATGTTCATTCAACAAAACATTTTTTTCAGTGTATGACATTTGCTTATGTATGATTTATGAAGACATTGTGTCTCATTTATGAATGCATTATAAATGCTGTATAAAGCCTTTATGAGCAACACTTCAAATAAAGTGTGACCTGTCATTTAAATAAACACTCATGCACATTGATGCATGATCTCTATTTCAGCTCACACCATCTCTCCCCTCGAATCAACATCTCTGTACAGCCCCTCCTCTCCTGTTCAGTTGCCAGAATTTCGGAAAGAGAATTTGAAAGCCGCAACCAAAGTCTTTATTCTGATTGGTTAAAATTATGAAAGTGAGGCTGACAGCAAGAACTGACATTACAAGTACACACAACCAAAGTTTTATTCCCATTTGCCGTAAGTCAAAAGAAAGAAGATCTCTGTACTGGAAAAATATACCCGTGCACCATTATAATTGCTGTACTGTGACCTTTAGTATTTATTGAAGTTAGAAAGACAAACTATATTTCTTCCAGTTTGGTTTTTGTCTGGCGACTAACTTTCTTTACTATATATATATTTGCTACCCCGACGTTGAAAAAGTTGAGACAATGCGGGACTTGCTCACCAAAACCAAATGCAGTGATTTATCAATAAACTTTGACTGGTATTTCATTGTTTCATTGTATTTCAAATATATAAGCGTGAAAAATAAGCCCAAATAGAGGAAATCACAAAGAGGGCAAATTCTTCTTTAGGGCACTATAAATATTTCACCCTCTACAGTGCATGACATAATTAAAAGAGTGAAGAAATCTGAATAGCTTTGCATAAAACTCAAGGTTGTATACCTGAGCTGAATACTCATGATGTCCTGTAACTCAGACGGCACTGGATCATGAACCATAATTTATCAACGAGTCATATAACCACAACGAGTGATAATATCAGCTTTGAATTAATTGTGCAAACTTTTGTCAAGTTCTACAATGCGTACTTACATCCACGAACTCCAGATAGAACTTTTGTAATGTGAATAGAGGCCACTAGATGGCAGTATTCACCTTTTTTTTGTTAAGCTCAGACTGGGGTTATGTTTGGACATGTTTCAGACATGTCTGGGGCAAGTCCCCGAAAATTAACAAAAAGAGGTCTTAATGTGGGTGGGGTCTGCAAAAGAGTATATAAGGAAAAGAATTGAGACAGTAGTAGGTAGGAGAAATTGCAAGAAGAAGGATACGTGTGACCAGACCTGTCATTTCTGTTCAAGACCTGTGAAGTTTCTTTTGTGGATTTTTGCCTGTGTTTGAGCTTTTTTTTCCTCACCCAGCACATCACCAGGAAACTGTAAATATTTCTGTTTATTGAATTCAATCTTGGTCAGAATATTAGTTTAGTCGTTATTTGTCTTTGTTAAAAAATTAAATGTGTTTAAGTTTTTAAAATGTGTCTGTCATCCCTTGCTGTTGCTGTTGTGTTGTAGATTGTAATAACAAATTGGGGCCATAACAAATTGGGGGCTCAAGGTCCGGGATAGACCATTTTGTGAGTCATTTATTAAAAATCTAACATTTCAGATTGTAAAATTGTTTTTGTGAATTTTCCTAGATATATATTGACAACAGCAATGGATGATTTCTTGGCATCACCAACCGTAGGGGTTTTGAAGTCTTTTAAAAAGACCGAACTGTTGGAAATATGCAGACATTTGGAGCTGACAGAGGTAAAACCAGCCATGCGAAAAGCAAGACTGGCTAGAGAGATAGTTGAATATTACATTGATGAAAATGTGTTTGCACCAGGAGATCTGGAACAGTTTCCAGTGGAAAATCCAAATATAGAAATGGAACTTAAATTAAAAATGCTGGAGATTGAAAGGGAGGAAAAAGAAAAACATAGAGAATTTGAGAGAGAGAAAGAGGAAAGAGCAGAAAGAAAGAGACAGAGACAGAGAGATTTTGAATTAAAGAAGTTGGATAGAGAAGAAAGACTCCAAATGGAGAAACTAAAAATTAAAATTGAAACTAAAAATAAATTTTGTGCCAGTCAGGAGGTAAAACTGGTGCCTCCATTTTCTGAAAAGGACGTAGACAACTATTTCCAGTGTTTTGAAAAGGTAGTAAAGAGTTGCCAGTGGCCAAAGGAACACTGGCCTCTGATGTTGCAAACTGTCCTCAAGGGTAAAGCTCAACAAGCCTATTCAGCTTTGTCTGCAGATGATTCCTCTGATTATGAGGTTGTCAAAAAGGTTATTTTGAGAGCTTATGAGTTGGTTCCAGAGGCTTACCGACAGAAATTCAGAGGTCTGAAGAAATCTGAAAATCAGACTTATGTGGAATTTCCTAATGAGAAGAAGGTTTGCTTTGAGCGCTGGTGTGCCTCTATGGAGGTCAAGGATGATTTCAACTCACTAAAAGAGATGGTGTTAGTTGAAGAATTCAAGAACTGTGTTAAGGATGATGTTAAGACCTACCTTAATGAGAAGCAATCACTAAATTTGCAATCAGCTGCCAAATTTGCAGATGAATATGTTCTCACACATAAGTCCAAATTTCAGTCTAGCAGTAACAATAGATGGTCCCAATTTCAGAAAAAGGGTTATGGTGATACCCAAGATTCCTCACCCAAAGACAAAGACAAATCTGGTGATGGTGCTCAGAAATCCAGGAACAGGTCTGATCAAAGTGTAAAAGCTGACAGTGACAAAAGTGGTCTAGTTTGCAGTTATTGCAAGAAATCTGGTCATGTTACAACTAACTGTTGGTTCCTTAAAGCTAAAAAAGAAAAAGAAAAGGATACCAAACCAAATGCCTTTGTGAAAACAAGGTTAGAAACCCTTGTAGTAGATAACCGATCTGCTAAATTGCCTGCTTCTTGTGAGGCTAAAAAGCCTGATACAGCTGACTTCTTGAGGGAGGAATTTCTTCCATTTGTGTCAGAGGGATTTGTGGCTCTGAATGAGCATACTACTCCTGTCCCCATATATATCCTAAGGGATACCGGAGCTTCTCAGTCACTTTTGTTGATGGACTCCTTGGAGTTACGTGATGAGACCGCTTCAGGGGATTTCATACTTGTACAAGGTATTGAAGGGAGGACTGTATCTGTACCCCTGCGCTCTATATTCTTGAAGTCAGATTTAGTTACAGGACAGGTAAAGGTGGGACTTATGTCAAGTCTACCTATAAAGGGTGTTTCTCTGTTGCTAGGCAATGACCTGGCTGGGGGCAAAGTAGTTCCCCCTGTACATCTTACTTCACAGCCGAGCACTGAAGATAGGGATGAGGACCCATCCCTGTATCCTTCTTGCGCAGTGACTCGTGCTATGGCCAAGAAGGCTAAAGAAGAAGATGTTGTGGTGCCGCCCAGCACATTGAATAGTCAGGACTCAGGTGGTTTGCCTCATGCCTCTGATTGGCCTACTATGGTTTCTCCGTTTGAGGACTTATCAGATACTTTTATCAGTTCTCTATTCAGCCAGCCGGATGGGTCTGGTGATTCTGATGTGTCTGGAGACTTGTCTCTGTCCAGAAAGCGGTTGATTGAGGAGCAAACTAATGATCCTGAAATTTGTGTACTAAAGAGGAGAGCCTTTCCTGATAAAGAAATAGACGCAGTTCCAGTTGGGTATTATCTCAAGGATGGTGTGTTGATGCGAAAGTGGCGCCCTCCTGATATCCCTGCCAATGCAGATTGGGCAGTGGTCAGGCAAATTGTTCTTCCGAAGGTCTACAGGAATGAGATCTTAACAATGGCTCATAGTTTACCCTTAGGAGGTCATCTTGGTGTTAACAAGACTGTTGATAAGATCATGAAACACTTCTTTTGGCCTGGGCTTCGGAAAGATGTTTCCAACTTTTGCAAAACCTGTCACACTTGTCAAGTAGTTGGAAAACACCAGTTAGACCCACCTGTTGCTCCATTGCAGCCTATCCCAGCATTTGGGGAGCCGTTCTCCAAGGTCATTGTTGATTGTGTTGGTCCATTACCCAAGACTAGATCTGCAAATCAGTACTTGTTGACAATCATGTGTGCATCTACCAGATTCCCTGAAGCCATACCTCTACGTAACATCAAAGCAACAGCAATCTCAAAGGCTTTGATAAAGTTCTTCACATTGTTTGGCCTTCCCAGGGAAATTCAGTCAGACCAAGGTAGCAATTTCACTTCTGGTTTGTTTCAGCAGGTTGTGTATGAACTAGGTGCAAAGCAGATTCTTTCTAGTGCCTATCATCCAGAGAGTCAGGGTGCCTTAGAGCGGTTTCATTCCACTCTCAAGACAATGATGAGGACTTATTGTTATGACCATGAGAAAGACTGGGATGAAGGTGTTCATTTGCTGTTGTTTGCAGCTAGAGAAGCAGTGCAGGAGTCTACTGGATTCAGTCCATTTGAGCTAGTGTTTGGTCATGAAGTGAGAGGACCTTTGCTATTATTGAGTGAACAATGGCAAGAGAAAGAACCACATATCAGTCTGTTAGACTATGTTAGCAAGTTCAAGGAAAGATTGCGTGCAGCTTGTGACCTAGCCAAAGAGAACTTGAAATCAAGTCAGGGAAAAATGAAAACTTGGTATGATCATAAGGCTAGAAGCCGTGAGTTTAAACCAGGAGACTCGGTCCTTGTGTTGTTTCCCTTGCAGTCCAATCCATTGCAGGCTAGATTTCATGGTCCTTATGAAATTCTGACAAAACTCAATGATCTCAATTACATTGTGAAGACTCCAGATAGGAGAAAACCAAAACAATTGTGTCATATTAACATGCTAAAGCCTTATCATGACAGAAATGCTAGGGTTGCAGCTGTCACTTCAGATTCTCCAATGGTCGAAACGTGTGAAGATGAGGGGGAGTTTCAAGATGATGAACCAAGAATTAAAGCTGAAGTTCTTTCATGTAAATTGTCAAACACTGAAGTGTTGCAAAATCTTGATGTAAAACTCCAGCACTTAGAACCCTCACAGAGAGATCAGTTTGAAAGGTTGATCAAGAAATATGAGGATTTGTTTCCTGATGTTCCAAAGAGAGTTACCATAGCCTCTTATGATGTAGATGTTGGTGATGCCAAACCAATAAAACAGCATCCATACCGGATGAATCCTGAAAAGAGAAAGATTGCTGAGAAAGAGGTTGAGTACATGTTAACACATGATATTATCAGACCCTCCAACTCAGATTGGAGTTCACCCTGTGTGCTAGTTCCAAAACTTGATGGAAGTACTAGATTCTGTACAGATTATCGCAAAGTCAATGCTGTAACTAGAACTGATGTGTTTCCAATACCTCGGATTGATGATTGTATTGATAGAGTAGGGCAAGCAAAGTATCTGACCAAGATTGATTTATTGAAGGGTTATTGGTGTGTGCCTTTAACTGAGAGGGCCAAGAGCATCTCTGCTTTTGCCACACCATCTGGATTGTACCAGTACGAAGTCCTACCCTTTGGCATGAAAAATGCCCCAGCCACGTTCCAAAGGATGATACAGTCTACAATCGCCGGATTGCCACACACCAGTGCGTACATCGATGACCTGATCACATGGAGTGACTCCTGGGAAGAACATATAAAAGATGTAGAGACGTTGTTCCAGCGCCTGACCCAGGCTAACCTGACTGTTAACCTGAGCAAGAGTGACTTTGGTTGTGCTACTGTCACCTATCTTGGCTACGTCATAGGCCAGGGTAAGCTGGCACCCATAAATGCTAAAGTCCAAGCCATCATGGACTTTCCAGTTCCTGACAACAAAAAAGCTTTGCGCCGCTTCCTTGGAATGATCGGGTACTACCGCAAGTTCTGCAAGAACTTTGCTGAGATTGCTCTCAGTCTAACTAACCAACTGAAGAAAGGCGTAAAGTTCACTTGGGATGATGCATGCCAGAGAGCCTTCGATCGCCTGAAGTCTCTGCTGTGTCACTTCCCCGTGCTCAAATCTCCTGACTTCAACAAACCGTTCTCCATCGCGGTCGATGCTAGCGACCAAGCTTGTGCATCTGTGCTCCTACAGAGAAGTGACTCTGATGACATTGAGCATCCCGTGGCATACTTCTCCAGGAAGTTCAATCGCCACCAAAGGAACTATTCCACAATAGAGAAGGAACTGTTGGCTCTGGTCCTTTCATTACAACACTTTGAGGTTTATATTTGTACAGGACAAAAGCCAATGATTGTGTACACAGACCACAATCCGTTAATGTTTTTGAGTAAGATGAAAAACAAGAATCGGAGATTATTGAATTGGAGTTTGATTTTACAGGAGTTTGACTTAGAAATTAAGCATGTGAAGGGTACAGACAATGTAATTGCTGATTGCTTGTCCCGTGTTTGAATATGTATATATATATCACATGTTTATTTGAATATTTTATGATATATATGTAGACACAAGTGTCTACTTAACCATTTTGTTGTATTTAAAAGAAAAATTTTGCCTTTGTAAGTCAAAATTTTTCCCTTTTGGAATGGAGGTGTAATGTGAATAGAGGCCACTAGATGGCAGTATTCACCTTTTTTTTGTTAAGCTCAGACTGGGGTTATGTTTGGACATGTTTCAGACATGTCTGGGGCAAGTCCCCGAAAATAAAAAAAAAGAGGTCTTAATGTGGGTGGGGTCTGCAAAAGAGTATATAATGAAAAGAATTGAGACAGTAGTAGGAGGAGAAATTGCAAGAAGAAGGATACGTGTGACCAGACCTGTCATTTCTGTATAAGACCTGTGAAGTTTCTTTTGTGGATTTTTGCCTGTGTTTGAGCTTTTTTTTCCTCACCCAGCACATCACCAGGAAACTGTAAATATTTCTGTTTATAGAATTCAATCTTGGTCAGAATATTAGTTTAGTCGTTATTTGTCTTTGTTTAAAAATTAAATGTGTTTAAGTTTTTAAAACTGTGTCTGTCATCCCTTGCTGTTGCTATTGTGTTGTAGATTGTAATAACAAATTGGGGCCATAACACTTTCCTGAGAAAAACGTTGTGTAGATGGTGTCCAGAAAGACTGTTGACTTTCCTGGTCTCAGGGCCATCTGCAATGGACCTTCATTTGGTGAAAACTTGTACTGTGGTCAGACGAAAAATTACAACCCCGATTCCGAAAGTTTCTTGTTTCTTCTTTCTTCTTCCCACTCTTCTTTAATGCAGGCTTCCAGCTGCTGGAGAGTTTTGGATCTCCTTTGATGGACTTTTCGTTTAATTATGTGCCAAATGTTTTCAATTGGTGAAAGATCAGGACTGCAGGCAGGCCAGTTCAGCACATGGACTCTTCTACTACGAAGCCATGCTGTTGTAATAGCTGCAGTATGTGATTTTGCATTGTCCTGCTGAAATACACAAGGCCTTCCCTGGAATAGATGTCATCTGGAGGGGAGCATATGTTGCTCTAAAACCTTTATATACCTTTCAGCATTAATGATGCTTTTTAAAACATGCAAGTGTCCCACACCATATGCATTGATGCATTCCCATACCATCAGAGATGCTGGCTTTTGAACAGAACGCTGATAACAGGAGGGGTGGTCTTTCTCCTCTTTAGCCCGGAGGACACAACGCCCATGATTTCCAAAAAGATAAAGATATAAAATTTGAACTCGTCTGACCACGGAACACTTTGCCACTTTGCTACAGTCCGTTTCAAATGAGCCTTGGCCCACAGAACACGGCGGTGCTTCTGGATCATGCTCAACAATGGCTTCCTATTTGCATGACACAGTTTTAGGTGGCATCTGTGGATAGCACGGCGGACAGTGTTTACAGACAGTGGTTGCTTGAAGTATTCCAGGGCCCATTTAGTAATGTCAATGACAGAGTCATGCCAGTGTGTGATGCAGTGGCGTCAGTGGGCCCAAAGACCACGGGCATTCAGTAAAGGTCTTCGGCCTTTTCCCTTACACACAGAGATTTTTCTAGTTTCTCTGAATCTTTTGATGATGTTATGCACTGTCAATGATGAGACCTTAAAAGCCTTTGCAATTTGACATTGAGGAACATTGTTTTTTAAAGTATTCCACAATTTTTCTACGCAAGCCTTGACGGGTTGGAGAGCCTCTGGCCATCTTTACTTCTGAGAGACTCAGCCTCTCTAAGACATCCCTTTTATAGCCAATCATGTTACATACCTGATGTCAGTTAACTTAATTACTTCCTAAATGTTCTTTCAGCTGATTCTCTTATATATCAATTGCTTTTTAGCCATTTTTTGCCTGTGTCCCAACTTTTTTGAGACCTGTTGCAGCCATAAAATTTGAAATAAGCTCCTTTTGTGTATAAAAATGTGAAATGTCTCTGTTTCAACATTTGAAATGTTATCTATGTTCTATTGTAAATAACATATTGGCTCATGTGATCTGAAAGTCATTACATTTTGATTTTATTCACAATTTCCACTTCGTCCCTACTATTTTGGAATTGGTGTTGTATTTCTGATATTTGTTTTAGAGGAAAAGGATAACGTTGCGCTCGGACCAAGCGACCCAATTGCGACCCCATACCATGGCAGAGCATGGCTTTTGGACTTTTGGTTGCTGTTAAAAGTCTAAATGCTCCTTTCTTCCTTTGGTAGAGTAACTTGCACCTATGTGATGGCACCATTAAAGCTGAAAATACAGTATGGTGTTTCACCACAAATTTCCCCCATAGCATATAGAGGGCGCTGTTCCGCTAATTGCAAATTATTTTTTCAGAATGGAGAAGAGATGGCAGCGGCAGCATAGAATTGCGGGAACAGTTAAATGAGGAGAATTTATTAAAGTGACAGCTATGGCTCTTAAAAACTGAGGAGGTCTGGCTTCCCTTGGTGGAGAAAACCCCAGTGGTGAAAAGGAATTACAAAGTAATAAATATCGAACTGTCCCAATTTTATTTTGTGTTTAAGTACTTAATTTGAAAAATCTATAAAATTCATGTAGTGAGACATTAAACAATGTTGTCATATTGAGTTCAACGTGTACAGTTCAAAAATAATTAATAAATCACTGCTTTAGGGTATAATTTTCATTTCACATGCTGCACCAGCTTCTTCTGATCAGGGGTTGTATCTGACAGAGCTAAGAAAAGCTTCACACCTACAGCCCAAATTGATGCTCCTACTACTCCAGCAGCAACGCCTGGAGTAATAGCCTGAGAGAAGTAGCATTATATTTTTGTTATTAGTTGTCCCATCTGCAGGATCCAAGCAAATTAAAATGTGTATCGATTCCTCCTGCACGCACCCAGCACCCAGATTATACATATTGTTCTCACCCAAGTCAGTGAAATGTTTCTAGGCTATTACATTTTTGCTATGTTACAGCAATGTTCATAGAATGTTTTGTGTTAGCTGGGAGCCATGGGGATCCTGGCGATAAGAGGGAGTACATTTCCATGTTTGATCTCAAGTCTGCAACATTTTTTTTTTCTTAAGTCTGACGTATTGTAATGTTTTTGGAGTGCTATTTAGCACTGTCTTGTAATTCCATTCATCGTCATCATGTTCCCCGTACTGGGGTTAAAAACCCCATAAGGGTGCAGCTGTAGAAGGTTATTTTGCCTAAAGCTGCCATACCACTATACAACCTGCTCTAGGTGTGTGGCAGAAGCTAAGCAGGTGTGGGTTTGGTTAGTACTTGGATGGGAGACCACCTGGGAAAACCAAGTTGCTGCTGCAAGAGGTGTTGGTGACCAGGTTGTGATCTTCCCTCTGGTGGAATAATCCCCAGTGCAGTGATGGGTCACTGTACTGGAGGAGTTGCCGTCTTTTGGATGAGACATTAGAGGTCCTGACTCACCGTGGTCACTAAAGATCCTCCAACACTCTTCGATAAGAGTAGGGGGTTCCCCGATGTCATGACTAAAGTTTTGACCTGCCACCTAATCATCCCCTGATCTCATTGGCAGTGCAAATTGCACTCTCAACCCCCAGGGCTCCCTTGAAAAAGAGATTTCAATCTCAACCGACTTTGCTGGTTCAATAAATAAACAGTCATGTGAAGTCCAGTTTTGACATCATTGTTCTTCAAATCTGCTTGGCATCCATTCCCAGCAGATTCTCGATCTATGTCCATTCACTGTAAAAAAAAACTAAAGTGGTCTCAACTGAAAAAAGTTAGTGTCCAGGCTGCCTTAAAATTTTAAGCTCATTGAACTTGAGATGACACGTTGAAGTAATATTCAACTTATAATCTTAAATTCAATTAACTCGAAATTTTAAGGCAGCCTGGACACTAACTTTTTTCAGTTGAGACAACTTTTTTTACAGTGTTGCTTTGCCCGTCCCTCGAACAGAAGTTGCTTCTGGAGGCAGTCACTGCCCATTCGGCAGATGTGTGCCTGATATATTAACTGCTGTTGATAGCATGATACTCTAATGGATGGTGTTTTGTCATTCTTCAAAGATCTTGATTTGACAGTTTAAAGCTCCAGTCCACATCTCCCTGAACATCAGAAGCTTGTAAGCGAGGGGTATTCTTTCTTTTGAAACCACCCTTAAACATTCGATGCAGACGGCCATGCCATACAATCTCCACTTTGTTGACATCATCAGCAGACATTTTCCATGCCTGTACACCATATAACAAGCGAGATCTAACACAGGCGACAAGGAATTTTACTCTAGTTTTTTACGGAAGAATGCGGTGGTCAGTCAGGACATGTTTCAGTTCATTACATTTCTGAAATGCTGCGCCAATTCTTGTGCTAAGGAAGTGTGAGGTTTCTGAGCTTGCTTTACTGATGCTATGTCCAAGATATTTATAGTTATATACATTCTTGATCTTATTTCCTCCAATTGATACAAGGCTCTCCTGTCCTTTTACATCCTCACTGACATTGAAAGTCTTAGTTACTGTTTTCACGTACGACATTTGCAAGCCAAAGCGGGTAAAGGAATCATCGTAGATTCGCAGCATTGTTTGCAGTTGCTCAACGGATGGTTGCAACAATGCTCAAGGCTCTATAGTTTTCTGCGCATGATCATAGACCTCGCTAGTAAAGGCACATAATGCTTGAGGTGAGCCATCTGATTGGTACTTTAAGGGATGTCCATGCCAACCCAAGCAAGGCCACTAGATAGATACCTAAAAAGCCAATCAGATTCTGCATACTTCAGGTGTTCTCCATACACCTTAACTGCTCCTTGGCAGTTTCCGTTCTTGAGCTTCTTAATCACAGCTTTAATCTCATCTCGTTCTTGTATTGACATATCAATAGCCGGGAGGTCCTCAGGAGGGAGGTCCAGACATTGGACAGCAGGTGCGCTGTTCAAATGTGATGCATTAGCAAGATAACACTGTTGGTCATGGGAAGCTAGAGCCACCACGCTAACATCAGCACGCAGGTCTGATTGTGAGAATAAGGAACAGTCCGCATTCACACAGGTGTGGAGCCGCAGCTGATTGGTTCCGCATTCACACAGGTGTGGAGCCGCAGCTGATTGGTTCGATGCTGTTGAGGGCCCGTGTCTCTCCTGTATGACTGTATTCCAAAGAATAAAGTGGTGTGGCTTATTACACTGCAAAAACCAGATAAATAATAATTTCAAAGAAGACATATTATGGACAGACAATTTTTGAAACTTAAAGTGCTTTTTTTAAAATTATTATTTATTTATTTGTTTGTTCGTTTGTTTTACCAAAGAAATCAGAAAAAGAGTACATTAAGCTCAAAACTAATTTTTAAAGTGAGGATTTAGTGATGATCTGATGTTCTTGGTGTGATTATTTTTACTTTACGCGTGTAGGAGGATATTTAAGGGAGTAAAGGGGAAAATGCTGTTATATTTAACTCTTTGTTTCCTACGGAGCTGAAACATTATTTTGTAAATTTCTACTATTTTTGAAACACTCCAGTGTTTAACTAACGAAGGGGTAAAAATATACAAACTTGAAAAATGTCAAATTCAGACCCTGTGTGTCTGTGGCTGACTTTGGGCTTTCTTGTTTTACCTTGATGACAGTTGCAACAACTATTGGGAGATGAGGTGGGAGAATATGCAGGGGACTGGACACCGTCAACGATGAGGGCTCGAGGCGGGAGATAAGGGCTCGGGGCGGGAGGGCAGGGGTGGGAACTGCATCCACTGCAGAGTCCCACGTGCCCCCACACGCCCGCAAGCTGCCTTGCTGCAGGGTTAGCCGTTAACCGACACCATCAGCTGTAATATCAGCTGCGTGTGCTCAACTTTGCATAGCGACAGGCAGCTCGTTGCTATGAGCTGTTTGATATGGACTTGCAAGCATAAGTAATGAGGCAGGGAAGAGTTACCTGATCTTTTATGGGGTTTTTTTTGCCATTGTTCACAGTTAGATATGTTGCAACAATGCTTAGTTTCTACAACAGAAGACATCGTTTGGGGCCCACACTGCAGGCGTATGTGCCTTACCTCTCCACTTTCGTCTGCTTGATGATACTGTGTGTAATGCCCATTCTTGCTTTGGTGCTATTTTCCTTTTTATGTAGCCTAGGATGACGGTAGCTTTGTAGGAGTCATCATGAAAAAAAAAACACCTTAAATGAACGCAAGTACATTGTAATGAACTGACTGAATTTAACAGTTAAATCAATACATTGTTTCCTGGTTATTTAAACTGTAAGTGGAGTCCTGTGCGCATTTACCTGCGATTTACACTTAACATACGAGGAACTCTGTTGTAAACTTATTGTGAAATAACTGGCAAAAAAGATGCTAGTTTATAACAGTGTTACTTGAACAAAAATACACACTCGCACACGTGAGCACTTCCTCAGTTAGATCTGTCATCACTGACAGGTTAGTAAAAAGAGGCCCATGTGGTTTTAAGCCAAACCCACACTGAAAAATACACTCAAAGCCTTTGAATAGCCCCTTTCTGCCGCACACATACATGAGTGCGCACACACACACACACATCCACACACACACGCACACATACACTCAGACTGCAGCAGGAGCCGTCTTGAAGTTGTTGCCTGAGGCAAGAGGCAAAGATTCGCTCAAGTTGCTTCCTGGCTGCTCTACGGTGCAGTTCTCCGCAGGAGGGAGGGAGCACAGTGTGTGTGTGTGTGCTTGTGTGTGTGTGTGTGTCTGTCAGTGAGCGTGTGCATGTATGCTCTTGTTTTCTAATGTATTTCGATCTATGGCTTTAACTTCCTTCAGAAGCAGTATGGTTTGGTTTGTTTTTGTGCGCGCGTGCATGAATGCACCTGTTTATGTATGAGTGTGTGTGTGTATGTATGAGTGTGTGTGTGTGTGCGTGTGTGTATGTGTGTGAGTGTGTGTGTGTGTGTGCATGGCCTATGAACTATCCTGTGAGTTAGAGAATGACTAGGTGTTATTGACTGAGAGATGTGGATTGGATGTAATGAAATTGACTGAGGGTACAGTGACTTATGTAACTAATTCAGTGGGTGATTGGCAGTACACTCAGCTAGTATGCTCTAACAACCGAAACCTACAGCTGCTGCTGTGCGTGCATGTGTATCCATGCGTATCTGTGTGTTTGTGTGCATTTGGCTGCATTTCTGACTGTGTGTGGAGACTTCACAAATTACATGCTGTTGGAAAGCAGTTTTGCCTCAAGAAGACAGGACAACAAATGTTTTGCTTTTCATTGATTTTAGCTTTCAGATTCCACTGTGGAATCATCGTTGACTTTCTAAAATCATGTTTTCCTCCTTGTGGATTTCTCAATAATGTCTCTCTGGCTTGCGGGTTCTCTAGTTAGATTAAATCCTCTTAATGAATCCATTAAACAGCCGATTTCTTTTTTTCGAATGCACGTGCTTGTAAGTGTAATGTGGTTTATGGCCAGCAGATGTCAACAAAGCTTACATTTTCTTTTCTAGTTCAGTTTCTGGCTCCTCAGCGTCCTTCAGAGAGCATTTTCAAGGAAAGCTTGAGAAGTGTAAAAATTAATTTGTACCCCAAACTCTTTCTACTCATGTATTGCGATTAAGATTATAAATAAAAAAGAAAGATGTGTTTATTTCTACTAAGAGCATAAATACACAAAAATAGATGCATTTTACAATAATGCTGTGGACATTAAGCTGACATGTTTACTGGATGGTTTCGGTGATCATTGGCTGCCAGTGACATCTAGGCTGCCAAAATTGTGACTAATGACGGGTCCCCCCCCCCCAAATGTTGAGGCAAATTGAAAATAATTTTCCTGTCAGAAGAAACGGCGCTTCATGCAAACACATCAAAATACAACATTGCCCTTGATAGCTGACCAAATGGGCCGACATCCTTGGGAGAGTGGAGATCGGAGGCTTGGGTAAAGTCCTGTGACATGTGGGATGGAAATTCTGGGTATGGAGATGGGCTGTGTTGGGAATACATTGTTCTCACTTAGTCTTGAATTTTATGTTATTTTCCACCAGTATAAGGTACCCCTCCTCTGTGTCTGTCTATTAAAATTCAGTTGTCAACACGACAGGAGAATGATTTAGTGTTTGCAGCATTTGTCTGCAGTCTTTTCGAATGCTGACATGACCAGTTTTAGATAAGAGGCCCCAGGATGACACGCACTGTTGTGGTGACCATGTCACGCGTTTTATGCCCTTGAGAGAAAAAAAGGAAATTTCACAGCTGCTGATCTGCACAGATGTAAGATTTTGGCCTCACGATCGCGTGAAACCTGTGGGTTATTGTCTCTTACACCGCTGTTGCCTTCATGGGTCAAAAACTAGATAAGGATCACTGGCATTTCCTTTGCTTGCAACACTGGTTTAGATAAGAAAATAATGAGAATGTAACGCCCACTAATAATGGCTAATTGCTAATCATAAAGGATAGAACCAGGATGTAAATGGCAGGACTACATTCATTCATCTCCTGGGTGGGCTCTAGAAATTTCATATTGTGCCTTTGGAATTTGATTGGCTGATCTGTCATGCATGGGCTATATTTGGTCTTTTATTTTATCTGCTTCTTTACTCACTCTGCCCATCCATACTTCCTGTCCCTGCCGCTCTGTCCTCTATCCCTCTGTTCCCTCTCTTTCTCCATTACCTTCCACTGCAGCTGGAGGAGATGAGGCGATATAAATATGCTCGGCGATGGAGATGAGCGATCCACCAACAAACCATCCCCCTCTCCCCCACTCCCTCCTGCTTCGCTATCCTTCTCCCCTCTTTCTGAATAAATTAACACCCCGTGACGTCACGCTCCGCTGCCCCCCCCTCCCCCCAACACCTGATCTCCCTCCTCCTCTCCACAGAAACGGAGGGAGAAAAATCCAGAAATATCCTCAACCCGTGTCCTCGCACAACGTCGTCGCGATGGAAGCCATTCTTCTCCTCCCACCCGCTACGCTGCCCAGTGATTCATCGCGATTGATACAGATATAGTGCGCTATGATAATTAGTCATCTGCCTCCGGGTAGTTCGGCTCTCCCACAAAGTAGCCCAAACGTCCCCCAGACCGAACGAAGCCAGAGCTCTACCGCCAGCGCCATCATGGCGATGCGAGCCGATTTCGCTCCTGCTAGGCTGAGCTTTCATCCATGCGCCGAGCGGGAATGAGACAGATTTTTTTCTTTTTAGTTTTTTTTTTAGGTTTTGTTTTTTTCTTTTTTCGTAGGCCCTGCCGGGGCACAAGCTGGGATCACTTCCTGTCATGTGACACGTTTTCGCATTGTCGAGCAAATTTTTTTCAGACGATTTGACACTCGACACATTCTTTCTTCCAGTTTCGATTATTGACACCACGTCTCGTTTGGGCACATGGAATTTTTGAACCAGCTTTATTACCAGTCAAATCGAGCGACATTAGTTAGGCTATGTAGAGTTTGATTAAAACAAAGCACTCAAATTCAAAGAAAGAAATACTGGAGCACACGATTACTTTGGCAATTTATTATGGTGCAGGTGACTAACGGTTAGAAAGAATGTCTTCCTCCGAGCAGGTTTTGCAAGGTTTCTTAACAAGCTATGTGCCCTGCTGCCGCTTTACCAGATGGGCCTTCGGGAAGGTTTGACCCCTTTGGACCTCCACCACCTGCCCCTCCTCCTACTAAGCCCCCCCCCCCACCTAACCCCCCCACCCTCGCCCCTAGCAGCTGAACCCCATGTCTTTGCTCTGCAGGATACAGGCACAGGCCTGCGAATTAACAAGCGACATTAGCATTAATATGATCAATGTAGTCTGCAGAGGCAACTGCGGCCCGGGGATCCCTCAGATTGCCTGAGCATTAACATTAACATTATCCCTCATCCTTTCTCCCCTCCCCCATGTTGGTTCTTTCTCTCTTTTTCTCTTCCTCCAAATAAAAATAAAGCCTGCTTTTTATGTGCTGGCAAATGTGTTGTGGTACTTTGAAGTACCGGCGGTGCTGCCTTTCGTGACACTCCTTTTATTTTTTTTGAGTGAAGGACAATCGCTTATGAATATTTTTGCATGATATTTCACATTCTCATCTCCTCTATGGCTTAATTTTGTCTTTTTTCTTCTTTTTTTTTGCCCTCTCATTTTCATTACATAGAAAATCCATGATCAACTTTAAAAAAATAAGAGCTAGCATAGCTTGACTATCAAGTCTCTGTGAAATTGTCTACCCAAAGTTGACCAGATCAGTTGTGCTAACTTGTGTTGACTGCTATATCCCCTGACAAACATGAGGAGTGAGCTGAAGCAAGAGCTCTGAGATTCCCCTCGTAGAGATGACTTCAGGCCTTCTTAGACAATCTGTCATTCCTATAGGGAAAGGCAGCAAGTGATGCGGATATTAATAATGAATGTGTTGAGGCCAACTGCATTTCATCAGTATTCTCATGACATCTTATGCCCGTTTTTCTTTTCCTTTTTTTCTGTGAAATGGCCTCTTCTCTGATTGCATGCTTTGTCAGCTTACATATACACTTACCATGCCTCATTTGGTCAACTTGACCTTTGAACTCAAAAACAGACACCAGATAATGGCCTTGCCAGGGTTAAATATTTGGATGAAATCGCTCATTGGGCAAATCCTGCGAAAAACTCAAAAACAGGAGACTTGATTGAACCTTTGGGCATTTGTGCCATGTCTTTATCATTTTCCTGAAGTAAGAAATGTGTAAGCTTGACATTTTCGATGATCTTGAACTTGACCTTTGGCCTTGACCTTCTAGAATTGCACCATTTCATCACTGGACGTATGGCTTCTTGTGGCATAAATTTTAAATCGATACTTCAAGAATTGCGGATGCTTGAGCGCAAATAGTGAGCCAGAAAGGCGAAAATACCAATCAAAATACGTTTTTGCAGGTAAAAAACATGGCCACCAGCATACTTGTGAAAATGCAGGAAATAAATATGTGGTGAACTTTTCTGTCTGGTGGTGGCTCTGCTGAAGTCTCCCAATACCGTGCTGGAGACTCATATAAAACGTGCAATATCCTGGGTTTACTTTCTTTGCCTGTGTTCACTATATTTATGCTTCCACACTGGTAATAGCCACACCGGAGGGAGGCATCATGTTTTGGGTTTTCCATCCAGCTGTACTTTGGTCTCAGTCTTGTGGATGCAATACATCTGGAATGAGGAAATGGAGGAAGTTTCTTCAAATTTGGCATAGGTGTCCACTTAGACTCGAGGTTTTGCTGATTAGATTTTGGTGGGCAAAGGTCAATGTGATCTTAAGTCCATGTAATTGTTGTGAATGCAATATCTCCAGAGGGCTTGGAGGATTTTTTTTTCTTTGAAATTTGGCGCACATGTTAGCTTGGTGTCCGTGTAAACTAAAAGAATTTCATTTTCCTGTTATGTTGGTGTGAGGTCTAATAGGTTAAAACACTTATTGTTTTGCTAGATCAGCAGATAATAGACGGTGGGTGAACTGATTTTGTTCCTAAAGGGCTACTGTATAATCTACAGCACTGCATTGTGAGCTAAAAAACTAATTATGGTGAAATCAGAGAAACGCACAGCTACTACCTTTATGTCAAAGTGAATTTAGTGATGTTTGTCCAGGCCTGCTTGTTTTGCAGATTGACAGGTTGGGGATTGGGTTGTTTGAAATATTAGCATGACTCTAATGATCACCTTTGATGGCTTTGTTAAACAAACTTAAAGTTTGGTCACAAACTTTACACTCTTGGGGGTTTTGAAAAGAGTTAGCTTCAGGTGATGGTCAATGCACCGTTTTATGAAGCTGTCCATAATCTCTAAGTGAAGACAGCATGTTTCTCACTGAAATTTGTTCTCCGGAATTATACCTATCAATATTTTGATTACTTCCATTTTACCAAAAACTATAATTAATACCTTTTATTGGATTCCATGAAAGTCTTCACTTCGTGTATTTTATGAGTTTGGACAGATATAGATGTAAATTGCAACTTGACCAGTTAGCGGAAGCATACATCCTGGAGACAGTATTTTAAGTTATGTGGTGTCAACTTCCTAGAAACATGCTTTCAATTAAGTGAATAAATTAATGCTTTGACCTGGTTTCAATGACCTAGATTTAACCTAGACCTGGACTAGACCCTATTTTGAATGCCATTTTTTTGTATACAAAATTTTGTTTCATCCAAGCCTAAGCTTAACACCTTTAAATATATTGCTCAACTCTTAGGTAGCGCATGCCTGTGTTTTGCCTTTTCTTTTTCCTAAATGAGGACATTCAAGGACTAGTTTATGTTAATGAAACGGGCCAATTGTTTATTTGAAGAGTTTGGTTCCAAAACACTATAAGTGCCAGAATGACAAAAATTGAGATAATACCATAGAGCAATAGTCCTGCGCTTCTTACACATGGTGCAAAAACGAGTCATTAGAAATGCACACTATATGGTGTATTTTTTCATGGTCAAAGTTTGTGTTTTTCTATAAAATGCCAACATAGAAAATGCTGATTTACTCAAAATGACTAAAATGGATATATTGCATTTTGGAACCAAACTCTTCATTGCTTTGCTCCAGTGACTGAGGGCAGGCAATAAGCACCTGCACTTTTTTAGCTAAAAGTCATACTTATTTATTTATAACCCTTATTTAACCAGGGAAGTCCCATTGAGATTGAAATCTCTTTTTTAAGGGAGCCCTGGGGGTAGAGGTGGGGAGGGAGAGGAGGAATTGCACAGCCAATTAGATCAAAGAGTGTCATAGGATCTTTAATGACCACTGTGAGTCAGGACCTTGGTTTAACGTCTCATCCAGTACAGTGTCCCTGTCACTGCACTGGGGCATTGGGGATTATTCCACCAGAGGGAAGATCGCCACCCACTGGCCCACCAACACCTCTTCCAGTAGCAACCTGGTTTACCTCGGTGGTCTCCCATCCAAGTACAGCTCAAGCCCACATCTGCTTAGCTTCAGCCACGCGGTTGGAGCAGATGGAATTGTGGTATGACTGCTGGTCATAGTCACATTGTAGCATTATAACATAGACATTTACATCAGCATCTTCTTGTACAACAATCTTATTTATTAAGCTTTGACAGAAGTCAGGAAATGATCGCACAGGTGGCAAGGCACCTATTGTGAGGCAATCATCCCACAACATGTACAGACAATTGAACGAGAGAAGAAAAAAAAATGTATATATTGTAATAATAAAATAAGACAGTTTACCAGCAAGTGTCAGTAACATCAGAGGGACAGACGACAACGTGAACAATGACATTTGCCAACCCATGTACAGGAATCATCCAAAGAAAAATAGTTGTTTAACTTTTCTTTATAAAAATGAAATAGCTTTGGTTTAAAAGTAGCTGTAGTATCAGAAATTTGATAGAGGTGACTGGCGTTCCACAAATAAAATGATCTGTTAAAATAAGAATGGCGAAAAGTTTCAGTCCTACATGGAATTTTAATTAAAAATTTATCCTCATTTTGAAATGAAACAAAATGGTTGTAGTTAATATCATATTCCCCCTTCAAGCATTTGCACAAGAGTACACAATCAAATATATCATGTCTGTAGCCCAGCGGTAAAAGATCAAGCTTCATTAGTCGGGCTTTATAATTGCTTTTAACACAATCATTATAACCAAGAATGTACTCAGTGGCCCTCCGTTGCACACCTTTAATATGAAGGAGAGATTTTTTTGATGATACGGCCCAAGATTAGGTGGAGTATTCTAAAAGTGGTCTTATAAGCGAAATATACAGTTTTTGTTTTGTTTGAACTGAACAAGTATGACCGCAAGACTTTTGAATTAATCCAAGCATGCGATTTGCTTTACTGACCAAGACATTAGCATGTGCTTCCCATGATAAATTTGATGACACCACAATCCCAAGATCACGAATGCAGTCGACTTTTTCAATTAGATTACCATTCATTGTGTAATGGTGAAGAATGGGAATTTGCTTCCTTGTAACGCTCAATAGTTCAAATTTACCAGCGTTGAATCTCACGTCCCATTAACGGCTCTAATCCAGGATGTTATCTCGGTCGCAATGCAGGGGTGAACAGTCTCGCGTGTTTCTGATCTCTTTTATGCATTTAGAATCATCTGCAAACATGACAACCCTAGTCTCAGGACTTACACAGTCTGGCATGTGATTAGTATACAGCAGAAACATCATAGGGCCCAAAATTGATCCTTGTGGAACCCCTGATTTAACGGGAGACCAGGATGATGGGGCACCGTCGACAGCAACACTTTGTTTACGACTGGATAAATACGACGTAAACCACTTTAAAAGATTACCATGAAATCCATATGTCTGGAGTTTATATAAAAGTAAGTCATGGGGGACGGAGTCGAAAGCAGATGAAAAGTCTAGATATAAAATATCAATTTGTCCGGACTGATCTAAGAATTTGCCAACTTCGTGAAATACCTGGATTAACTGAGTTGTTGTCGACTTAACAAAACCATGTTGGAGGTGATGTAGAACAGGCACTACATGAGGATAGACAAAATTAAGTATGCACCTTTCCAGCACCTTGCTACAAATGCACAATAACGATACCGGTCGATAATTACTCACATTTTCTTTGTCAGATTTTTTATGGACTGGAATAACATTTGCTCTTAGCCAATCAGGTGGTAATTCTCCAGTTTGAAGAGATTTGTTAAAAAGACTACAAAGTGATGGAGCCAATTCACGAGCACATTCTTATGAAAAATCCAAACTGGTAGCCCGTCAGACCCATATGCTTTATTTGTATCAAGGTTAATCAAAACTGATTCAACATCATGGACAGTAATCCTTAAATCACCCAAATGAACATGTTTGAAGACGGTTGTATCAGGGTATGTTCGTTCTAGAGGCTGAAGGGTAAATAGGGATTGAAAATACTTGTTGAACAGACTCGCCTTTGTGCTAGGATTGGTGGCAGTTTTATCTCCATAAGCAACAAAACTGGGGACACTTTTTGTCTTTGTTTTACTCTTGAAGAATCCCCAGAAACGCTTTGGTATCGTGGCAAGAGAATCACTGAAAACATCCAAATACTGATTGTACTTGATAGTACATGCATTTTTCAATTCATTCCTTAGTTTGCGAAATTTCGCCCACTATGCTGGAGTATTGCGTTTTTTAGCTAGTTTTCGTGTGGATTGTACTTTGTTGGCGCACTTCACTGTCAACCCAGGCAGGAGAATTTATATCCTTAATTACAGCAATGGGAATAAATTTGCTGACAGATGAATGTACAAGATCAAGCCAACTTTGCCAATTAACACTAATATCAAGATGAAGAAGAGCAGAATGAAATGACACTTTGTCCATGTGGGATCGTAGCCCAATAAAGTCGGCTCTTTAAAAATTGTATGCGTTTCTCGCGCATGTGCGGAGTCTTTTGACACGGGTTTGAAAATTGAACTGGATCACAGCATGATTACTGTCAAACTGATCAAATGTTACATTGGGCTCGGAGGAACGTTCAGGGATATTGGTAAAAACTAAATCAAGCACAGTTCCCTTAATATGACTAGGTTGGTCAATGATCTGGGCAAGGGAAAAGCTTTCAGCCAAATCACACAGCGTGTGACCGGTGTTCGCCGATTCGTCCCACCAAAGAATATCTGGGAGATTAAAATCACCAAGTGCGAATAAAATTTTGTACTCAATACTGCATTTAATAAAATCGTTAGACAAAAAAATCATTAAAAGACACAAGATCACTATCTTGAGGTCTGTAGCACAAGATAATGGATACTTTCAATGATTTACTAGGCACAATCAGTGCTCTTGTTTCCTGAAATACTGTATTATTGTGTTACTGGGTTACGCTTTCTGAGTTTTTGCATGCGGAATAGTTTCTTTTGTTGTTGTTTGTTTGCTGATTTTTGAGTCTTCCCCATTGCAGCCGCTATATTAATGTGTAAGAGATAAGAATGAATAGATGGTGTGAGAACCTTATTCATCAGAGTCTCGAGCTCTCTTTGCCAAGTTTTACTCAACTAAAATTGTCGTTTGTAAAAGTAGATGACAACCTTAATTATCAATTATCCATATCTTTGGAGTGTTGATGGCATATGTTACTTAACTAGGATTGTAGTGAACATGGTGTTCCTGCCACCAAGATTAAGGGTAACTGACATTGAAAAGCATCGCACTAATTCTACTTCAGTTATTTTTGGTTTCTGTGCTGCTTGTCTTCCAGACAGTTTTTGAGGGTCTGCTGGCTATTGCCAACTAAATTCTACTAATCATCTAGTTTTGGGATGTCTTTCAAAAATTAGAATTCTTAATGGTCATAGCTGACCCATCATTTTCAAAAATATTTTTTAAAGAAGTCCCGTGTTTACATTTGGGAAAACCGTATGCATTTTGGCTGAGTGCATTTAAGAGGAAGCAAAGTCAATTACTCAAAGTCTTATTCATGAGTATCTCGAGGACATTCTGTATTCCATATCGATCATGGGTTTGTCATTTTTGCGGCCAAGTGTTCCTTACTGCTGAAGGGACACTGTAGTTCATAGAAAGGAAAAGAAAAGAAAAGGAAAGAGAAGGCGACACTATTAGTAATGAGGTAAAAACTATTGGGCACACTGTAAACCCTGACAAGTTTTGTAAACTCAAATGTTTTGTGG
Organism: Gymnothorax reevesii; assembly: GCA_029721435.1. NCBI lineage: Eukaryota > Metazoa > Chordata > Actinopteri > Anguilliformes > Muraenidae > Gymnothorax > Gymnothorax reevesii. The sequence continues at coordinate 166,376,719 of CM056574.1, forward strand.
AAAGCGATTACCTCAGAAAAATTGAATATGCCAACTTAATGATCTTGTGTTCACAGCACTTAAAACATGTTAAAAAAAAAACAAAAAACTTTACCTTATTTTCTTTAAGTTCCTTCCACACAATGCAATTAAGTTGGCCCACGCAATTTTCTCTGAGGGAATCGGTTTCCACAAAACATTTGTGTTCACCACACTATCAGGGTTCACAGTGTAAAGGAGAAAAAAAAAAAGCATTAATTCAGCTTACATGCCATGATTAGCCCCAAAAGTAATATGAAACACAAAAAGACTGAGCCTGTCACATGTAGTGGTGCCGATATCTCGCTCAAATGGAGGCTTATGAGTGAGGAGGTGTGGGAGCGACAGAAGAAGGGAAAAGAGTGGGAGTTACAGACGAGGAGAAGTGAGAGGAGACGGGGACAGGGCTTCACCTCTCTGGGTGAGCTGAGCTCTCACACCAAACTGCCCTGGACATGTTTAAGTCTGCCTCTGCCTGCCTGCACTGATGTCTCTCAGGGAGGCGTTACAGCTGGGCTGGCTCTCTGCGTGCGTGCGTTTGTGGCTGTGAGCTTATGTGAGTATTTGCATTTGTGTGCATGTGTGTTTGTTTGTGCCCGTGTGTGTGTCTATGCATGTGCTCGTGTGTGTATATGTTTGTGTGTTTATCTGTGTGTCTACGCCTGCGTGTGTATGCATGTGTATGTGTGGGTGTGGGGGGGGGGGGGGTTGCGTGTGTGTGTGTGTGTTTGCGTATGTGCGTGTGTATGTGTTTTTATGTGTGTTCATGCGTTAATGTGTGTGTCCGTTTGTGCATGTGTTTATGTCCATGTGTGCACATGAGAGTGTGTATACAGTGTGTGTGTGTGTGTGTGTGTGTGTGTGTGTGTGAGTGTGTTTTGCATTGGGTTGTGGAGGAATTGCTCCTATAGAAGTTGCTGTTAGGCAAAGAATAGATGGGGCAATTTAGTGTGCTTATGGATTTTGAAATATTTTTATAGCAACATATTGTGTGTCTTTGAATGAAGAACTGTTATGTTTTCATATATGTGTTTGCATACACGTGTGACTTTGTGGTTCTGTGTACGCAAGCATGAGAATGCAAACCTCAGAAAGAAGTGTGCTTCTGTACGTAAAAACATACCGTCCAAAATAATTGTGTACGTGCATGTGTCAGTGTATGAGTGTGAGAGAGCGTGTGTGTGGATGTTTCTGCATCTTTATGTGCATGAATCGTAGCGTGTGGGTTTATGCATCTGTGTGTGTATGTATATTTTTGTGTGGGAGGACCGAGAGATGGATCGTTTTCTTTCTTCACTGCTGACTGTTACGTAACTGAACTCCTGGGCACTATGTAGCGCCACAGGTGGTACGCTGAGCAAGACTTTCCGCGTTTGTGTGAGATGAAGGCAGCAAAATTAGAGTGCAAATCGCACATGGGCTCCGCTGAACTCATTGTCCTGTCGTAATACTCCAGCAAGTACGCACGCCACATTTACATGCTGATTTAACATGGTTTGTGCGCTAAAATAACGAACTAGCATTTTATGCACGTGTCAGGATGTTGAAGATCCGCTCCCGCTCACTTGCCGCGAATTTAATTCTGACCTGTTCAATGGGTGTCGAGGGTGTTTTACACCCTCCAGTCTTTTGTTGCCAGTGTTTTTTGCTGCCAAATTATAAGCGTAACAAAATTCTCTATTGTCACCATTATACATGATACTCATAGCAACTTTTCTAGACAAAGCCAGCGCCGTCTTATTTACTACAGTCACTCATTCCTTGACTTGACTGGCTTGCGCGTTATTTTGTCTCAACGACCCATGTAGTGCGTAATCGATAGTACTACTGTATTTGTGGCGGGATCGATACTTGCTCCCAGGGCGGGGCGGAGAGGGCATTAAAGGGGAAACTTGTGGAAAAGTGAAATGGGTGGGTGATATTAATTTATTTTTTAAATCAAACTGATTTTAGAGCGTACAGTGAAACAGCACATTTCTTGTAATATAATGTAATTGACTTTAAGGACAAGGCAGCACAAATGTTCGTAACGAGAAAGGTCTACCCTATTACTGCACATGGCGTGCAGGTATTATTTATTTATTTATTTACTTACTGAGTCAGTGAAATTTTGTGTATTTGGTCACCAAGGTCTACATCGACAAAGTAGGAGTCCTTATCTCTGACCAGGCGTTTTTGTATATTTACCTGATACCTCGCCATGACCATGTACAAAAATCAGATTTAAATTATTCAGAATCAGATGCAGCAGAAGCAGGAAGCAATATCCGCACAGCACTTATTATTCACATGAATACATATCATTGCTGCATCGTAAGAAGTAATTAGTAGCGGAGGTGCGGTTTTTGTTAGTTGAGGTAGTATTCGCACACAGCATCGTTGCGTTTAAAATCAATTGATTTGCATAAAACGGTGACGCATTAACAAGCTATTGTCATTTTATTAACAGAGCGAGGTTGGCGACGGCATCGCGATTCCGAGATTATTCATTGTGCGCGCTCGCGCAATTGTGCGTGTGTGCGTGTGAGTCTGTGTGTGTGTGTGTGTGTGTGAGAGAGAGAGAGAGAGAGAGAGAGAGAGAGAGAGAGTGCGCGCGTGCGCGTGTTCGGATCGCGTGCGTTCGTGACCCAGCGCGCGCGTGTGCGCGTGAGTGTAGGTTGGAGGGAGATGATTGCGAATGTTGCTGCGCGTGGTCCCTAAGGACGCACTGAGCTGTGTGCGGCGCGCAGCTGTCGGAAAGCGACAGACAGAGGAGGGGAAAGAACGGGGGGAAGAGGGATAATGATTGTGAGGAGGACAGTTTTGGTATGAGCCGATGGACCTATATATCTTTTATCCTCTCCCCAATGTCATCCATTATCCAATAGTTGAGAATCTGACCGAAACGAGCCAAATATCCCTCCTAGAAACGATGTCCAGTCCTGTAGAATCGTAGTCGAACGTGTCCTCATCGTTTCTTGCCACCTCCCCATGTTTGAAATGCTTAGATATGGGTGTGCTATCATCCATAAGTTCATAAAATGCTGTACTTGGCTGTTGCGCTTTCCAGAAATCTCATTCTCTGTCCACAATGCCGCGAAACCGCTCGGCGCACAGGTGAGAGAGTCCAATGTGCACCTGTACTGTGGAGGAGAAATGGTCATCGAAAAATCTGCCACCAGCCACGCGCTCTGCCCTGGACCTGACTATACCACATGTTGAAATCTCAGTATTTAAATACCCCCCCCCCCACACACACACACACACACACACACACGCACACGCACGCACACACTCACAGACAAGGCAGCCCCCCCACTTGCGCTCCCTCTCCTGCCGAGACTGAGCAGTGCCGAGCCTATCCACCGCGTTGGATCATTTGAATACGGAGGGAGGGGCCCGCTTGTATGACGGTCCCATAGAGGGAGGGGACGGAGGCGGGACCCAGCCAGTCCCCGCTTCTCTGCGCTGGCGAGTCGGGGACTAGGGCTGGAGAGATCGCCGGGGAGCATCGTCACCACTCCAGCACGGAGCCTCGCCTGGCCAAACACTGCGCACTACACTCGTTGGAATTGCAAAACATTCCTGAGAAATATACCTGCTATTTATGGCATGTGGCTGGTAACTTTATTCCTGCTGTATTCTTTTAAAGAAGGTATGTGGTTCTTTTCAACATTTTCGTTACTACGGTATGCTTCATGTTTCCTGTGCTTAATGATCACTGCGATAATTAAGGTAAAAACATGTGTGCGATCTGCATTAAAAATGATGAATTGTTTAAAAGCGGAAATAAAGTTAAGTAGAGGATTTATAAAAATATGCATGTGAGTTTTGTTTGATTTTTCCTTTTATAAAGTTTACATAGTCGAGAGGAGATGGCCATGCTGGTTATCTGTCATCAGGTCCCTTGTTTTTCTTGGACATGCCACTATGATTACAATCTGTTATTATAGCAGTTTTGAAGTCTTTTTGACGAGAATTTATATTCTTCAAAATGCTTAACTTAAAGCCTGGCTGGGTAGTCTTGTATTTTAGAGAGAGAGAGAGAGAGAGAGAGAGAGAGAGAGAGAGACGGGGCAATGTGACTGTATGCGCTGGTCCGTGACATTACAGATGGGGCTGATATCACGGTTTGTTTTCGCATTATACTGAGAGTTATGAATATGTAAAAACGACGAGAGAGGGGGAGGGAGAGCGAGATACGGAAAGATAGAGAGATGGGCAGAGGTTATGTTCAATGTTCAGTTTTGTTGGCTATACGGTGTGATCTATAGTTGAAAGTAGTAAGAGCCAGTGAAGTGTAAATTTGTTTGCGGATCGAACCCCCCGCCACATCCAACCCCCGTCACCCCCTTCTCCCCCCGAATTCACGATTTCAAAAGCGAGCAAGTTCAAATGAAATTATTTCACCGGCATTTTTTTGTGTGACACTGATTTGTTTGCAAGTGTGTTGTGCGTTTGTCGCTGCGCGCGGGCGCGCGAACTATGCGCGCGCGTTTTATTGCGGTTTTGGGGACCGGTGTTTATACATTCAGTGCTGTGTGAATTGATGCTGGAGTTACTGAGCGTGGATTATTTGGCAAGATAATTCATATTCTGTTGCACTATGGCCTGTTCTGTAAAATATGACTACAATGGACCAAAGGTTGTGTAATTGCAGAAGAGGTGTAAAAGCGAATGTGCTCTCTTTTGTGTATTCAGAAAACACACATTATGGAAATAAGATAATTTGGGTGATATGGCTGATTATATTTAATTGGAGAAAGGAGCATTGATTGTGTTTAAAGTTCTAGATATGTACAAAATGTTGTGATAGGTTTCATTTTTTGTTTTCACAAAAAGCGCGTGAAGTGAGATGAAAATCATCCCCCTCCCGTCTCCAAAAAAGAAAACAGACCAACCCATTATTTTTGCATTATTTGCATATGATGATACCGTGTGCAATTACAGAACAAAAAATTGTCGACCTTAGTCACCGTTCGTTGATGTTCTCCACAACCTTATTACACGGCTTACAATAATAATCCACATTCTTGTCTTATCTGCTTTATCATGCGTGCCGGTTATCTCAAATGAGGAAAAAACATAATGACATGTTATTTTCTATTAATTCCTTTTCACACTTCTGGCATTTGAGTTTAGCAGTCTTGTGTGGCGTCATTACTTCGCCTATAATTTTGTATTATTATGTTTATGCAATTGGATTACAATGCGCATTATGATTTTGTGCTTACATTTTGTTATGTATTGACGCTAAACACGACGTTCTGGTTTGTGAGGCTGCTAGAAGGATTGGTGGGGGTGGGGACTGCTGAACGGTGGGGCCACAGTTAAGTTGAACATGTAATGGACGATAAGGTGGAGAAGGCAAGTTGAAAAATTACATTTCAGGGCCTGAAGTGGTAACCTAGTATTTATTTTAAGTCCGCCGACGCTCTGTATCTTTTGAGTGGTTTTATTCTGCGATTTGTGAGATCTCCACTTGATGATTTTTTTTTCCCGAGATGTTCCTCCGTTATGGGTGGAAATGTTGTTCATTTTTCTCATATGCATATGCATTAGGACTGCGTATTTTTCCTGGAAGGGCCGCGCCTCCATTGCGTGCAGCACTTCCATTTTTGCATACAAAAATATGCATGTTATTTTTCTGAAAATCGTCGATATCTGGTACTGAACGAGATAAGGAGCACAGGAGCACAGAATGGGTGTTCACAAATGTAACCCCATGTAAGCACACCTGAGGTTGTTGGGGGGGTGGGGGGGTCTTTCGCTTTTTTGTGAAGGCAATAGAGCTAATTATCCCCCCTCCTCCCCCAACAACTCCCGCATACACTCATGACTAGGACTCTGGTTTTACGGAAATGAAGCATTAACCGATTCTGCATTGATAGAAAATTATAGAATTGGCATCATACTTATCAGTTCTCATGACAACTTGTGCGATATTATTATTATAAGAATGATCAATATGCTGCTGATAATTATTATGCCGGCGATTATTACGATAAAAATAATTATATCAAATCTGCAATCAATGAAATGCTTAGTTACTGTAATTTTAATCAATTGTTGTTTTTTTTTAAGTGCGTATTGTGTCCTTGCTTACAAATTAGGGTTTCAGAACTGCAAGTTTGAAAGGGCGAATAATTGTGTTCACAATTTTTAAGATGGATGGATATTGATTTTTTTGAAAATTGATTCTGATCCTGGTCTTAGGCGCCCTGCATTGTCAGGCCTCAAAATTATGGAAATAATTTATAATTTGAACTAAATGCTGCAAAGCTTTTTATGCTATATTACGCGGTATCGGAATATATTTCTTAGTGCGAATAGAATAACGGCCTCCTACATTGATTCGCTTGACGCCGCGATTATGCACGTATTTTAGTGAGTTAACAGTGTTGTTAAAAGGGTGTAGGCTAACCTTGCGCGGGATATTTCTTAACTCTTTGTTTCGTTGGCGATATGTATTTTCGCAGCACTTATTTTCGCTTTGGATTATTTTAATTGCGTTCAATATGCGATGAAATAATTAAACCGATAAAAAGTATTTAAACTGAAAAGAGGGAGTGTTTGTTCGTCTGAATATGTGTTCAGGCGGAGGCATGAAGGGCTGCCTCGGGGTGAGGACATGAGGTGAACGTGCGCCCGCTTGTGTATTTTGGGATATTTTCAGAGCAATTTTTATTGTAAGGATCAGATGTTTTTTTTTTTTTTCATCAAATTTTTGTCACACCGAGTCTAATCCGATTTTTTTACCTTTGCCAATAACTGTGATTTGGAGAGGACATACTGTATCCCACATGAACATAAATAATAGTAATAATAATGATAATACAATTATTAGTATTATTATTATGATTATTATTATTATTATAATGAAAGACTTAGGCTATTTACAGAACACAAATTAATTACGGTCATATAAAGCAGTCAACATCAATATACGTATTTTACTGATTGCATTTTATTTGTCAGACAGAACGTGTTGTTTCAATTACAATCGATTGAATTTTCCTCGCTTTAACTAACGAGAGCATCGAATTTATTTTTTATTTTTTTATTTTTTTAACAACATGGACGCATTTTTAATTTCTGAATATAACTATAATTTCCGGCAGATTATTCCCCTCCTGCACGGCTAGATACACCCCATCCCCCAGCACCACAAGCCACTCTGCCAATTCCCCTTCTGTCTCACGGAAATATGCAGAACTGCTTTGCTTCTTTTTCCATCTCCAGTCCTCTGCTCCTCCCAGATGCGCAATTAATGCGGAGATCCGCAGCACACCCGCCCCAACCAAAAAGTGAATCAGGTCAATAGCCCGAAGGGTTCCACTCGTTTTAGAACAGCATTCGTTCACTTACAATAAATTCTTTATTTCCCGAAAACAGTTTTCTTCAAATTGCCAAGCCTCCGAACCGACAATTCCAGAACTGTCATTGTTGCAGTTGTTGCGTCACTTAGCCGGCTTGAACTTCACCAAGCATAATTCGTGGTTAAGGGGAAAATGTGTATTTTTAAGAATGGATTATGCGCAGACGCTCACCCGGCCATGTATGCAAATATAAATGGTCAAGTTTTGTACCTGGTAGTTGTATGAGTCAGACAGGGACGGAACAACTAGACTCTTCAAATCTGAAATAGATGCTGGAGAAACGAAGGCTCTGCCTCTGAATTATATGTTAAAAATGGCTAATATGAGCCATGTCAACGTTGTGTTAATGCTCATCATGCTGTTTTCTCTCTGCTCTGAGATATGATGCACTGAAACGCTGCAGGTTCGAAACTGATGCCGGTGTCAAAATCAACACGACTTGCCCGTCGTCGTACCCTCTAAACACTGCTGCTCGAAATGCAGCGAATAATAAAGTCAACCTGGGGAACAATTAACAAAGTTCAGGTTCCTCAGTTCGTTTCGGCCTATTTGGAAGCATTGCGCCGGCGGGATGCTGTGAATGATTGTTTCCGAGTATGGACTCGTTTGGACTGTTTTTGTCATCTGATATTTTGCAAGCAGTCTTTTTGCATATCCGTGTGTCGTGACTCTGTGTGTGTGTGTGTGTGTGTGTGTGTGTGTGAGAGAGAGAGAGAGAGAGAGAGAGAGAGAGAGAGTGAGACAGATAGCATGTCCTGACAGTTTGACTCCAGTAGCATCCTCAGTATTGCTCTACCCCCATTATAGAACTTAGTGTCAACGGCAAAAGGCTTGACCCCGCTGTTTCTCCTTTCGCCAACTCTCGCCTCGCTTTCAATCTCCTTGTCACGGCGTGCCGCTTTCCCTGGTTCAGTAGGATACTTAGACAAGCTGAACGATAGGGATATTTAATAATGGAAATGCCGCAATGTCTCAACCTTTCTCCTCCTTAATAGCACCCTTCCGTCGTATTTGCCATTTTGATTTGAAGTACGGCCTCAACAAGTACCTGGCTGTCAGTCTCGCGTGGTTCTGGCGTCTCGCTCCGGTGAACAGCGGGTGTCCCCAGCGCAGAGTGACGGACTTGGCACGATCCCGTTGAGTGTGACGTCTAAGCGGGTGCGCGAGGGGTGCGCAGTGTCCTCCCCCTCCCGCTCACTTTGATTTGCGCTGTTTCTCCGGAACCCACTGGGATCATTGAATATATGGGTAGAATTTATTTATTTAGGGTATTTGAAGAATTATTTATTATTTGGGGGAACAAGCTCTAAAATACCAAAAAAATCTGGTTTTGGGATATGGTCTTCAATAACATTTAGGCACACATCAAAGCATTAACACAAAAGTTTTTCTAACTCAAAGAAGTGTATTTATGCCATCTTATCCAAGCTATTTGGTTGCTGAAGATGTTTTCCATCAATTGTAGGTCAATAAAAATAAGTTAATTTGCCTCTTATTTTTACTCAAAGGTGTCTACGCACCATGTGATATCATAATTAGACTGAGATGATCAAGATAACTCAGTTATGGCAGAGAAGACCAAACTCCCTTTTTCACCCCCCCCCCCCCCCCCCCCCCGTAATTGGAAGTCCTGCATGGCAGCCCAAGCTTAAACCTCGGTCACACAAAATTTGAGCGCGTGGACGCCTTTACGAGCGGCAATAACCGACAGCCGTTCAAGAGCCGTATCGAACATCTCCTTCAGATCATCAAGTTTGTTCGGCAGGAAGATTGAGTGCTGGTGTCATTTCAGACCAAAAGCAAGGGCTAAATCACCAGCACTTGGCGACTCCAGAAGACAACAAAACTCTGACTTCACTTTGTGGTCTTTGTCCAGAGGAAAAGAGAGGGAGAAACTGGAAACAGACCAGCTTTAATAATGGCGCTTCACTCTCACCCACAATTAAATGCGAATCATTTTTGCCTCGTGAGCCTGCCCAACCACTAAGTCCATGCAGCCCCACAAAAAACTCAATTGGGGCCCTGGCATCCCAAAAAAATTGTCGCTTTTTGAGAGCCGCAACTGGGCAGGGCCTTTGACATCATCTCATCCCCACTACAAGGCCCCTCCCTAATGTAACAGTTTGGGCAATTTGGGCATCTTGATGTTTTTTTTTTTTTTCCCCCCAATTTAGTCACCAAATTGTGCTTCAGAGGGATTCAGATCCTTTCTGTATTTGTTTGTAAGACAAATTTAAGAACCTTTGGCCTCATGAAGGTTCAAAAATTGTGGGGTGCAGAGGAACAGAGCGCATTGTCACCATGGTAAGCAAAAGGATTAATGCGCAAGATATATAAGGGTTACTCAAAAAATTGGCTAATATCCCATAATTTAAACCTTGGCCATTTTCTTTTCCACTACTGGACCAAGTAAATGAAATGATTGGGGGCTGGAGTAGCAAGAAGCATCATAAACAGTTACTCTTCTGCATGGATACAGCATTTCAGATCTTTAAAATTCATTCCTGCCGTTGCTGAAAACATGTTTATCTTTAGACAGTGGGGAGAGCGCGGTCTTGTTGCATGGTTTTTTTGCAAATATGCGACATGTAATTCGTCAGCTCAGAAATTGTTACCTTGAGGAAAGGGTGTTACCCTCTCAATCCTGGCAGCTTGCCTCCTGAGATCACATGAGCACTCACACACACACACACACACACACACACACACCCGCCTCCTCCCTATACTCTACATTTACATTCATACATACTGTTCCAATCCAACTGAAAGAAAGTAAACTATGGATGTATTCCATGCGTATTGTCTCCTTTATTCTTTGTTATACACATACATTCTTGCACACACACACACACACACACGTACTCGTAAATACCCATGAATGTGTACACTGGTGCATTTACACAAGCACACATACACATACTTGCATACACATGTGTGCACTGGTACATTTACACATGCGCGCACGCACACACACACACACACACACACACACACACACACACACACACACACACAAGCACACCCATACAGCAGCTTGCTGCATTATGTAAATTCTGCCAGATATTCTCGATTCTGCTGTGGGAGAAACAATGCTGGTGAATTCCAGCTGATTGAATTTATGTTCATGCAAATCATGCCCAACAATCACTGAAACAGCGGTAAGAAAGCAGCATTCGGCGGCCCTGCATGACTGTGTTCAGTCTACCTCACATCTGCGTGTGTGTGTGTGTGTGTGTGTGTGTGCGTATGTACATGTATAAAACACACAAACTACAATCACACAGAAACACAATCTCAATACAATGAAATGCTCTGTGTTAAACTGACTCTTGCAGAGTCAATTTGAGCCCAATTAGATTCTCAGAGAGCTGATTTGGCTCTGAGCATTTAGTCTTTTTTTAACTTATCTGTGTTGTATCCCCAAAAATGTACCTCCCATCCGAAGAGCGTCTCCTCAGGATATGGGCCGTGAACATGCTCTGCCACACACACTTTTTCTGCAGCATTTGTATATTTGCAGATGTCTATTTTATGCAGTTGTTATCTATCTATCTATCTATCTATCTATCTATCTATCTATCTATCTATCTATCTATCTATCTATCTATCTATCTATCTATCTATCTAAAATTTTTCAAATTCTAATTGCTGTCTAGCTATTAAATTCTCGATCTCTGGGTCAGGATCATGATTCACAAACGTCAGTGTGACCTCTCAGTCTGCCCACATCATACTTTTTGTTTTAGTAGTCACATTGTGAATTTTACATTTTTATGAAAGTGTACTCACTGTTTGCTATGAAAATGTTTGGTGCGCAGCACAATAAAATCATTTGTTTCAATATACAGGTATTTCTCAGAGCTTACAGTAAAAAGCATAACAGCATCGTCAAGGAAGACCTTGAACATGACGATAATTTGAAATTTAAAACTGGTGCTTAGCCCATCCACTGAGACATTAGTTAATGATTGATAGCCAGACAAGGTCTTGCCCAGATGTCAGGAGATCTCCCCTCAGTGCTCAGCGCACTGCAGTGCATTCTATGAGAGAAATAAAGATTGCCCTTTGGCGCGAAAACTTAGAGGCTGCAAGTTCGACACCCAGGTAGGACACTGCCATTGTATCATTTTGAATGATGCTTGATCTGAATTACTTAACAGAATGAATAAATAGCAACGTGACTGTGTGGTATGAGCTGTAGCTACGTCTAGATAGGGATTCCGGCTCAGTTCCGGAGTGTAAAAGGCTGCAGTGGGGAGTGTACGTTGGATTTGGTTGGACAGATGAAGAGAGCCCAGTGGGCTGAATGCCCTTGCAGCTCATGACTCTGTTAGATCTGTGTAATGTTCTGCCAGGAGCCCCAGCCTGTCCCTGCCCTCTGCTGGTGTGGATATAGAGTAGGAGAGGGAATGAGAGATTGAGAAAGAGAGATAGAAAGCAAGGGAAAGAGAGTGTCCTAGTTGTAGTGGGGACAGGCAGCTGACCGTGTGCCCCGCCATCCCCTTCCCCCACCCCAAACCCTACCATCTGATGTGACGCACAAACTCATCCATTTGGAAATGGGTGCTGGAAAACTGTCAATGTGAGTGCACCTGGGATGGAGCGAGTCCACACGAGTGTGCGTGCATTTGTGTGTGTGTGTAAATGTGTGTGTGTTTGGTACAAAAATTGGTGCATTAGTTTGTGTATAGTGCCTAAATTAAGTTTGTGTCTGTGTGTGTGTGTGTGCGTGCATGGTTGAGAAATAGCGAGTGCTCCAATACACATTTGCAGGCAGAGTTGTTCACGTAGGTCTCCATTACGTACAAACTCATTCACTAGCATTGTCGAGCAGTGTGCGCAAGTATCTGGCTGCGTTGTGCGTCTGTGTGCGAGTGAGTACCCGTGTGTTTGCGTGGCGGTATGTGTGTGTGTGTGTGTGTGTGTGCCGGCGGCGTTGCGAGACGGCGCGCGGGCCGTGCGTCGGTGGGAGGGGAATGAGAGATGGGGAGCGCTGCATTATGCACTGCTGCTCTGCATGGCCGATACCCCTGCCTCCGCCATACATATTCATGCGCCGTCTCCATGCAGACTCTGCACAAGGATAAAATGTGCAAATGTATCCGCATGCGCGCGAGCCCAGAGAGCTCAACAGGAAAGAGGGAGGCAAACATCGCCGCGAAGACGCCTTTTTCGCAATCCGAAGAGACACCCTTTTCCTCTCTCTTCTTCCTCCCTCTCGCTTCATTTTCTCCAGGCTTTGGGAAGGTAATGGTGCCATAGGCCGGGCGGGGACTAGATTAGCCTGCAGTAGTGGAGTCTTTCCAGAACAAAGGAAGGAGAAATTGGGTTATTTCATTATACTCTTCATCAGGCACTCGTCCTGCAACCGCGCCCCCCCCCCCACCCCCTTCTCCACAACGAATGAGGAATTACTGTTGCCCCCTCTCTGTTGGAGGCCTGAATTGCACCCAGGGCAGACTGTTCCTGATGGGGTCAATGCGGACATATACGTATTTCACTTCGTCTTTGCTCAGAATTGCTGAAACGCCATTGCTAATTGCTGCTCTCCATACCTGCTCAGATAGACTCTAAAAAACAAAATTTTGGATTTTTCTTTGTGATGGTATGGCATCACGGTCTCATACAACTGTGTCAAGTAAATTTGAAGTAAATTTAAACCAAAATTTTGCTGTGCCCTCATTTGTTGGGTCGTGACTAATCTCGCAAAGACCGCTCTGAAGCGAGTGAGGTTTTAGCTCCTGTTTATGTTTGATGTCCACAATACCGATATACTCAGTATATATATACTCAGTAACTCAACAACCCACCATAATGAGCTGGATTCAGCGCTGATCTGAGTACAGGTTCTCCTCTCACTGATGACTGCTTGAGAAGGCTCTGGTGTGGACCCCAGATCTTGCAATACTGATGTGCAACCTGTTATACCTGTAATTGCACCAATTATAACAGGCAAATGAACTTTCTAGAAACCAGTGCTGCTGCTCCAAAACACATTCAGTCAACCCCATATTTACACCTGGTAATTGGACAGGTTTTACCCCTCAGCCTGAAAGGGCTAGGGGTATTGTCGTCACGCACGGCGTCCGTCCGTCTGTCCGTCCGTCTGTTCGTCCGTCTATCGACAATTTCGTATTCCGCGCAATAACTCCAAAATGACTTCACCGGTCACTTTTGTTTTCGGAGTGCGGATGTTGGGGGTGTGGAACTACAGAAGCCTATCGATTTTGGTCACGCTCGGATATCCAATATGGCCACCACAGTCGCCAACTTGAAATCACATTTTGCGCAATAACTCCAAAACGACTTTACCAATCACTTTCATTTTCGGTGTGCATGTTGGGAGTGCGGAACTACAGAAGCCTATTGATTTTGGTCACACTCCGATATCCAATATGGTCGCCACGGCCGCCATCTTGAAATCACATTCTGCGCAATAACTCCAAAATGACTTCACCGATCACACAGACATAAGTCCAGTCATGACACAGTATGGATACTTACAGCTGGTTCATCGTCATGTCTCTCGAAACAAGGACACTAGTTGAGTCATGTCACACTGTGGATACTTACAGCTGCTCCCGCCACGTCTCTTGAATCACAGACATTAGTCGAGTCATATCACAATGTGAATACTTATAGCCGGTTTTGTCATGCCTCTCAAATCATGGACAATAGTCAAGTAATGTCACAATGTGTATACTTGAAGCCGGTTTCATCACATCTCTTGGATCTTGGACATTAGCTAGTCGAGTCTTGTCACAATGTAGATATTTCTCTGACACATCAGCTGGAAAAAGTTCTTAACTTACATAGGAATGGTAGCACGACAGGGAGAAAGTGCTTTAAACTTCACAAGCACTGATAGCAGGACAGCAGCAAAATACTACAACATTCTCACGCTCATTTTCTAGTGACACAACACACAAACGATGCACATGCTCAAATAAAGCTCAGGGCTGAGGGGTCCTGCAAGCGAAAGCGCGCTTTTCTTTAATCTTTGGTCCATTTGGATGTTGTTTTCACAGTGGCCTCTAGTGGCCTTCATTTCCCATCACCCCATCACCAAATCTTTGCCGCCCCCGCCCCTCGCCCAGCCACCATTGAATTTAAGTCTTTGTTTATGTTGACAGTTTTCTTGCAGTGGCGTAGGGTACAAATAGGCCCTTCTGACAGAGATCTGTGGAAGTTCACTCACCCAGACCCATCTCCTCGCCAGTCTGCAGTTGGGCCTCTTTAGTAGAAATGGGTCACAGGGGTTGTATGCCGATTGGGGGAACCGCGTTCGTTGAGATATGGGTCAGGCAAGGGCGTGTGGCCTGTAGAGTCCACAAACATGGCCTTCAGTGTCAGACACACTCGTGCATGTCCATAGCACAGGAGGAATGGGGACTCGGAGAGGAACAGTGTATCAGGTGGGACGCGGGATGGTCACGCACACCGAATGGCTGACCTTTCAGATTGAAAAGGAAGCACAGAGTGTTGAGCAAGTGAATTGACACTTTACATGTGCTGCAGCATTTGTGCATGACTCCCTCCATGGAGCTGGTACACAAAGAGGGAGGGATAGAGTGAGAGGTTAGAGAGAAAGAGAAGGAGAGTGTGAGAGAGAGAGATAGAGAGAGGGAGGGATAGATGAGAGGAAAGGGGGAAATACCAGATAATAAATGTACAATACATCTTAAATGAAAATACTTTATACCGTTATTATTTTTATTGTTCTGGTACTCATTAATTAAGAGATCATTATTTGTTATTGTTATTTGTAATTGTATACATTATTTGTGTATATGTCTCCACCATATTTACTGTCTTTGCTGTTTCATGCTTTTCAATAATGGTTCAAAACATGGGAATATTTGCAAATTATTTTTGAAATTGAAATGTCAACATTTAGAATTTGGACTTAAGTTTGAAATCGTATGAGTAATGTCAGGAGCACAGTTCATGAGCACAGTATTGTGCACTTTGACCTTGGGACTCTCCGGAAGGGCACAGAATCAGAAGCAGAATAACTGTATTAGGGTTTATAACAGTACTTCTCACTACCCAGCCAATGTAAACCACTAATACAAATACAGTGTTTTAATAAGCTATCAATCAGGGGAGATTAAGCTCCCTTCACAAACATGGGCAATATTCCCTCTGTCTCCCTGTCCCTCTCTCCTTCTATCTCTCACCTTACTTCTGTTCCTCCCTCTTTCTCTATTTTTCCCCTCCCTCTCTCCCTCTCTCTCAGATGGGGCATTTGTTGCGGAGCCCCTGATGGAGGCTATGGGGAATTTGCGGCCCCCCCTGTTCCTAACCCAGCCCCCCACTGTGAGATTATAGATATTGCATGTAGAGTTATGGGGGTTTATGCTCCAGGCTATAATCTGTAGTGGGGAGAAGGGGGGTGACCTGGACTGCGTGACCTGGATTTACCAAAAGCCTACAGGACAGGAGATCATTTTTTTCTGCCTGATACCACATTTCCTTGGTCATAAATAAGGCATAACTGATCTCGTCAAATTGATTTGTAATGGGCATTGTACAGAAAGCTGTAACAAAAGCACATTGAACGAGCTGTAAAAATTGATCTGTGCATTGATGTGTAATTTTGGCGGGCTGCATGCAGTATTTCATGCGCTGCAGTGTTAGCAGAGAGGGGCATTTATAGGAGGCTGATACGCACACTCATCCATATCAGCACATTTGCGGGTTCTCTGGTGCAAAGGCTGCCGCTAACGGAGATTGACGCTATCCATGGTCCTGATCTTGTCAAGCCGCGTGTGGGTGCTGTCCGTGGTGCTGACCATGATAAAACCGCTTGAGCACTCGGCCTTCATAATGCAAACCCGCATATGTGCTTTCCATGGTCCTGATGGTCATCCCGCAACTTAACTGTGACAATTATAACTTTCAAGGGCTGCTGACTCCACCCTCTCTAAGGACCAGACAGCTACACCATAGGCCCATTCATTCCTCAGTGCATCATGGCAGTGTAGCTATGTAGGATAACAACAGTGCAAAACCTAAAATTTCAGGATTGTCTGAGGGTTTTAGCATCATAACCCTTTGCAAAGGGGCGCACTCGTTCCACAGTTAACTCTTGCATTTAATATCTTCTGCCAGGAATACGCTTGCAATGAACATGTGAGAACCATTTGATGAACCATGGCTACCAAATAGTGCTAGATGTAAATTTAAAAAAATTATTTTGTGTATTTTCACTGCAGAATTATGTAAATTGTACAATAATGTCCAGATGTTCCTAAAATGTAGGTTTTGATAACTGCATAAACTGCAAAATAAACAACTCCAACTCCAGGCCTGTATCTGTCCAACTGCGGCTCTGCGAAAGAATTGAGAACTAAATTTATGCCTCAATTCCCATCCAGTCATAATAAATGCTATCATCCCTCTGACAAAATCTTTTTGCCCCGTCCTTAAATTTTTGAACCCAACAGTGTCTCTCAACCCAACATCATGGCATCTGATCCGACTCCATCTCCCTGTATTCGACCCAACAACAAATCACTTGACCAACTCTTGAGTCATCAGCATCTCACCCAGCACTGTGCCTCTCCACCCAACTCTACCCTCCCGTACTGTTGACCCAACAACAGCTCATAACTCCATGACCTGACAAAGAGCATTGGCTCGAAATGTTGTCTCCCATTAAATATTTGGAGCATTTGAGTGTGCGAGTTTTATTTGCTTTTTCATTGAATCTACTCAGTTCCCCTGTTTTTTTTTTAAACACTCTTTAACGTCCCTTTTGACCCCACGATAGTCCCCAACCCAGACACCGTGCCTATGACCCAACACTGTGCATCTGACCCAGCAGCGGTGCGCCCCTCTCTCCCCTCCCTGGCCTCCTAATCTCCCTGCTGTGGAGGGTGAGGAAGAGCCCCTCCGCCCTGCTGTTATTATCTGGGCGGGGAGACTCTGCCTTAAATGTGAAAGAAGATTATATGGATTTAACTCTCTGCGTCTGGCAAACAAATCCCAATCACATAACATATCCCTGCATGTTCCAGGGAAATATGAAAAACAGAGAGATGGAAGAATTCAGCCCCTCCCATCCCCTCCCCCCATACGCCGCCTCTCCCCATAAAGACTTTATCCCTAATCTCTGTTTCTCCACCCCTGTCCACTGCTTCTCATCTTCATTCTGTCAGGTGCTCTTACGTTTTGACAGAAATGTTTTCAGCGTTGTTTTTCATTTCAGCCAATGTCATAAGTGTTTCTGCTTTTAATAAAAGCTGAAAAAAATGTGAGACGAATGATAATAGAGTAGAAAAAAAGAAACTGAATTTCACATACACCATTTAGTGTTTTTACGTACATTAAGGTATTTATTTGGTGATATTGTGTAGTAATATGGCATTTGAAGCTAACATGACAAGCTTCTAGAATATTCATAAATATTTAATTGAATTCCTGAAATAATTGTTGCGTGTACGTTTACAGTGCAGTGAAAAAGTATTTTCCTCCTTCCTGATTTCTTCTATTTTTGCGAATTTGTTATGCTTAAATGTTTCAGACCATCAAATTTATTTCACTATGAGACAAAGATAACCTGAGTAAACTTAAAATCCTATTTTCAAATAACAGTATCGTTATTTGAAGGGAAAAAGCTATCCTAATCTTAATTGCCCCCAAAGTTATTAAATGAACCAATTAAACAAATTTATTTGATAATTGGTTTCACTTTCACAAAACACACCTTAAAAAAAGTTGTACAAGATGCCATGATCTAAGGCAGCGGTGTCAAACTAACCCGTAAACGGGCCAAGAGGCTGCAGGTTTTCTCTCCAACAATGCAGTAGCGCATCTGATACAACTAATTAGTTGTGCAGGCCTAGATCAGTTGATTAAATCATTGCTTTCAGGTGAGCTCCTGCTGGGTAGGCTTGAAGACCTGCAGCCTCTTGGCCCGTTTAAGGGTCAGTTTGACACCTGATCTAAGGAGATTCAAGACTAGATGATAAACAAAATGTTGACACGTATCAGTCTCGAAAGGAGTCCAAAGTCATTTCTGTGGCTCCAGTACTCCAGCAAACCAAGGTAAAAGCCATTATCTGTAAATAGAGAAAACTATTTCTCTAGTAACCGTGGTGGGCCTTCCCAGACGTGATTGGCCTATCAAAATATACCCAAGACCGCATTTATGACCCATCCAGGACATCACGAATGAACCCAGACTAATAACCAAAGAACTGCAGACCTCACTTGACTCAATTAAGGTCATTGTTCATGATTCCACAATCAAAAATGGCTTCCCTGGGAGAGCTGCAAGGCAACAAACCACTGCAGACCAAAAAGAATGTAAAGGCTCATCTCATATCAGTCAAAAGCAGCTTGACAACACTTGAGACTTTTTGAATAATATTCCATGCATTGATGAGTCAAATGTGGAACTTTTTGGATGAAATGGGCCCCGTCACATCCAGCCCACAGCGAACACAGCATTCCAGAATAAGAGTATTATACCTAGAGTCAAACATGGTGAGGGTATTGTGATGGTCAGGACCTGGGTAACTAGCCATAATTGATGGATCCCTGCATCCCGCTCTCTACCAAGAAGAATGTTTGTCGTCAGTTGACCTAGAGCTCAAGTCCAGAGGGGTTCTGAAGGGGTCCTGATTTCTGATGAGTTCATTTGAGATGCTGCAACATTACGTTAAACAGGCAGTTCACGCACAAAAACCATCTAATAAATTAAAACTACTCTGCAAAAAAGAGTGGGCTCGATTTTCTCCACTACAATACAAAAGACTTAAAGCCAGCTATTGCAAATGTCTGATGTAGGTGTTGTTTCCAAGGGTGGCACAAGGGGCAATTGTTTTTTCACATGGGTGATGTAGGTTTTGAATGACTCTTTACCTGAAATAAATTGAATGATCATTTAAAATCTAAATTACAATCTGATTACTCACATTGTCTGTCTTATATCAGCAGTAGTTCAATGATCTTAAACATATAAATATGACAAGTAAGCAAAAGCAGAATAAATCGTGAAGGGGAAAATGCTTTTTCACAGCACTGTGTAATGCTCAGTTATGAGCAGATAACCAAGATCGCTAAGAAAGTGTAAAATATCACCTTTTGTAGAACATGAATCCCTCTTACACACCAAAAAAAAAAAAAATTGTGGTTTTTAAATTAGAGCTTCAACATGGTAATCCGAACAACTACCTTCCCATCAGAAAATGGGTTGGCTCATTTTTAATCCTCAATCTTATTTTTGAGAACACACACAGAGTTAAATATACACCTTTGCTATGAATAGTTTCTGATTGAATTTAGAGGGTCAGTAGCTTTGGAAGATGCTTAAAAAGTGTTAATATCCAGCCACTGCCTGTGTAGCATTTCACGGTTGAGTTTGGATGGAAAGCATGTTAAAAAAACAAGGTCATGGCAAAGGGCACAGACAACTGTGACAATGACAAACGAATCAGTCCAGGTCATCTCTAATCTTTATGAGTCTATCCATTCACTTGCTTCTCAGTTGACAATATTCCAGTTGCATTCAACCAATGACCCGTAATCTGTTCACTTTGGTGGCCTATAATGAAACCAATTTAGGTTAAGGCCAATTACATGGTCTCCCTTGGGATGGGAGCATTTCACCCCCTTGGTAATGAATCTTCTGTCCTGACCACTCCCACAGCTACTGCATCTACCAATCAGATTCCATGCTCTCTGTATGCTGTTGTAGTTGAGTGAGGTGTAACATCGTGCACCCCCTCCCTCCCCATATCACTTACCGATTCTGTTGTCACTTCATGTGTCAAGTGTCTCCATGAGATGTTGGCGCATGGCTGGAAAAAGATAAAAATGGCATTTTCTCACTGCTTCCCCGATTTGATATTTTGCTGACCTATCATTGACACGTCAATCAATGAGAATAAACTGCAGCAAGGATATTAACTTAACACAGTGGGTCTGTCACTCAATACAATTCTTTTCAAAAAAGAATTTGAGATAAGGGGTAATAACAGCACGCAGCAACAGGATTCTGCATCTCTCTCTCTCTCTCTCTCAGGTCAAGTCTTTATAATGGAATGTGCGCTTATCAAACCATGAAATATGTACTAGAACACATCCATGACGAAAGGATTTGTGATTTATTTAATAATCGGGATGATGCTCATTGCGTCATTTTTAGATTGATTAACCATGCGTGTCATGTGTTTTTCCTGTGCCTTCATATTTTGATGTTACTCTCACAGGTACGAGATGCGGAGATGGGAAAAAAAAGTATTGCTTCCAATCATAAAATATAATGTAGCACAAGAATAATACATGCCTGAGTAAAATAAAGAAAAATAGGGAAGATCTGAAACTATGTACACTGCCTGTCCAAAAAACAAAAAAGGCAAGGATAATGTCCAATATTTTTGATAGAGCGTAGACTCAGATGTATTCCAACAAATAGTCATGCATTACATAGGTTATGCGTTTTCAGTTTGTGCTATATAATGTACAAAGTATTTCCATCCCCCAACAGAAAAAGCCTGATCAAAACTTAAACAATATAAGACTATTTCTGACTTTTGTCCACTTACCTCTTACATGTGGATGCAGCCATTGTGATTGTTTGTGGTATATCATGTGACTAATCAGAGAGGCACCTATAGAGGACATTATTATCTGGAAATGTCCAGTAAAATGTACGTTTTGTGTTTTCAGGGTATCTATGAGCCTAGAGAAAATTAACCCCACTTAACTTATGTCCAAAATCTTGGACAACATGCAGCAAAGGGTTAAGCAATGTTACAACATTTATTTTTAACCAGATATGCATTCATATTTGGCAGATATATCTTATTAAAGATGGGTGAGTCAAATCACTCCGTTAAGTCCTCTCCAGCACATTCCAAAGACTTGGAGTAGGTTAAGGTCCAGACTCTGAGGTGGCCAATTCATGTGTGAAAATGATTCCTCAAGCTCGTTGAACCACTTTCACAATTTGAGCCCAATGAATCTTTGCATTGTCAACCTGAAATATGCCAGTGCCATCAGAGATTTAAACTTAATGGGTTTATGGTCATAAACCATAGGTAGTCTTCTGAACTTATTTGATTGCTATAGGACAGTGCTAAGCCTAGACCTGGCCAATGGAAGCAACTTCGGATGATAACACTGCCTCCAGAGGCCTGTACAGTGGGCACGACGCATGACAGGTGCGTCGCTTCATGGGCTTCCTTTCTTACCCTTACATGCCCAACACTCTGGACCAGGGTAAATCCGGACTCATTCGACCACATGACCTTTTCTATTGCTCCTCAGTTCAATCTTCATTCTCCTGTACAAATTGAAGCCATTTTTTTCCCAATTAGCCTCACGAGCATGTCGCTGTCTTTTGGCCATGCAGCTGTTTAGTCCCAATCCTCCGAGTTCTTGTTGCATCGTGCAAATGGAAATGCTCTTACTTTCATAATTAAACATAGCCGTGCATTCTACTGTCGATTTTTTTTTTTTATATGAGACGTCACGGAGGATTTTAGTGATCTCCAATCAGGATCAGTCATGATTTCAGCGATCTCCTTCACTGTGTTCTTTGCTTGATGCTGGCCAATCATTTTCTACTCTTGAAACACAGTAACATCTTTTTAAAGACCATGAGATACGTATGCAGACGTGTTATTTTAAAAGAAATTATAAGTTATGCACTGAATCAGATCAAATTAAAAGAATTATAGCCATTTGAAACATATTTATCACCGCAATAATAATAGGCTCTTAAGTATTTGCTTACTTAAATCCAAGTGGCGACTTTGTTTTTTTTTATTTTTTATTTTTTGGATGGGCAGTGTATATTTGGCATTAACTGCATATATTGAAACAAAACAGCATTAAAAGAGCGCGTGACGCTTATCTCAAAGGCTTACAGACGTGACAAGGCAACAAAAATAATCCTTAATCAGCACATTCAATATTTCATTATCTTCAAATGGATTGCTCAAATTATATGCCTAAAGAACATCTTGCAAATGTATAATTTATTTCAAAAGGTATTAGGTCTTCAAGCATTTTTTTTCCATTGAACATATAACCATTTACCTTGTCAATAAGTTACTCAAGGACAAATATGGGTTTTGATCATCATTCCTTAGACTAAATTCTTAAGACTTTTCACAGGCATCTTATGTTCAATTCACCAACATTTTTTTCTAAATCCAGTTAATATGGAAATTACAAGGACAGTTTCTGAGCTGCTGATGAATTTAGTTTTGAACTGGACTGTCTGCGATTCTCAGTTCCCTCTTTTCGGGCTGAGCTTTATTTGTGTTAGAGAAATTGGCCAATCAATTCATAACCTTGATGTTGAAATTAGACCAATATATTTTATTAATGAGGTGTGCCTCTGATCTCATAATTCATACAGGTGTTTGAAATTAGACGCGTTTATAAATGAAATACACTCCTTCCTGTGCGACCTCTGTCAGTCCACAAGCATCATCTCTCCTTTCAAGATATTAGCTTCTGTATTTTAGAGACTTCTGTGAGATTTTATAGTGACCTTCAGCGCCGCTGTGTGAGCGCGTCTAAAAGATAAAACGATGTGCAGGCTGTGTTGCATTCAAAATGCGGTACTTTGCGTTGTAGAATATGACACAAACCCTACACAATGCGGTCATAAGCATGGCGTGATAGCCTGCTAGAACATTTCACTTTTTATGATGCATGAGACCATTTCACAGAACAGATTCAAAGCCAGTAATAACTGAAATGTTTTACAGTGCCATGACAATGATCATAAACTGTACTGTGCTGTCATAAATGGTTATGACAGATGTTATGCTTATAAGAGTTTCATGTCAGCTTTATGGTATACGCTGTAGTTTTAGTATAACCCAATAGGTAATGGGGCTCTGTGCTTGGAATGGGAATAGTTGGATGGCTCAATGTGTCTGAATGTGAATGTTTATGTACAACATGTGAATACTCCTTGATTTTGAGCTGTTTTTAATGGTTCAGGCTTGGCCAATTTGTTTTACTGGTGGAATCATTTCATACTCTAGCATACAATGCCATTCTAGAGGATTCCACACTCGCATCAGTTTGAGAGCAGCACCTTTCCTGTTTTAGTTTGAAAATGCTGCCATCCAGCTTCCTACGAGTAGAGCCCATTTGTGGCTATTCAAGGTTGGTATGGAAGAAGCTGACTGGCCTGCAGAGTCATAACCTCAAATCCATCACAAGATGGTGGAATCACCTGGAATGCCCAATTTATCCAGGCCCAATTGCCGAGCGTCATTGATTGACCTTGCTTATACTTTTCTAACTGAACATAATACAACACAACATCACGGAACATAACATGACATGAGTGGTGAGAACAGGCCATTCATCAAAGCTAGGCTTGCCTTTTTCCCTATCACTAAAGTGTACCTAACAGTTTGGATACTTAAAGGACTAGATGGTATTAAGCAATGTATCAAGACTGTTCTTGAAAACTAGTTCCTGCCTCTACAATATGACTAGTCAAGCTATTCCGCACTTTGATCACTCTCTGCATGACAAAAATATTTCCTGATATTAGTGCTAAATTTACCTTTGGCTAACATCCATATGTGACCCGAATTCTGAAAACAGAATTTAGTCTAAATCCTTCAGCATAGTTAACTTTGTTGACCTCTTTCTCATATTTAAAAATTGCAATCAGATCACCTTGAAGCCTAGTTTAACTAAGACTGAAGAGATTAAGATCCTTCAGTCTGTCCTCATAGCTTTTATCTTTTCTAACAGAAATTAACTTTTTGACTCTTCTTTGAACCTTTCCTAAAACCATTGTATCTGTCTTATGGTAAGGTCCCCCGAACTGCATACAATACTTGAAGTGTGGTCTGTTAATGTCAATAGATTTACACTCAATGCTTTTTGCTTTTGCATCCCATTAGCCTTTATAATGGCTACAGTAGCTTAAACCTGTAAAGGTTTAGTTAAAATCATTCCCAGATCTTTTTCAGGTTGAGAACATTCCAGAGTTAAACCTCCCAAAAAGTAATCCAGTTGAATGTTTTTTATTTCCAACATGTGGTACTTTACTTTTAGCTAAGTTGAATTTCATTTGCCATGTTTCTGCCTTCTTCCAATTTTTATCTAAATCATCCTTAATCACTTTAGCAGATTCTAAACAGCTAGCTATACCTCCCATTTACTGCCATCTGCTCATTTGACTAATTTACTGTCAATGTTCCTGTCAAGGTCATTTTCATAGATTAGAATGAGCAGGGGTCCCAATTCTGATCCCTGAGGAACCCAAAATACCTATCTCAGACGAGATCCCTTTGATCACAAATCTTTGTGGTCTGTTCCGTAACCAGTCCTGAATCCTTTCCAAAATGCTTTCTTAGATTCCCACCGTCCTTATTTTAACGTCTCTCATATGTAGCTCTACAAATAAAAATCCAAATATATGATAACATAATCTCTTTTCTAGTCATAAGCCATAGTGGCTTCTTCAAAGAATTCCAAAAGGTTTGTCAAGCATGACTCGATGTGGCTGTACTTTGAGTGTCTGTGTGCTTGTTGATTGTATTTACCTGTGCCCCCCTCTCGCTTTCAGTGCACAGCGAGGATGTGGGCTCGACGCGGCTGTACTTTGTGAACGCCTCCTTGCAGAGGGTGACGTTCTCCAGCTCGGTGGGGGTGTCCCTGCCCTGCCCAGCGGGTGGCGCCCCCCACGCAGTCCTGCGCTGGTACCTGGCCACCGGCGATGACATCTACGACGTCCCACACATCCGCCATGTCCACGCCAACGGGACGCTGCAGCTCTACCCCTTCTCCCCCTCCGCCTTCAATAGCTTCATCCACGATAACGACTACTTCTGCACTGCCGAGAACCAGGCCGGGAAGATCCGGAGCCCCAGCATCCGCGTCAAGGCCGGTGAGCAGGAAGAGGGGGCGGGCACTGAAGGCAGGGGGGTGGGCTAAAATATGAAGGGAGAAGCAGGACCCAGGTTATGAAGGAGTGGCTAATGGGCCGGGGGAGGATGAGGAAGAAGAGGGAGGAGCCAGAGTACAGTGGGGGAGGGACTGGGGTATTTGGAGTATATCAGGGTGGAGATGGACCTAAAATATGGAGGAGAGAGGGCAGAGGGTATTGAGAGCGTATTAGGGCAGGGGAGGAGCTAGGTTATGGAGGAAGATGGACTAGGGTATAGAGGGCATTTTAGGGTGGTGAGCAAGACTATGGAAGGGAAGTGACTACGGTATTGAGGCTATATACGGGTGGGGGTGGAGCTAGAATATTGAGGGGGAGGCACCAGCGTATGGAGGTCAACTGAGGGGTCCGGAGGGAAAAGACAATTAAAGGATAAGGCATGACTTGGCAAAAGGGAAGAGGGAAGTCAGCGATGTTAAATGAAGGGGAAAAAGAAGTTGTATGGTAGATGGAGGGAGAATGGACATGGAGGAGAGTGGGTTGAGGGAGAAGTAAAGCGGGATGGACAGATGAAGAGAGGGGAAGTGGGGCAGGTAGAGAGGGGGATGCAAAGAGGGGACAGAGGTAAGGAGAGAAAGGTAAAATCAGAGGGAAATATGGAAGAGGGTACACTTTATAGCAGACCATTAAAGATTTATGTGCATCTGTTTCTCAGTGCTTGTTGTTAAGGCACCATAATAGAAAACCTCGCCACCTTCAAGGCAAGTGTGTGATAATAAACCCAAACACAGCACTCCACCCTCTACTCTCTGGCCATCCCTCATTCCCCCTCCCCTATTCCTCCGCTCTGAACTCCGGCACATTCCGGCCCTTGTGTCAAAAGATGGTGAGGGCGCAACTGCAGCGGCGCTATAAAATAATGATTAAATTCCAGCGGGCGAAACAAATGTCACGTCAGAGCACGAGGGGAGATTACAGCGACGGCAGGTATTGCAGGAGTAAGAACGGTGTTAACAGGAGCCTCCATATTGTTACCCTGGATGGCGGTAAAATCTGGGGTGATGAGGAGCAGGCAGCCGGCCGGTTCGACCTTGTGCCGTGGAGAACCGGTGGCAGACAGACGCACAGCGACACAGACAGTTGGCGGAGCGACCCTGGGCGATGCGCCAAGGTCGGCACCAGCCACATAGGGGAGACCGGAGAGGCCCTGGCCCATCTCTCTCTCTCTCTCTCTCTCTCCATCCCTCAGTCTCCATCCCTCTCTCACTCCCTTTCACATACTCTCACTCGCTCTCTCTCCTTTTCACTCAAATCCTTTCTCACTCCTCCCTCTTTCACTTCCTCTCTCCTTCCCTATAATTCCTCCATTTCTCTCCCTCTCCTCCCTCTTTCTTCTCTCTCACTCCCTCTTGCTCCTCCCTGTTTCACTCCCTCTCTCACTCCCTTACACATCCTCTGTCACTCTTCCCTCTCTCTCTCTCTGTCTTCTCTCTCATATCCTCTCTCCTCCCTCAGTCACTTCCTCTCGCATTCTCTCTAAAATCATCTCTCACTCCTCCCTTTCTCACCTCCTCTCTCCTTCATGTCTTTCACTCCTCCCTCTCTCACTCCCTCTCTCCTTCTATCACTCCCTCTCGATTTTCCCTCTTCCAATCCCTCTCTTACTCCATCTTTCTCCTCCCTTTGTCTCCAGCCCCACTTTGCCCCCCCTGTACAGCCAGGGGAAGGCCTGCCCTGTGCCAAACCTCTCTGGCTCATGGTTGAGTGCCACCGTCTCGGTGCCCGCTGTGCCCACTCTTCCTGAAGGTTGGCAGAACCCAGCCTGCGGAGGTGCGGCAGACAGTGTGCCTGAGCGCCGCAATGCATGCTGCGATAGATGTGCGCGGGCGAGGCCGACATAGCAAAGGATACTTCATTCGGGAGGGAAAGCTTTTTATACTGTTGCTCATAATGTTGGAATAAAATAGTTTTTTTTACCACTTTTCAAGGAATGATTGCGACAATGTGATTTATTCTTGATAGATAAAGTGTCTGAGTACAAAATTATTCCAACCTTAAGGGCAACAGTGTAGCCTTTAAGCACACAGACATATGGACGTATACATGCATTTGCACAAACATGTGTAAACACTCACACAAGCGCACATATACGCAAACGTTCACGCATAAAGACGCCCACACATACGCACAAGTACAAACACAAATGCACACATTCACACACATATGCATACAGTGCAGAACAAAAATACAATACAAGATAGGAGCCCAGAGGATCTCATCAACAGTATCTATTCTTGCTCAAGCACCTTATTGTTTAACAAATGCCCAGAAGGCAAAATTTCTTTGAACATATCCACGGTCAAAAACAGCATCAGTCACAACACAACACTCCCTCACAGTCCTGAACTGAGATACTGAGCAGACACGACACTCACCTGTCCTGTACCTACTACCCCAACGCCCCCACCCATCAAATCCACCCCCTCAGCCGTCTTGGTGTGTTCCATGGTTGCCAGGGGCGACGTTCTGTGAGTGGCAGAGCGCGCCGTCACCTTTGTCAGGTGGCTCGGTGGAATGATGCCAACAGACATATCCCAGTGTGAGCCCCTCCCCCTTCTCACACTCACACCCCCATGCTGATATTGTGCCAGTTATAACAGCATCTACAGTCAAGGAAAAGGAGGCGCATTTGATTAAAATCACTGTGAGCTGGCTTTTGTCACAGCTCTATGCTGCACTGCTTGTTATATATTTTTAGTAGTGCAATTCTTCTGGTAAACAATTAATTAATACAAAGAGGCAGATACCCCCATTTTGTTCTCAACACAAACTCCAGTTCCAAAGTTGAAGATTCATTAGGGCAGGAATAGTCTGTAAGGTAATGCAGGTTTTGAGGAAATGAACAAACAAAAACAAACAAACAAATAAATGTTTGATTGCTCAGCAAAGCAGGTTATTCAGACTCATTTGAAACCATACTTAATTATCACTTTATTATGCTTTACCACGTAGCCTCGGACTCAAGCCAGCAAATTTAGAACGAGTGACAATGAAGGGTCAGGTTTGCCCCCATGTACTGAAGACCTAATCCCAAAATAATCAGCCCAAACCGCGGGAGTCCGTGCTGCACCTGCCATTTCACTATTGTCTCCGTGAGCTCGTTTAGGTTTCTCAAGTAGAGGCACAAGTTTAAACTTGAACTTAGTGGTGGGCCCCTCACTGACGACGTTGGGACTCCTGCCTTAGTATCCGGGCGCAATATTTATATCCTCTTTTTGTTTTTTTGGCTCTCGCGCCCAGAGCTCTTGTTCTTTGTGCATCTGTCGTTTTTCTCGTCAAGCTAATGAATGCATTGTTTGGCTTTCGTCATTTGCCTTTTTTTGCCATGGTTTCGGTGTCATTGTTTACACACGGTGTCTTATTTCGACGTGAGATAATGATCTGCTTCGTGTTTCGCCTTGCTGTTGATAAAACCGTTCAGTGCTGAGGGTGTCAGACTCGCTGTGTCTGAGGGTTGGACGGTATCGCGCACACGCACACCCACAGGAACTTTAGGAATTTAACCGCCTATAAATAGACTGATAATAAACTTTGTAATGGAATATTTACGGAACTGCGTCATGATCGTCTTTCCGTTGCCTACCCTTGGCAAATAGGGAGTGGTGGGACGGAAAGGAGAGGAAAAGTGAGCTACTCCGAAACGTCATTATTCAAATATGAACCCCGGCTTCGGAACAACAGGCACGCACACGACCAAAATGCGCAGTTTGTCCTATTTTGGGATATTTATACATTCAAAGGGACAGATGCGGATATGTTTTGTTTATTTTAAGCAAACACGCCCATGAATTAATTAAATCGACCATTCATTCGCCCTTTATTTGAATAATTTCCTCATTCTTTGCTTTATGAATAAGTAAATATCGTATCGGGTTTCACAGTGCTGAATTATTTAAATGACAGTGATCCAGGACTCTCGTCGCGGTGAGGGTGAGCGCAGAGGCGATGTTTTAGCTCGTTTCTAAGCAACCAGCGAATACAGCCAAGGCATCAATCACATTATAATGACTACGTGCAGATCTGGAGGGGAGTGTAATTTATACATAAACAATACTCTTCATATGGCTCAGGCCTCAAACACGAATCCATTATTAATTTGCTGATTTGTACTGTTAGGCCTAAATATTCTAGATTTTTAAAAATCAATTTTATCTACTTTTAGCCTGCTTATTTTCGACCACAAACAACGAATTATGGAAATGAGCTACAGCTGACCGTGTGGTCGCTAATGGCTACCTCAAAATATGATATTACAGTCGCTTATCATACACCGAATAATATTTAACAATCAGGTCGGCTCTTAGTTTGTTTTGACAAGGTCACAAGGTCATGACGCGTGACGAAACACGTAGGTTAAGTATGCAGAAGCGATCTGAATTCTTAACATACGAACTTTGCAACCATAGGCCTGTGCTAGTAAAACAAGACTCCGTCGTCTCTATCGGAAGTGAAATGTCGGCCCACTGGTGTGGATTTAATGCTCCAACAGCGGATCTGCTCAAAACTGTCAGGAAAAAAACACCCTCTGCAATGTGATTTAATTATATAATTAAATGTTGTTGAAGATGAAGACGAAGGAGTTACTTTGGTTCTCTGCGGCCAAAATTACGCCCGGTTTTATAAACGGAACAAGGAAAATCGCCCTCAGACTCGGCGTTAATCACATGGTTAATCACTGCGCTCAGGCTGTGCGTGCTCGCGCGAGCGCGCACGCGGGCGTGTTCCCCGACTTGATTAAACTGTCCGCGTGATTCGCTCATTTGTGGGAGAAAACGCCCTGAGAGCAGCGCAGATTGAATTGTGTGTGAATCAGATTGCAGCGCTCTGAGAGGCCCCGAGTCTTCCTCCTCCTGCGCGGCTGCAGAAGGTAATCGTATTTGCTTCTTCGTGTTTGTGTCAACTCCCCTTGACTATGTCTTGCATTAGTCTCCCTCAAGAACGGTCTAATTCATATAATTAAAAAACCATAAACACGGTGGTGATGAAGAAATAATAAATACAAATTAGCCCCCCAAAATGAAATTGCTATTTATTGACAGGGGTATTTTTTAATCTTCCAATAGCCTATGCGTTTAGGGCATTTTTCACCATTGTGCAACATGCGCGCCCACAAAGACACTCACACACACCCACCCACCCACACACACACACACACACACATGCACAGACGCGCAAAACACGCACACGTTTATATAAATAATTCATTTACCACGTGGGGTTCCGCTTGTCATGTGCAGAAGCTGTTCTTTTAATACTGGGGAATGTTTGTGACAGCTCGTGCAGCAGCGCAGGCCGGGCCACTCCATGCTGTCCGTTAGCATCCGGAGGGTGATTTATAAAAAGGGCAAGGCACTCCTCCCAGTCCTGTCCTTTTCGCTCCTTTTTACTTGCTGCATTTTTCTAAATAATTAATCTCATAGTTGGAAGCCCTATAACACACAGAGTAGTGCGGCAAACTCCCAATTCAGGTTTTTTCCCCTTCTATGATCTCTGTCTGTTAGTAGGAGTTATTGCAGGTTGTCTGTTCCGTTTCCCATAATTTCCTAAAACAGTGAGCTTTGAAAATTAAAATGGGAGTCTTAATTTTGTCCACTGCTGCCTTGATTACACTTCCTGCATATAGATTACTTTGTGTCTGCAACATTCTATTTGTGGTCATGTGATCTGAACTTAGTCTCAAGTAGCTCATCATTAAGGAAACTCCATCTGTCTTAAATGGTTTATGGAAGTGGTAAATGGTCATGACCCCTCTCTCTGCGCCACCCTACAGTGTTCAGGGAGCCCTACACAGTGCGAGTGGCTGACCAGCGCTCCATGCGGGGCAACGTAGCCGTGTTCAAGTGCCTCATCCCGGCTGCCGTGCAGGAGTACGTCAGCGTGGTGTCCTGGGAGAAGGACACAGTCTCCATCATCCCAGGTAGGACCCTGCTGGGACGGACATGGGCAGGGGTGGGGACAGTTGGGTGATTGGGAACATGTTGCGCAGCATGCAAGGGGACACAGCGAGCGATTTATTTTTTTTTAGATCCCAGAAAGACTATTGAAAGTTATCCCATCCTACTGGACATTTTGCTGGCCCTCTGCCACCTTAATCTGTTATTCTCTAGAACTGTCACTGCCTATCACTGCACTAGCTAGTGTCCCTAAAATACATCAGAGCCCATGGACTTCCCTCCCAGAGATCTTAACATGTGTTTTAGTCTTATACTAACATTTCTCATAGTAAAGTTTTAGTCTCAAGGAGAAATATTGCTCTTAAGTTACTGTGTGCTTTACAAGTTCAAAAGTGTCTTTTTTTCTCTGCAAAAAAGCAATCTTAAATGCACCTCTGTAACTGTTGTTGAAAATGATATATTTTGCCTTTTACATTGTGAAAAGAGAAGGGCTGGGGGAGGGAAGAGTGTGCAGGTGCATTAAATGGGCCCCAGGTTTCCCTCCCTCTGCTTCAGCTCTTGAGGGCCCAGCCCACCCTTAAAATATCCAGGCTGTTTGTGGTGATATGTATCGTTTACAGTTTTACCTCCGTTTAACAGTTAAAATTTGACCTCTGAGGTGCGATGGACAAGGGGGTGGGGAGTCAGGGGTAGCTCGCTGGTTGTTGCATTTTGTTGCCCCCTAGTCGAGTAACTGGCGAAAGAAAATACTGTCTCTCTGCTGAAGAAAATGATAGGTCGGGGTAACTGTGTGCTCGCAGCCAATCTGACGGCGAGTCTACTGGCGCCTGTTTGACAGTTAGAATTTCAGCGCGCGGATCATGTCTAAGCCTGTTTGTCATCTCATCACTGCTGTCAATCACAGCCCTCCAGCCAATGAGTGACTCTGCTCATTTACCTGCTGAGTGCTAATGGCTGGCGCTAGGCCGAGCCGGGTCATCTGATAAACTGGTCCTCAAAAATATACCACAAATAGAGGTAAACGCAAGGATAAAACGGAGATTATGCTTCTACTGATCCACTGAAATTGGTTAATATGTCACAAGGAATGGTTGCAGGTAATGGCTGTGATTGTACATTTTTGGTAAATATTAATTTAATGCAATCGTCAGCCATCATTGCGTGGATGTCCTGGCTCTCAATTTATTGGGGGGGTGATGTTCTTTCCAATTTTGTTTGTTCATGTACATTTCCGGATGACTGACTTGAGAGGCTTCCAGTAACAAACCCTTTTTTTTTTTAAAAATATGGAGTCATTTTTATTCCTGTTTGTGTTTGCTGGCCGTTGTAATTAAATCAGGCCTCTAAGCAAGTACTGCTTTTCATTAAATTAATGCTACTGCAATGCTAATATGCTTAAATCCAGAGTAAATTAGCACTCATGTTTAGCTACATTCAGGCTCGCTACGCGGAAGTGGTGTGTGTTTGTGTCTGAGTGTTTAGCTTGACCAGTATGTGTGAGAGTGGGATTAAGTGTGTGTGTGTGTGTGTGTGTGTTTATATATGAACTCTGGAGAAAATCGATGGTTACACTTTCAGAATCAGATGGTGTCGCTGGCCGCTTTAAGTAGCGGCGACAGCGTCAAGCTCAGGTTGCAGATTTTTGTCAATGGGAGCGCCTTGCTTCACCTCGCTCACGTTAGCGCTTATCGATCCAGAGCGTGTGTGGGCGAGAGTGTGTGAGTGAGTGTGTGTGTGTGTGTGTGTGTTTACAAGAGGTAGGGGTTTCCTCGACTCTATTGATCCAGGCCTCTCTCGGATGTTCTTTCCTCCGCGTCACGGCTGCGTCGACATGAGGACTCTCTCTGACATTAGAGCTGGATGCCTTCGCTCAGTCAGGCTCTGGGGTACGGGCCTCAATGAACTTTGGCCTGGATTACACTTTTCTGACAGTGTGTGCGATCACACTTGTGATGCACCATCTTTCATCCGTTAAACATCTTCGCAAAATGCATAGACATTGAATTAAAATACGGTCCTCAGATGCGTCTTTGCCAATATCAAAATCCATACTGTTGGAAGTAGAAAGATCTGGAAAGGGACATTCATGCTAAATGCGAGCTCATTCTCAGGCCTCATGTCATCAGTTCTTTTCTCCTTGGTCTTTAAATGACCCGGAAGTCAATAACTGGAGGTCGGCGGTCTTTAACATATTAGGTGCTCCTGAAGTAAACATGGAGTCAGGAATTAAGAGGATCCTCAGTATTTATTGAGCAAAGAAACATGAGCTGAAGTATTTTTGGGATAGTTTACATCGAACTGATTGACCAGGGGATCCACATTTCCATCTGCCATTTCAGCTTAAGTGGCTTCAAACCAATACTTGATAAAAAGTAAGAACAGTCTATTTGCCTAAAAGAAATCTCCTCCATTACTTTGTCCACCTTTCTTCACCTCATTCTCACTGCATCAGCTGGAGCTACTGTAGGAGCAAAGGAAATGAACTAAGGCGAGGAACCAAAGAGGTAAAAAATAAGTAAGTGAAAAGGACTCCCGGTCAACGTGAAAACCGCTATTTTATGTGGGCCCCCAATTTGTGGTACTTGGTGACTCCTCCGGAGGTGAGCTGAATATGATTGGACGTGCCATAAGTGTGCTTTTCCTGACTGCGGATTTGAGGCCAATCAGCAGATGTGGACGTCGGCGTTTGATATTGCGGCAGAAGGGAAGGGTCATTGGTGCGGGTGGTGCTAAGAGGATCAGGGTAATGGTGGGGGGTCACAGATGGATTTACAGATGGATTTGGGGGTCTCTCGTTAAGGCCTCATCTTTTCTTGTCCCTCTCCTACCCCCCCCCTCCCTCCTCAGTTATTATGCTGAAATCTGGCGCTGGGGGGGGGTTTAGCTTTACCTTGGTGCGTTAAAGACCCACCGCCCATACAGGCTCGCTGTCCTCCCTCGCTACCCGTCCATCTCTGTCCCTCACGCACAGCCATGAGCAGGCCTCGCTCTCTCTTTTCTCCCACTGTTTCGCTCATCTGCATCCCTTCTTTCTCCCCTCTCCGTCACCGTCACCATCACCATCCCTCCCTCTCCTCCCGACAATCTACCTCTCCGTCTAGTTCTTCTTCTAGCCCTTTGTTACTCTCTTTCTCTTTCTCCCACGCCCTCCTAACATCCTCTCCTCCTCCCTTTCTCTTCCTCTAGCTCACCTTCATCATCCATCCTTCTTCACCTGACTATCTACCTCTCTGTCTCGCCATTCTTCTTCCCTCCCTCCCACTCTCTCTCTCTCTCTCTCTCTCTCCCTCCCCCTCTCTCAGTTTGCGGTGACATTCTGAAGCGCCCGTTGAGACAGCTGGCTTCATTGGAAACGGTGCAGCTCATTAGAAGATGCAAAACGCTGTAGCCCAGGGCTGCAGCAGAGCAACTCTGCCTGTTCTTAATGATGGCAGCAGTGTGTGTGTGTGTGTGTGTGTGTGTGTGTGTCTCCCCCACCTCACATCTCAACTCGCTTCACCCTGCTCTCCCTCTCAATCTCTCTCAGAGTCAGACGTGCGTGCGTCTGTGCTGGCATCGCTTTCAAAAACACACACACACACACACACACACATTCACAGAGACACGCACACATGCACACATTCACAAAGAAACAAACACACACACGCACCCACATTCACAAACACACACGCACGCACAAAAGCACGCGTGCGCACAGGCACATTCATAAACACACACGCACGCACACACACACACGGATATACACACATTCTCAGACATATACACACACACATTCGCAAGCACATGCACACATGTGCACACACGCACCGACACATGAACACACACATACACACACACACACACATTCATAAACACACACACAAGCTTACACACACGTACACGCGCATGCACACACACAAACACTTGGGCGCACACAGACACACACACACGCGTGCGCACACTCTGACAAATACACATGCATGCCCACACACACTGATCCACACGCGTGCACACGCACACCTGCGCATAAATGCACACTAATATACATACTCTTACATGCACACACATAAATGCATATGTTCAAGCAGTCGTAACACACGCACACACACAGTGTGGAGAGTCAGTGTCCTGTTATTGCGGTGTTAGTTTTGTCTGTTACATCTCCTTGCTGTTTACTTATCACAAATTTCAAAGCAACAATAGTTGTTAAAAAATAGCACATTTTTATATTTTCCTTAATATGGGACTATTTTAGTGACTATTTAAAGGAACTGTTTTAGCAATAGCACAAGCATGGTTTGGCAATTAGCTATTTGCTCTGCAGACACATAAGCACTGAAGTTTGTGCGGAGTTTCAGGCAAGTTTTTTATGCCATTTTTGTGCATGAGCACGGCCTTCAACCTGTGCGCAGAGAGGCACAGGCATTACCAATGATTCAAACGGTCATAATGTTCATGAAGATCTTTGTGCGCTTTCAGAAGATCGGGCAAGAGGGTTCTGACTACAAGCCACTCCCTCTGGGCATTCAGAGGATGAGTCCTTTGACAGAGAACGTGCTCTGGAACAACTGAGAAGCATCCTGAAGTTCGCTCAGGAGATGAAGTGGTCATCAGTCAATCGGAAAGTTGCAGGTCTGCTTCATGGCCCTCTGAGCGTGTCAGTATGTCGTTAAGAAAGGCAGATCGACAGACTCATAGATAGATAAATGTCTCCCAATGGGCTGGATGGTGCTTGGCGTAGCTGCCTCTTCTCAGCTCTGTTTGAATGGTGTGCATGCAAGGCATTCATCATAAGGGGCTTCTTATTAAAATGGCTGGTGGGAAATGCGCTATATAAAGTCTGTGTGCAGCACTTGCGCATGTGATACTCTGCACGTATTAGTGCACAGTGGCTTTTTAGTTCACGCAATGGTCTTTCTGCATTTGTGCTTTGTGCATAAACTGATGTGAGAGTATTAGTGCGTGTCGGCTTCTTAGTATCCATCGTTTCCTCTTCTCTGGGGTGAAAACAGTGTGAATTTGATCTCATTGCCATAGCAACTGGTAGAAAACAGCAGCAGGGATGGGGAAGGTGCGAGGATGTGCTGTGGTGTAATTTTTATTGGCGTAAAACTGCCGCTTCCCTCCGTCTCAATCATTGCAGTGCGTGCACACACACACACACACACACACACGTACGTACACGCAAGCAAGCACGCATGCACACTGACATGTGTACACACACACACACACACACACACAAACTCACACTTCTCTCCCAATGTAGACGTTTCGTTCGTGTTCGGGGTCGTGTCCTCACTTGTTCTGTGCCTGGCTGGAGGCAGCCAATGGTCCTCATGTCCATCTGTTGTACCAGCTGCATTCAGGCAGTTACCTACCTTCAGAAAAGTGAGCCGGGGGTCAGCTGGGCAGAGTCTGGAGGAGGCAGGAAGGAGACAAAAGCAGAGAAGAAGAGGAAAGAGGACAGGAGAACAGAGGTGGAGAGATGAGAAGGGAACCAAGAAAAAGGGAGGGGAGGGGAAGTGACGACAGGAAATGAGGGGAACTGAGGAAATGAGAGGAGAAGGAAATGAAAGACAGAGAGATGCGGGGAACCAAGGTAAGAAGAGTAGAATGGGACAGTGCAACAGAGGAATTAAGAAGAGAAGGGTACAGAGGAAAGAGAGGAAAGGAAAAGGGAAGGTAACAGAGGAGAGAAGGAAACAGAGGAAAGGAGATGAGCAGGAAACAAGAAAGAAGAGGAGAAGAGAACAGAGGAGAGGAGAACAAAGGGAACAGAGGAAGAGCAAAAAGAGAGGAATAGGGGAGAGGAGAGGGGAAGGAACCGAGGAAATGAGTTGATAAGGGAACAGAGGACAGGACAAACAGGAAAAGAGAGGAAATGGACCAGAGGAAAGAGGAGAAGGGTAACAGAGGAAAGGAGATGAGGAAAATAAGGAGTAAAGGAGAGGAGAAGGGTAACAGAGGAAAGGAGAGGAGAAGGATAAGGAGTAAAGGAGAGGAGAAGGGTAACAGAGGAAAGGAGAGGAGAAGGATAAGGAGTAAAGGAGAGGAGAAGGGTAACAGAGGAAAGCAGATGAGAAGGATAAGGAGTAAAGGAGAGGAGAAGGGTAAGGAGTAAAGGAGAGGAGAAGGATATGGAGTAAAGGAGAGGAGAAGGGTAACAGAGGAAAGGAAAGGAGAAGGGTAACAGAGGAAAGGAGATGAGAAGGATAAGGAGTAAAGGAGAGGAGAAGGGTAACAGAGGAAAGCAGATGAGAAGGATAAGGAGTAAAGGAGAGGAGAAGGGTAACAGAGGAAAGGAGATGAGAAGGATAAGGAGTAAAGGAGAGGAGAAGGGTAACAGAGGAAAGGAGAGGAGAAGGATAAGGAGTAAAGGAGAGGAGAAGGGTAACAGAGGAAAGCAGATGAGAAGGATAAGGAGTAAAGGAGAGGAGAAGGGTATGGAGTAAAGGAGAAGAGAAGGATATGGAGTAAAGGAGAGGAGAAGGGTAACAGAGGAAAGCAGATGAGAAGGATAAGGAGTAAAGGAGAGGAGAAGGGTAACAGAGGAGAGGGGAGAGGAGGGGAACAGAGGGGAGGAGAGGAGAAATGCAGTGATTGTCTGTTTGCTCTGAGCTCTTTAATCAGGCTTCTTCAGTCAGGCGTGCTGTCACTACACATCCTGATCCTGTCTCCATGTCACATTACCCTGTCTCCTCCGCATTACCTCTCTCTTTCTGTCACCATCTCTCTCTCTATCTCACCCCTCCATCCCTCCCTCTCCCTGTCACCGGGACAGGCTGCAGGGGCTGCCGAGCAGGTTTGCGAGCGAGGGACATCGCGGAGAGAGAGAGAGAGAGAGAGAGAGAGAAAATGGGAGAAGAGAGAGAAGGATAGGAGGAGCTCTGCTCGAACGACATATGGTGCTGAATTATGCAGAGAGGGGAATAGGGATGGGAGGAGAGGGGAGAGGAGAAAAAAACGAGTGTGCAGATGGACAGATAGAGAGAGGGAGGATGGCCTGTGCTCTTACACCTCAGTGTCAGTGTTGGGGCCCCTCAGGGACACGCTGGACGCATGGCGCATTTCGCTCTTCGAGACGCCCGTCTCCTCGGGGACCCTGCCTGGCCTCACGATGTCCCTCTGACTCTTTTTATCTTAGCACCCGTGTCTCTATTAAAGGGACATCAATGTGTGTGTGTGTGCGTGTGTGAGTGTGTGTGTGTGCACGTGCCCCCTCCCCTCCCTGTTGCGGGCGACAGATAGGGCCCCCTGGTCATGCCTCCTTCACTTATTGATGTGTGTTTATGGGCTCGGCTGCTGCCTTATTTATGCGCCTCGCTGCTGTGACGCTTCACTGAGAGACCAGGTGTGGCAAATTGGTCGCAGGATAGAGTTGCAAACTCAACAACGTCCTGTACTCCCCTTAGAAATCACACTGACAGACAGACAGACAGACAGATAGATAGATAGATAGATAGATAGATAGATAGATAGATATGTACTTTATGTATGTACTTTAGCAAGCTCAACACTGTCCTATACTGCCATTAGGAATAACACCGATAGGTAGATGGACATATAGACAGATGAACAGATTGATTGATTGATTAATTGACAGACAGAAACATAGATAGATAGATAGATAGATAGGCTGTATGCACTTTTACTGTGGGTGAAAACAAGTGAATGTTTGTTAGGTATACAACAAAAAAATGCGGAGTTCAAATTGGTGCAGGTGACATGGGTAATAGAAGAATGTCAGTGACACCCCGTACATGTGCACATGCGCATTAGAACGCATTGAAGGGCAGCTCATGTGCCAAAATTTATCATGCTGTGGAACTGACTAAGGCCGTATTACTCACAGTGTACGCTCGCATTTATATTTGCTCATAATAAAAAGCGCCTCTGTCGCGTTTATTGCGCGGAGCGGTGGCGTGGCGCGGTGATTTGTGGAAGAAACGCACGTAAGAAGGGGGAAGGAGGCGAGGGCACCAGCTGTGTTCCCCTCCAGCTGTCATGCCCCGTGAATGGACAGAGCGAGGGAGGGATGGAGGGGGAGAGCAGAGAACAGAGAGGCGAGTATGTTCAGTTCTGAGGCCGGGATAGGGGGACATTAGGGGTTTAAAAGCAGAAAAGGGACTGGCGAGGGATGAGAGGGAGGGGTTGAAAAGGGGACATTAAGGTGCGTAGAAAGGATGTGTTGCTAGTGAGGGACGTGTTGACCGGGTGTTTATAAAGGGCAGAAGAAGAGAGAGGAAGGGAGGGACGATGTTAGATATGGCGGCGAAGAGAAAGATGAACCTCGCAAGATGGAGAGATATGAAGTGCGGGAGGAGAACTGCAGTGCTAAGGGAGGGAGGGAGGGAGGGAGGGAGAAGGGAGGTATGTGAGGAGAATATCAATGTCCCTCCAATCAGCCAGACGGCCTCGTTAGTTCAGGGAACATTTGCATACCGCCAAGGCAAATTCATTTGGTGTTGCTCGGAGAAGATTGCTTGGATTCCCGCTTTCAAGTTATTTATTTATTTATTTATTTTTCTGCTGAGGTGTTCAACATTCACGCCAGGCTCCGCGCAGAGGCCTGCGCCGCGTGCTAATAAGCGGGCGTGAGCCGCGTGCTCTTAAACATGGCGCTTTTTTTTTTTTTTTTTTGGGCCGCTATTTTTGTCAATTGTCTGAATGTTGAATCTCTCCAGAGGCGCCGTCTGGGGAATGGGTTACCATGTCATGTCAGTTGAACAGCCGGAAGTGCTCTGAGCATGCTCAGATGATGTCACAGTCAGGCAGCGGCAGGACTGTTCGTAATTATGTGGGCAACATTAAAGGCGCTCCTCTTGAGAAAATGTTGACAAATGAATTTGCTGGTTTTATATATGACAGTCTAATGCAGCAACGGAAACCCTACGCATTTTAATATGGCCGGTGGTCGTCTTTTCACTACGTTTGCAGTAAAACTAGTATGAATCCATTGCGACTTTTTCCATCTATGCTAATGCTTATCAGAGAACCTATAGGTCGTCTGATAATTTTAGTGCCCGACTTCTGGGGAAACAGACGTGATTAGTCTTCCCTGTCACCAGTCAATTTTGATGTAGGTGCACTCGATCGAAACTGCGAAATCCTTAGAATATGAAATCCCCCTTTAAAATCAGTCATGGGTTTAGTCATGCCGGACGGAAAACAAGAAGTTAATGTCCGCTTTAGCTAAGCTGAGGCGGGGGGGCTTTTTCTCGACTCTGGGAAAGTGAGCGTTTTGACTTGTCGTGGATGATGAGGGCCCCGGCGGACATGTTACTGTAATTATCCAGTTGACTCTTGGACTAATTCTAATACCGTTTGACATTCTTAATGGCGGTTGTGGCAGGCGTGTGATGGAGGAACTGACACTAGCGTGGTGTGACATCTCAGAGCGGTGCGTGTATCACCAGCGATGCGTCCGAGTGTCAGTATGTACACGTCTGTAAATGATGGTCATTCCTGAAAGGGGATCCTCGCAGGGTCGTTACAGTGGCACCATAAATCTGGAATGACCTTCCCAGAATTTTTGTGAAACTGATTTGTCCTGCATTATTTTACAAAATGTCTTACAAAGACATGGCTGCTGTACACTGGAAACGGAAAGTAAAGTTTAGCTAAGCCCAGGCCTGACCCCGCTAAAGTGAT
Organism: Gymnothorax reevesii; assembly: GCA_029721435.1. NCBI lineage: Eukaryota > Metazoa > Chordata > Actinopteri > Anguilliformes > Muraenidae > Gymnothorax > Gymnothorax reevesii. Next base: position 166,417,560 of record CM056574.1, read on the forward strand.
ACTTAAAAAAATCTCCATTGGGAAGAGAGATGCTCACGCGATGAGGAGAATAAATCCCCATCGGGAATAACCCAGCTTTAGAGAGGACCCCGTCCTCCAGTGACTGGCCTGGTGTTTTTACAGTGCGTTTGTCGATGTGATGACAGAGGCTGAGCGCAGCGACCAGCGAGTTCCCAATATGGCTGACAAGCTGCAGTTCTCATTAGAACGGCTGATGCGTCCCCTTATTCTCAGGCTGCGGTCATTAGAAGGTTTTCCCTGATTGGTCTATTTTCGCTGCTGTGATGGGGGTGCGGCGTAACCTCTCTTCTCACCCGTGGGCGTACAGGGTGCTCATCAACCCTCGTCCTCCCCGTGCAATCTCGACTCTCTCCTCACGCTCGGCGAGCGCAGCGGCGGTCGGCGGGCGCGCGGAGCGAAACGCTCGATGGCCCGGAGATGAGGTCGGAGGTTAATGATGTCAACGGTGTATCAGAGAGATGGAGTGAGAGAGAGAGAGAGAGAGAGAGAGGAGGGACGTGGAGAGAGAGAGAGGTTGGGAGATTCACTCAAGAGCAATCAGCCTGTGATTCGCCGGCCATTTATCACTTACAGGGGCGTGGGGGAGGCTCGGAGAACGACTTCGGCCGCTGCGGCTGCCTGTAATCATATCCATCAAACACTGCGGCCATACTCTTCCCCTCCGTCTCTCCCTCCCTCTCTCATTCTCCCTCTCTCTCTCTCTTCCTCTCTGCTCCTGATAACTGCTAATTACGGAGCAGAGGAGCGTGGGGCAAGTGGCTGTACTCCTTCCTCTTCTGTTCCTCCATCTCTCTCTCTTCTTCCTTCCCATCCTCTCTTTTCTCTTTGCCTTCTCTGTCTCTCTTCTCCATGTCTCTCTGTCTCTCCTTCCCTCTCTCTCTCTCTCTCTCTCTCATTGACATTGATGTGTCTGAGCCCATGAATGGAGAATGAGAGTGGTGGAAGGGGATGGCTTCTCGATGTGTCATTAATGACTAATCAATGACCGGCGTGTTATATATCGAGCGCCCTGGGAGACTTTCAGAAGCCTTTAATCCAGACGACTCCACAAAGGCCACCTAACGCAACACCCAGACAGCGGCCTCGCGGTCAATCAATATCACTCAGGAGAGCCGCGAGCCAGCGACTGAGCCAGAATGTCGTCCGCGCAGCGTTGTGCGCCCGTGGTTTTCTCTCCCGCCCACATTGAGAATGCGAACATGAGCATTATCGCATCGACCCAAATAGAGTGATGTGTTATGAAAGACCCATTAATGGTGGAATAGATTTGCCATGCTATTATGGGTGTGATATGATGAGTGTCAGGGGGTAATTTGTGCGTATAATTGTGGCAGTCCCTATTCCTGTTTTAGCAAGTGTATTTGTGTGAGCTTGTGTGTTTGTATATGCGACTGAGTGGGTGTCTGTGTGTGCTTGTGTGTGTGTGTGTGAGTGTGTGTTTGTGCACGCATGTGTGTGTGTGTATGTTTGTGAGGCAGGGTGCATATTCCTATGTGATTTGTTCATTCATATGGGGACATTATCTGGTCCCTTCAGGTTAATTAAGTTATTTTAGGGTTCGAGGTAATGGTTCGGGTTGGGGTTTTGCACGTAGAGTTTATGGCTTAGGTCAAGGTACGGGGACATATATGGGGGGATAAAAGTAAACCTATGGGATGTTGCCAGAAAACATTAAAACACAATATGTGTGTGTGGGTTTGTGCAACTGCATACAGCTTGTGGGTGTTTGTTTATATGCATATGCTAGTGTGTGTGTGTGTGTGTGTGTGTGTGTGTGTGTGTTTGTGTGTTTGTGTGTTTGCTGTTTGTTGATGTTAATGCATATCGATATGTGTTAATTTTTGTGTAACTGCAAATGTACGTGCGACTTCATGTTTGTGTGTGTCTGTTTGTGCAATTACATATGTTTGGGTAAGCTTGCATGTATTTGTTTGTTTAACTGTATGTGTGTGTGTGTGTGTGTGTGTGTGTGTGTGTATAGTTGTTAGATTCTCTGTTTACTACAAGTGATATTCATCCTCTTCCACCTTTGAAAAATATCTCTTGAGCCAAGTGAAGCCCTCTTGACTTCTTCAGTGTGGGAATCTGCATCCTTTTATTCCTTTGTCACCTCTCCTCCTCCCTCCGTCTCACTCCCTCGCGTGAAGAATCAGCATACCCATCATGTGTCAGTGTGTGTTTGCCTCTGCCATATGTGCCTTTGTCTGCCGCACTGCTACCATTTTTTTAAGAGCCCGAAGCAAAATTTATTTATTTCTTTACCCCTTCCTGTATTTGGGGAGGAATACGTCTTTCCTCGACTCTCCATCAGATCCTGGGCAGCAACATTTTTGTGCCAGTTTTTTTTTTTTTTTAATTCTCCTCCTGACCAGTTCCTAGCTTTGTGGACTTGGGCAGCAGACATCAGCTGTGAGTCCCCCAGGGCCCTACCCTGGGGCCTTTCCTAAATCTACCACCAGAAAATCCACTGGTTCTGTTTTTCTCTCTCTCTCTCTTTCTCTCTCTCTCTCTTTTTTTTCTTTTACCAAAAACATCACTATTGCTGTCATACAATTCTATCAAGATCAGCCCTGCCTCACTATGCCCTCTCCTCAACCGTCAAGCTTATAAGACCCAGCGAGGGAAAAGAGATAGAGGACAAAATGGAGGAAGAAATGATTCTGAACAGAGCAGGACTTCCTTGCTGCAAGATAATGTGTGACTTGGTCAACCACACTGTTTCTTGTAGTCTGGATTCTTTTTTAATCCTTGGCTCTTTTCGCCTTCCCTTCAGTGTGGGGGTGTATCAGGGGTTGCACAGCGCTGCACAGACTCACTCTCAGGTCCCTGTTATGCGTGGCTAGAAGCGGCATGATTTTCAGAGGAAGTGATCATTTCGTTATTTTCTGTGCTGTACTCGTAGACATAGGCGAATAATAAATTTATCATTTAAAACAGCTATAAAAATATAATGTGACGTCATGTTCAACCCCATGAATTTGGACTTTTCACTGAAGTTTCCCCTTAAGTAGATTCAAAGCCAGAAAAGTGATTTTTTTTTCCATATTGTAGGTTATCGTCGCACAAATATTCTGTATCTGCTGGTTGCAGCACTGATACTACTTTACACTTACACTGACAGAAATATTCAAACCCAGGATGCCATGTGACATCACATTTTCTGAAATTACTTACTTTTTTAATTGTATGTTTGCATAGCAGTATTGAAATCATGGCCTGGTTTCAATTAACAGGTGCCCTTGAATTTGATTCATAAATCTCTTGTTATTTTTTCTCTATAAATAATTTGAAGGGTCAATTATGTTTTTTGGAAATGGGGTACTCCACCCAAAACATGATTTCGGTTCTTGTAAATTTTTTGTCCCCCCCCCAGATATAATGCATGGGAATCGGTATGTCAGTCCATCCGCCCATCCGTCTGCCCATGCGTCGGTCCATTGGTAATCATTTTGTTTCCGGAGTAGAACTCAAATACCGTACAATATTTTTTTAACGAAACTTGCTTTGCGTAATAATCAGGTCCTAGAATGGTGGGATTTCTGAGATTTTTACTTTTTTGGTTTTTCCATGTAAATGACTAACACTTACATGAGCACAACTTGAATACCATTCAATATGTTTTGACGAAATTAGCTGTGCATATTAATCAGGAGGTAATAGACTGGTGCCTTTTGTTATTTTTGGATTTCTGAGACTAATTTGATGGGGATTATTTCTGCACTCAGTAACCTTTGGAATTTTTAAACTGTGATGTCAACTGATTAGTTAAATTGAGAGATTGCGGGGGCCGGGGAATATGTCATCTTCTAATGACTCTTGTTTGAGTAAGTAAACTCCTCCAGACAGTTTTTTCCTTGTCAGCCTATGAGCAGCTATTGCGCAACCAGTCTGCCTCTAGTAGCCACTTTTGACTTTAAAAACATTATTCTGACATTCTAAGCGAATAAATAACCTGACAAACCATATTTACTGACACAAAGTTTGTTATTTTCATGGTAGGTGTTTATGTCCTTTTAAACAAGTTTCAAAAATACCAGAGGCTGTCTTGATTTTACTTGCTGAAGCCATTGCCTGAGCTCGAGCTCGAGCTGGATTCGCATTTGCATGAATGCTGCTCCGTCATTAGCTCAGGCTGCGGCTCTGGTATGTAATACCAAGACAGTTTTGGTATTTTTTAAAACTTTTTTTAACCTCTTTTACCTCAGTTCCCCCTAGTGGTAATGCCAGTATTATGGTATATTTGGTAATTTACTGTTTGACCCCCTCAGTAGCCTCACCCAACTCATCATTGCTCAAAATCTGTTGCCATTTGAAATGGCCTCATTAACAATCATACAGTTAACCTACAGAATAATCAAGACAAATATCTAAGCCTGTACTGATTTACTTGTTATTTATTTAGTAATGGCAAAGATATCTCCGATTTACAATGTAAATATAATGCTCGTGATATTGAAAGGTTGATAATAATCCAAATGCGTTGTAATTAATTTATAATTAATCCAAAACTTACTCTGTATTCCATCCCGAATGTTAGCAATGTTTCAGCAGTGTAACGTATTCTAAGATGGCAATTAATGTATTCAAATTGTTCTTGGAGTAAGAAGGAATACATTTCAATGGGAAACATCTTCTTTGGCGTATTGAATACTTTCTAACATTTGGCGCAAAACGAAGTCTCCTATATGCCAACAAATTTGTATCATTTTATGAGCGTGAATTTTAAAATCTTTAAGAGAAATGAACATTTTATTTTGTCATTAACGTGGATTGGAAAATGCTTGATAACTTTGTGATGCAAATGAATAATGGCAGCTGAAAAAATACATTAGCCTGACGTTCTACCGATTTGTCTTTGCAAATGTGTATTTGGTTGAATTAATTTTTGGCTGCTAATTAGGAATAGTAAGTGGGAGCTGGTTTGTTTGGAGTCATAATGCATTTCAGGGTGAAATTACTGAAGGGCTTCTGTACCTCTCTGGTGGCACAACATTTAAAATCCAGTAACGCCTGGGTTGATTAAGGTTAAGTCAAAGTCAGATTTATTGTCAATTTCTGTTTTTTGTATGTTCCAGTCATACACAGGTATCAAAACAACATTTCTTTCTAACCCCAAAAGCAGACAAAAATTTGTAAAAAGATACAAATATAAATAAATTCCAAATATAAAAATGAAAATACAAAAGGGACCTGATACATTAAGGGACCTAATAATAACCCACCAGGAATATAACTACCTTTTCAAAGCCCCACTAGGTAGGAATCCCAGTTTTGTGCGCTCTAGCGGCCACTAAAGGCCACTAGAGCAAGTAGAAGCGCAACACCGCTGTCATAAAACACACAGTGCGCTGTTGCTGGCTGACGTCCTCCATGAGAACGTGCATTTTTTTTACACCCTGTGACTTGTGGAGCTGGAATCAATAAAGTAATTAGTTATGATTGTGTTTACATAGAAGTCTTCAACAGCGTGGGATTAAAACTATTGCTCTACAACAAAGTATGCTCAAACATCGCTCCTAAGAGTAAGGTTAGCTGACGTAGTAGCTATTGTAACCTCAAAACGGGACAATATCAATATAAAGACGGTACAACACCAGCCTACAAAGCTGATATGTCCTGTCTTTGCTTTCAAACAATAGTTGCTAGTAAGTCGACAACTTTTCTCACCGTGAAGTATAAAGTTCGCTGTAAAAAACACTCTGAAAAGGGGCTAACTCTGCCGGTGAAATGCTAATGCTACCTTGGCTAACCTTGTTTACATTATTTGAGTGGGCTTACAATCAGTTACGTGATCAATTACGTGACTGTGACTACACACGATAACATAGCCAACAGAAACTATGTGTGATAAATGCAATGCAAGAAAGCGAGCATATAACTCACCTCTCAATCAGCAACACCGCCATCTCAGCGTCTGACTTTCAGCCCTCTTTTGCCATGAGCTCTTTACACTGTGAAAAAGCCTTTCCAATATGAACTCTGGTTTTGTGCCGTGCACGGTCACTCTCCCTTTTTTCTATCCTGGCTTCCATTGACACCGTCCTTTTTCGCTTCTTTGCCTCAGCCATTTTTCAAGACACAATACCGGGCTAGCGGGCTAGCCTAGCTGCCTTCTACTTATGCTCCTTATCCAAAAGCTGGTGTGTGCCATAAAGCAGAACGTACGAACATCCCACAAGAGTGTGGGACCTGCCGTCGAAAGTTACATAGTCCCAGATGCAGGCCACCAGGTCCCTCTGTGGTAATGGGAGAGATGCCATTCTCACTGCAGTAATCCAGCCCATCAATAGTTAGACTTTGAAACTGATATTTTAAGGTGAAATTCCTACCTAGTGGGGCTTTAAGTGCAAATATGATTTGATATGTGATTAGATGGCTTAGAATGCCGGATTGATATTGTGAAGTAAAGAATGACATTATGGCCACTGAAGGCTGTCTAATTGTATGACAGTTGCTAACAGGCTAAAATATAGCAACCAACAATCTCTCTGGATAGAAAGGACGGTTTGTTCATCTCTCTGGAGGAATTTATTCACTCAAAAATTAACAGGAATTAGCTCTTATTGTGTCTTTTAATAAACAACTTTGGGATAAATTTAAGGAGAAGTAATAATTGGCTTCAAACCTTTAGAGTCCAGGGAGATATTTCAGGTAGCAAAATACCGTCAGAGAGCAGGAGTTGGCTGGATAATCGTGCTGAGTAAGACCGGGAATGGCTGTCCCTTTAGCTATGCTGCTTACGCAGTTATCCTGCTTTGTGAAATAGTTCTTACCCCAGAATTGATACTGTTGTGTTATTTTAACGGCTCCAGGCTCAGAGTGCTTTATTTTGCCTCTCCCACGTTGCTTTTTTGACCCTGTGATTCCGGTGAAGGCAGGTGCTTATGAATATTCACCAGCGAGTGAGACGGTCCAATTGTTTGGTCCCGAACCAAATCGCGACCAGTATGTGTAGAATCATTGTAACTGCCAATCTCTCGGAATCAAAAAATACATTCTAGGGCCTGCTGTTCATGAATATTTATGAGCGCTGCCAATATAGAGCGGTTTTCACAGCAAAGCGACCGGAATTCTTTCACAGGGACTTGTGTAGGAACAGAGAGTGCTGGGATCCAAACAGAAGACGGAGTGTCTTTGCCTGCCTGCCTCCTGCAATGCATTCTGGGCCAGAAACGGCTTTCTTTGGAACCTTTCTAGTTGCTCAGCACAAATCGGCTGTGTGACAGCTAGCTATGCGGCGCGACCAGTCGTGCACTTTCTCTCGGCTTAATTTCCTACAGTTGAGCGGTATGATTTTCGGGCCCGGACTGATAGCTTCTTAAAACTTGAAAAATCATCTTTAACACGTGGATACACAAAGCATCAAAATGAGTTATTGTGCGGACTCAGATATGCAAATGAGTCACTCGCTCACTTACTCACTCATTCACTCACTCAGCTGTTAGCAGATCAATATCTCAATGTAATTTTGCATGCTGATGCAACTAAGTCTGAAGTTGCTACGAGGACATTTAGGCTTTGATGACATCCATGAAGTGGCCGTTGGGAACCATTGATTGTATTTCAAGGAGGACCTGTGAATCAAATTTTAATCTTCATGACCTGTGTATGCTACAGGAAGCTATTACTACTTTAGATATGCAACACAAATAAAGCAAATACAATATATGTAGCATTTTCACTGGCTAGAACTTGAAAATAAAAAAAAAATAAAAATAAATCCTTAAGGAGATCATTTTTGTGGAAAGGAACCTCAGTGCAGTTTAGAAGCTGTTACTCAAATTCATTGCATTTTTTTACACAATTGAGTGCTGACAAAAATGGCCAAAACAAAAATTGGGGGCTTGTGCAGAGTTAATGGAGGCCAAGCATAATACGCAGCGGGGTAATTTTCATTTTTTTGAAGTAACAGTCCCCCCTAATATTTTGTTTCAAGCGCCTGGGTTTACTCATTATTTTAATCCTTTATCCAGAGTGTAGAACTTATTTGTGACATCACCTGGCTGGAAAATTGTCAAAAGAAACACATATGGCACCTTTACTTTGTAACTCTCAGATTTTACATCTCAGGTAAAACCCCAAAGGTTACTTCTCTATCTTTGAGATGGGTATTCTTAGCTATATGCATCACTCGACAACAACTGATTATGTTTGTGATTCTCGCTATATTTTTGCATTTTACCTTCGGAAAAGAAATATGTAAAAGAGTGAGAGATGCAGCGGGAAAGAGAAAAAAACATGTTCTAAATCCTTTTGAGGTTGAAACTGAGCTGACTAAGACTCCCTTAAGAGAGAGTGAGGGCGATAGAGAGAGTGAGATATTCATTTGAATCTCAAATACATTTCAGTCGAAAGCTGCCCTAGCCTTGATACAAACCCCCCTGTGAGACTGTGCCCCACCCATCGATCCTCGCATTTCCTTCCCAACTTGCCCTGGATGCGCCATGTCGTTCATGAAGGAATGAAACATATCTGTCCTGTTTCTCAAAGGGACATCATGCGCATGCGCTCACACAGGTGCGCGCACACACCTGTATTAATGCGCACCGGTATTCGCACACACGCCTCGGCAAACATTTCGTCTTTGGCATGCACGTTTACACAAACACACGCACACACACATAATCTCGTGTACATGAATACGAATGGCCCTAGATACACAGTTTGACAGTTGAGAAGAGCTGGAGCAGGGCGAGCGCTGTGCACGCACATAAAGAAGGAGTAAAAGAGGAGAATTTATGGGCACACAAACGTACGCATGCATGCGCCCACATAAAAACTCTATAATGCGCTGTACTGACACGTGCAGAATCTATCTCTCTGCTCTCTCTCTCGCTGTGTCGCACAAACACACACACACACAGATACACACACACACACACACACACACACACACACACACACACACTAAATCACGCTCCTGTACGATTATTCGCATACACATACATCCAGTTACTGCTATCTCTGTTGCTGTTTAAACAATCTAAACAAGCAGCACACGTACCACAATGAAACAAATTAACTCTTTTCACATTTTCCGGGGATCGTCTGCGCATCCTTCTTCTATCGCTGATGTGGGCCCGGTCTGTAGAGCACTGGGTGCATAGTGAGCATTTTGTGTTTTGTACTTTACGTCACTTAACATCATACTGCTCATCCTCTTTTATGTACTAAGTATTCGCTCTGACGAATATTCACTTTGCTGCTAAAGAGACGGGGAAACGGAGGCAAGGTACTGTCCACTGATCACTCCAGTCATTGGCTGTTTTCGGATATAAGCGTCACCCCCGATCCAGGCGTCCATTTTGGGTTCAGCTGTTTACGCCCATTACGTACCCCCGCGATGACGCAGTTTTACGTCGGGCCTGAGCTCATCCGCTCATCCGGTCAGCTTCGAACTCTCCCACTCACTCTCTCCATCTTCTCCTTTGCCCACTCCTCTCTCTATTCTTCCTTCTGTGCCTGTTTCTCGCTCCCCCCCCCCGTCCCCCGTACCCGCCCGTCAAGCCTGCTTATAGTTTTGTCGTTTGTGTGCCGTTTTTTTCCCATCCGCAGACACTGTGTACTTTTCCATCTCTCTATTCTCTCTGCCTGACATGAGCTCCCCTTGTTTATCTATTTCTAGAGGAAAACAGAGTCTTATTTATTTTCCCTCCCCCCCCTCCCCCCATTCCCTCATCTGTGGCCAAATCAGGTGACTTATTTCCAAACTCGGGCAAATGTTTTACTGATCAGCGTGCATCGGTCTAGGCCTGTTTTAACAAAGCATTGCCGGCTGGGAGAGCTGACCTAGGATCAGTTTAGATTTTCACTCATAACGGATTAAGGGTTGGCATGTGGCCCGAAAAAACCTCGACCGAGACCAATACTGCCTCTTTGATGCCTTTTATGAGTATAAGCACATGCCTTAACCTTTCTACACAAAATGAACTTAGGGCTATTGAATATTGAAGATAGTTGATTTTTAGTGAATTTAAGTAGACATACAAATCCTCTTTCCTTTATTCAAAGACAAAGTGTAATTTGTGAATAAAATCAAAATGCAATGACTCTCAATTCACACCAGAAAGTATTTTATTCACAATAGAACAGAGATAACATAGCAAATGTTGACACAGAAATTTTACAATTTTCACCAAAAAATGAGCTCATTTCAAATTTGATGGCTGCTACAGGTCTCAGAAAAGTTGGGACAGGGGCCTGTTTACCATGGTGTAGCATCATCTCTTCTTTTTAACACAAAATGGAGGCGTCTGGGCAGTGAGGAGACAAGTTTCTTGAGTTTGGCCATTAAAATTTGATCCCACTCTTGTTTAATTTCGGCTTCCAGCTGCTGGAGAGTTTTGGGTCTCTTTTGACGGACTTTTCGTTTGATTATGCGCCAAATGTTCTCAATCGGTGAAACATCAGGACTGCAGGCAAGCCAGTTATGGACTCTTCTACTACGAAGCCATGCTGTTGTAATTGCTGCATTATGTGGTGTTGCATTGTCCTGCTGAAATACACAAGCCCTTCCCTGGAATAGACCTCATCTGGAGGGGAGCAGATGTTGCTCTAAAACCTTTATATACCTTTCAGCATTCATGATGCTGAAGTGTTCCACACTATATGCACTAATGCATCCCCATACCATCAGAGATTCTGTCTTTAGATCTGAAAGCTGATAACAGGAGGGGTGGTCTTTCTCCTCTTTAGCCCGGAGGACATGACGCCCATGATTTCCAAAAAGAATGTCAAATTTGGACTCGACTGACCACAGGACACTTTGCTACTTTGCTACTGTCCATTTTGAATTAGTCTTGGCCCACAGAACACGGCGGCACTTCTGGATCATGGTCAAAAATGGCTTCCTTTTTGCATGACAAAAAGAGTTTTAGGTGGCATCTGTGGACGGCACGGCGGACTGTGTTTACAGACAGTGGTTCCTTGAAGTATTCCTGAACCCATTTATTAATGTCAAGCAGAGGCGTCTGAAGGCCCGAAGATCACAGGCATCCAGTAAAGGTCTTCGGCCTTGTCCCTTACGCACAGAGCTTTTTCCATCTCTGAATCTTTTGATGATGTTATGCACTGTCAATGATGAGACCTTCAAAGCCTTTGAAATTTGACATTGAGGAACATTGTTTTTAAAGTATTCCACAATTTTTTTACGCAAACCTTCACAGGTTGGAGAGCCTCTGGTCATGTTTACTTCTGAGAGACTCAGCCTCTCTAAGACATCCCTTTTATAGCCAATCATGTTACACACCTGATGCCAGTTAACTTAATAACTCGCTGAATGTTTTTTCAGCTGATTCTCTTATGTATGTTTGCTTTTTCAGCCCTTTTTTTTTGCTTGTGACCCAACTTTTTTGAGACCTGTTGCAGCAAGAAAATTTGAAATAAGCTCATTTTGTGGATAAAAAATGTAAAATGTCTCAGTTTCAACATTTGAAATGTTGTCTGTGTTCTTTTGTAAATTACATATTGGCTCATGTGATGTGAAAGTCATTGCATTTTGATTTTATTCACAATTTACACTTCGTCCCAGCTATTTCGGGATTGGGACTGTAAATTACAACAGAATGCAATGATTTACAAATCATTTAAACTCTATATTTCATTGAAAATGGTACACAGGCAACATATGGGATATTGAAACTGAGAAATTTTATTTTGAATGTGGTGCCAGCAACTTGCTTCAAAAAAATTGGAACAGGGGTATGTTTACTTCTAACATGCAGCACTTCTTCTTTTAACAACACTATTCAACCATTTTGGAACTGAGGAAACCAACTACTGTAGTTTAGAAAGCAAAATGTTTTCCCATTCTAGCTTGATGAAGAATTTCAGCTGGTCAGCACTTTGTGGCCTACTTTGTCGGAATCTTTGTTTCAAGATATTTTCATGGGGTGACAGGGGTTAACTGCAGGCAGGCCAGTTTAACACCCGGACATTTTTTTTTTTTTTTTTTTTTTTTTTCACAGTTCTTTTTTTATTAATTTTGAGGTTTACATAACATTTAAACAGAAACAAAACAGAAACCCCATTCCCATCCCAAAACAAACCTCCCCTACCTCCTGCTGTCACTCAATAGTATAAAACTTGTTTTGTTTACTGAAGCTTTTCAACATGAAATGCATATACAATAAAGTGTACTTAATTAATATTGGACACTTCATAAAACAAAATAAATTTGATGACTGAAAAGCATTTACAAACATTTAAGAAATTAAAGAGAAGCAGCATGTCTAGGCCTAAAATTTCAGGAGCCTTCTATAATAAGTATATTAAAGGTTCCAATAAGATGGCTCGGTTATCTATTCTTGTAACTTTGTAGAGGGTTCATCAAAGAATGTAAGATAAGGTTTCCACACTTTGAAAAACTTCTTCTCAGAACCCCGTAGAGTGTATCTTATTTTCTCAAGCCCCAAATTCAACAACACATCCCTTATCCAGTGGGAGACTGAGGGTGGGGCAGCCTCCCTCCACCTCAAGAGAATCAGGCGACGTGCCAAGAGAGTAACAAAGGCAACCACCTTGTGACTACCTACAGGTAAATGCAGCCCTTCAGGGATGATTCCAAATATCGACATTAAGGAATTTGGGTTAATTTTAACTGTTAAAGCTGTAGAGAGCGCTTCAAAAATAGCCTTCCAATACCCCTCTAGGTTAGGACAGAGCCAAAACATATGAATCAGAGTTGCTTCCGCCGATTTACATCTGTCACATATTGGATTGATTTGTGGATAAATTTTGGCCAGTTTGGACTTGGAAAGGTGTACCCGATGTACAATTTTAAATTGAATCAGGGAATGACGAGCACACATTGAGGACGAATGAACTTTTTCGACAATCTTGGACCAGGTTCCATCATCTATTGATGTTTGGAGATCCTGTTCCCATGCAGTTTTAATTCTCAACAAAGAAGGGCAGTCTAGTTTTGAAAACAATTGTAACATATATGAAATCGCTCTTTTAGCTGTTGGGTTAAAAGACATTATATCATCTATAATTGTGTGTGCGGGTTTAGTAGGAAATTGTGGAAGAACACTCTTAACATAATCCCTAATCTGAAAATATCTAAAACAATGAGAGCTGGGTAAATTGAATTTTTTTGACAACTGGGTGAAAGAAGCAAATGTGTTATTTATAAAAAGGTCTCTGAAGCACTTCAGGCCACTCCAATACCATGAATTGAAAGTTGTGTCAAGTTTTGAAGGTGGAAAGTAATGATTAGATGCTACTGGACTAGAAAAACATTTTTTTTGATATGGAGCATTGCTGTTGTAAAAGGTGCAGATTATTGTGTTTGTCATTATATTGCTGAAATAATTAGGCCTCCCCTGAAAAAGACATCTAGATGGCAGAAAATGTTGCTCCAAGGCCTCTTTATAATGTTCAGCATTAATGGTGCTTTTGCAGATGTGCTAGTTACCCATGCCATGTTCACTAATGCACACCCATATGATAGATGCTAGCTTTTGAACTGTGCTCTGATAACAAGCTAGATGCTCACTCTCGTCTTTAGCCTGGCGAACACAGCACCCATACATAATTTTCAGATAGAATACCAGATTTTATTGGTCAGTTTGCAGGGCACATTTCCACTATGCCTCTGTCCATCCTAAATGATCTCAGGCCCAGAGAAGGCGGCAGTGTTTCGTAATCTTGTTTATACACAGTTACATTTTTACATGGTAAAGTTTTACCTTACATTTATGGATGCAGCAACAAACTGTGTTTACTGACAATGGTTTTCAGTGGTGTTCCTGGGCCCATGCAGTGATTTCCTGGTTCCACTACTAAATTCTATCCGGTTTTAATGTAGTACCACCCTTGGGCCTGAAGATCATGGCCATTCAGTGCTGGTTTTCTCTCCCTCACATACAGAGATTTCTCTGGGTTCTCTGAATCTTTTCATGGTAGTATGAACTGTAGATTTTTTTGCGATTTTATTTTGTTATGGCCCCAATTGTTATGACATATAAAACAGCAAGGCATGACAGCAAAATTTTAAAACTTAAACAGACTTAATTTAACCAAAGCACTGAACTAATTAACAATCTAATCTACTGACCAAGATTGACAAAAAAAAAAAAAGACAGTCCCTTTGAGATGGGGTTTCTCGGTGATGTCCTGGGACAGGAAAATGCTCCAACACAGGCAAAAATCCACAAAAAACCTCACAGGTCTTGAAAAGAGTGACAGGTGTGGTAAAATGTATCCTTCTCATTGCAATTTCTCCTACTACTTTACTCTCTCAATTTTTCTCCCTATATACTCTTTTGCAGGCCCCTCCCATCTTTTAGCAGTGCTGGCATCAAACTCAGTGCTGGCCCTTATGAAAAATTACCACAAAATACCACAGTAAAAATACTATAGTTTTCTATAGTAACTATGGTATTTTTGCAGAATTACTGTAGACATACTAAAGTAACTCCGTGGTTTACTGTAGTGATGTAGAAAAGTAAATCACAAAAGTCAAACTCTACTATACTAAACTATAGCAATGATATTTAATTACTATGGTATATTTGCAACAAACAACAGTTTACTGTAGTAAAGTGTAGTTTACTATAGTTTACATAAATTTTACTGCAGTAAACTATAGTTAACTATATACATTTTTATAACGCAATAAGCAGATGTTTTTCAAAAACTCACTTTTCAAAAAACTCATTTTATACAATTGATACGTTGTCTTTGTACTATTATCAATTTAATATAGGTTAAAAATGATGTGCAAATAATTGCATTCTGTTTTTATCCACGTTTTATGCCGTGTCCCAACATTTTTGGAGACAGGGTTGTACAAGAAATCACGAATAACTAAGAAATTGTTTAATATTTTTTATGTCATGTGTCAGATTTTCTTGTTTTTAGCTGAAGTAAAATTAAAATACATTTGAATTTGAAACCTGAGAAAATGTGAGCATTGCTCATAAATAAAATTCATATAAGTGCGCTGGCATTCAGGTATTGCTCATTTTTATGCATTTTCTTTGTTCGCCACATAGTCCATTGTTTTTCGGTCAGCAGTTGCAAATGCAAATGCATTTGTTCTGAGACAGCGTGAGCACAGAAAGAATTACCAATGAGCATAAATAAAGTAGAGGGTATTCATGACCTGTGTGTATCTAGTGACGGAGCTGTTGTCTGTCTTATACTGTGACTGTGTATTTATGATGTATTATGCATGATCTGGCTTGGCTGGAACTGTAATCTGCTAAATGTTGCATTAGTCATCTGTTTGTGATGAGGTTCCATAAGTGTGTGTGCGTGCGTTTGTGTGTGTGTGTGCGTGTGTGTGCATGAGAGTGAGCTGTGAGCATGCATGTGCATACGTGTGTGTGAGTGTATTAGGGTGTGTGCATGCGAGTGCAGGAATGAACTTGCATGCAGGCATGTGCATGCGCATGCATGAGTGTGAGTGTATGAGGGAGTGTGCATGTGTGAGTATGAGAGTGTATACTCATATTTTAATGTGTTTGTTTCCGCGTGTCCATTTGTGTGTATGAGGGCGTGTGCACGCATGTACGTTGTACATGTTAGTGTGTGTGTGCGTGAATATTTGAGGCTGTTTGCATGCGTATATGTGCGTGTCTGTATGTGTTTTTGAGTGTGCATATGAGTGTAAGAGGGTGTGTGTGCACATATCTGAGTTTGTGTGCGTGCGCGCGCGCGCGCGTGTGTATGTGTGTGCACATGAGTGTTTGAGGGAAAGTGCAGGCATATGTGCATGAGTGTGTGTGTGTGTGTGGTTGTGGTGATGTGTGCATGCACAGGTGTTTGGTTGTGGTTATGAGTGGATGCACGCGTGTATGTGGTGATGTGTGCATGCACAGGTGTTTGGTTGTGGTTATGAGTGTATGCACGCGTGTATGTGGTGATGAGTGTATGCATGCATGTGTGTGGGGATGTGTGTGTGCGTGACTGAATGAGCAGTTGTCCTGTTTACACAGGCGGGTGATGTACAGTACAGGGTTACTCAGTGGACTGTTGCGCTGCTCTCTGTCTCTCCGCACGTGTCATTTCCCTGACTGACTCCAGCGGCCATGTCTGCTCATTCTCATGGATCACTGATCTGCTTTACCTCTCCCTCTCTCTCTCTCTCTTTTCCTCCTTTCCCTGTATATTTCCTATCGTTTGCTCACTCTCTTTCCCTCTCTCCCTTACCTTGTTCTTTTCGTCTTCTCCCTCACTTGATTCCACTGTTTCGGTTTTTATACTTTTGCGCGGCGTGTTGTTTCATTGTCTCTGTTGAGACTCGCGGTGTCTTTTATTGACACGGCAGCAGAAGGGCTTTCACTCGCTCTAAAGTCTCCTGCATTTTGTTACTTTCACTTTCTCAAACTGCAACAACCTCACCCCCTTCTCTCTGTGTCTGTCCCTCAATCATCATCATCATCATCATCTCTCTCTCTCTTTCTCTCTTTCTCGATCTCTCTCTCTCTCTCTGCCAGTGCGCTCTGAGTGGTGCCAGTTTCCAGGCTGGCACAATATTCCCTATGCTGTCCTTGAAAAAAGAAAGAGAGAGAGAGTGAAAGAGATGGAGAGAGAGAGAGAGAGAGAGAGAGAGAGAGATTGTGTGGATGTCTGCAGCCGCTTGTGCCAAGATTCATCTTCATTAACCTCCTATGGGTGTGTGCTTGCGTATGCGCGCCCGCGCGCGTGTGTGTGTGTGTGTGTGTGTGTGTTCTCGGCATACAGTGTGCTCCGTGGCTGGGCTCATGTCTCTCCTCAGTGTGCCCGGATGATTGTGTTCCTTCATGCATTTCACTTCCCCCTTGGTATTTGTAGCGGTGAGTGAATGCGTTTCTCACTGCTGTAACACGGGGCGATTTATCACAATAAAATAACAACAAATCTATCACATCCACTGAAGGAGACCGGAGTGGCGAGAGCAGCATTGGAGTGCTGACTCCTGACATAGGCAGGGTGAGAGGAGGAGAGGAATGGACAGAGAGAGAGAGAGGGAGAGGGAGGGGAGACAGGGGGAGAGAGAGACTGGGGCAAGAGTGCATTGGGGCAGGAACAGCCGTAGGTCCGAGCAGATGGTGGTGAATTTACTCTTTTTTTCTGTGAAATGAGGCAGCGTGAGCTGGACTAATGTTGACCTACGGTATATAGACTAACGCACACATACACACACACACACACACACACACACGGACAAATACAAACACGCACACAGAATGTACACACATGCACAAAACACGCACGCACTTGCACTCACGCGCACTGTCATGCACACGCCCTCGCTTGCACGCAAGCAAGCAGTCACTCAAACTCAGAGAATCTCGCATATGCAAACACACACTCACACGAACATACATGCACGGCACAACTGCACACGAATACATACTAATACTCTTGCTCACACTCACACTAGCGCACACAGACACAGACACAAAGACACAGACACACACATACACACACAGGCACGCACGCACAAACAAACAAACAAACGCACACACGTACACATCCCTGTTCTTCTATCCTTCTAAGGACTTTACATTGACTTCCATTAATTATTTGAGTGACTCTACAGCCTTTTCCTTATCTTAAAAATGAGCAACCAATGCCCAACCCAAACCCTGGCCCTAACCTTAACCTCTCCAGAGTTCTTACCTTACCCCAAGCCCTTACTCTAACCATAACCTGTCCCTAATCTTTACCACACCCCTAACCTTAACTGATAAGTCACAATTTGCCTTTGTACTGGTGAGGACAGGTACAAAATGTCCTCACTTCCCAATAATGTCCCCACTCTGTAGGAAAATCCACCTTTTTCTGGCTCTCACTTTGTGGCAGGTACAGGAACACACACACACACACACGCGCGCGCGCGCACACACTCACAGACACACACACACAGCCAGTTTTGAGAGGACACATTCAGGTGTATAGATTACCCGAATAGCTTCCTTCTCCCTCCCTACACCTGTTTACACACATCTCCATCTCTATCTCCATCCATCTTGGCTCAGGGATGAGCAGCTGTCTACATTCAGTGAGTGGAAATGGTGAAAAACCTTGCAGCAGTCAACAGAGAGTCCTTAATCTGACAGCACAATCAGTCTGTGTAAGGCTGTGTGCTCGCCCTCATTCCAGTGTGTGCCATGCAGGCTTTTTACTAGATAACAGCTGATTCCTTCTGAGCCCTTCTAGGATCACACTGTTCACTGTAATATTGTAAAGGTCTTCGAAATGACGAGTGCGCCGGCTACATCCACCTGTCTCCTTCAGCTGTTTGGTCATTTATCAATGACAAGCGAATCTGATTTCAGAGATACAGACCGACGCACAAGCGCGCACCTCAGGCGCATATGTATCCACGCTTTTGGGCACGCGTGCAGTCATGCTAACCTGCACACATGCTCAGATGTACGTGCAAACACACATGCACATACAATCATGCACGCACAAATGCGGAGATAAGCGCGCACACGCTCTCTAAGATGCATAAATGCAGGTACAGTTGTGAATCTCCTGCTAGATACTGTACGTGCCTCCTGTTTCTCATATTCGTCCTCATTTCTTATGCATGTACAGTAAGCGCCGTGTGCCAAGGATCCTAAGCAATGCAAAAAAAGTCTATATTTTGCTTCCCTTCCAAAAAGAAAAACTATTCCTGGCAGCCATGTATGTTTCAACCTGCTGTATTCTGACTGAGATATGCACACAGTGTAGTCTTCAAATTTTGAGCTTTCTGGCTCTGTTTTCTGACACACAGGTTCAGAAAACAATGGATATGAGCTTAAGCACTGAGGAATTTAACGTGATAGATTGTGTAAAGCCTGCCAAAACTGCCACCTTTTTATGCAATGAAAATGTCCAGATACTTATGTGCTCTGTGAGTGCACCGTGATATGCAGCCTTCTGCCGGATATGTTTGAAGTATTGTTTACGTCCTTGCCCTCGATGCCAGCCAAGCTCCATTTTGAAGTGAGCGCTGAATTTAATTAAGCTCGTGCTGTGCCGTATCGCTCAAATGGATATGCTCTGTGGGCCTTTGTGAGCTGTAGCCTACGACGTCCGATGCTGCTGCTGCTCTATGGAGGCGCTGTGGAGCTTTTTAAACTTCATTGTTTATTCATCGTTTAATTAGTCTGTCAGTTCAGCGGTTGAAGGCTGAGCATTTTACCCTGGAGCATTGCTGTTTTGTTTTGTATTAAACTGGTTGGGACTGCAGGTCTGGGCTGGTCTGTACTGCATGTCTGGACTGGTCTGTAGTGACCTGAAGCGTGAGTGTTTTGCTCTACTAGTCAGGACTTGATGTGTGAATTCTTTAGCACTGTAAATTTCCATTATGAGTGTGCCTTTGATGCATGTAACTCATAACATACTATTGGTGGCATGAGTAGTCATTGTGTATTTGGGGGGGGGTTCACTCTGTGTTCTCTGGTTAATCTCTCAGGATTTATTTCAGTCCTCATTAGCTTTTTATATGCCGTGCAAACCCGGAATTTACAATCTACTGAGCAAATGTCCCCATAAAGGTACAAGGCATGAACTCACATGCCAAATGGCTGCACCGCCAACATCCCCGCACACTCACATGCATAAGTTAAGAGGACTACAACTTGTGGGTAATTTAACGTCACACCATATGACAACTTGCAACCGAAACAACCTGTAAGATTCCAAGGCATCCATCTTTGGGATGGGCGGGGCTGAAACTGGCGAAATCTCTCTCATTTAGCCATATAATATATTGCCGTAAGTTTGGGCGAGGCCCCATAGAGGTATAGCTAACTCATTCGCTTATTGTGTAAGCGACGTGAAAACCTGGGTGGGGATTTGTAGGAATGGAGCCGGCCTATTGGCTGCTCTTTTAATGGGCGGCGAATGGGAGTAGCTGCAGCTTGCTACCCGGCAGGTTGGCGGGTCCTCGACGCCCGTCACACTCCCGCCTGTCACCTGTGTCCCTGGCCGTTCGTTAGCCGGCGACAGCCTCGGCTACGTGCTGCGCTTTCCGCTCGCTGGCTCTTCACTAAAGGTGTCAGAATCCTGACGGGAGCGGAGAGCCGGATCGGCCCGGAAAACCGTCTGAGGAAGCGGCTAAATATATCTGCCCGGCAAGCGCTCCGGCCTGCCTGCAAAATAGAGGTCAATGAAATCCCTGGACGGAGTAAGAGAGATAACAGCCGAAAAAACAGCCCCCTCGGCCGAGTTTCCCCCTCTCCTGTGTGCTGGATGGGGTGGGGTGGGGTGGGAGGGGGGGAGTAGACACTAAAGGGCCTATCAGGACGTCCCTGTGGCGGCGTGGGGAGGAAGGGGAGGCTGAGGAACCAGAACAGGAGCGGCGCTCATCAGAGCGATGATCTACATGTGATACGACATCTTTCTGATACGCACCGCATCTGCTCTTAAAATCAATAACCTGCTCGGGGCGGAGCGCGGACCCTCCGCTCCCGTGGCCCACCGACCCACCGCCCCGCGAACACGCCATTACCTCACGCTCACGCTGCGCTCTACACGCACACAAACACACACACACGCACGCACTTGCACACACAAAAACACACACACGCATGCATGCACACAGACATAAATGCCGCCTGCTGACCCACCGCCTCGCTGATACAGCATTACTTCACGCTCACGCTGCATTCTACACCCACACAAACACACGCACACAGACGCCAACATAGACACACACATGCGCGCCACCCGCTGACCACCTCCCCTCTAATATGCCATTTACTCAGCTTCACACTACATTCTGCACACAGATCCACACACATGCTTGTACTTCTGTCCTTGTGAGGACATTACAAAATGTCCTCACTCTGTCAGAAAAAAAATGTTTTTGGTTCTCACTTTGTGCCAAGTACAAGAACACCCACACACGCACACAGAGTCGTATACACATACAGTAAAGCTAATATGCAGGCTCAAGACGCCATGATCCCTTACTCAAACAGACTCCCATACACATGCACACAAGTGTATATGCATATGAACATACACATGCACACACACATGCATGAGCTGGGCACTAGTTACTCTCCTTACTGGAGCCTGTGGGACACATGAGCCCTGCAGGCCAACTATAATCCAGTCTGGCACTTGGATACTTGATAAAATTCACTATATGACATGATCCAGGATCATATTTTCAACTGCCTGGCCACCACTCCTGGCCACGCCCCTAAGTCCATACGCCCTGCCCCTTTTCCTGCAAGGAGGCTTACACCTGCAGCATGTGAAGGCAAAGCCACAATCATTCGGCTGAGCTGAACTTGATTCCTCTTTGTCTTCCTGTATATGGAAGAAAATAGTAAGTTAACAGAGATGGTGTAGTTTCTGTGTAAGCAGAGAGGTAGCCACAGATGGACAAAAACTCAGTATTTAAACTCAGTATTGCATGTGTGTAGATGGGATTCCATGTGTATCTTCCAGAGAACCTGGCTTACCATTTTGGTGTCCTTTATGATAGAACGTAAAACACAAGTCATATGTGCTGAATACACATTTTTGCCTAATTTTCCTATCGTGCACAAAGCTTTATAACTCAGTAATTGTGTCACAGAGAAAATTATTCCAGTGAAGCTAGACTTTTGAAAATTCAACTACAGAATTTTTTAGGAATTAAATTTTGGAATTTATGGACGCCGGCGTCTACATCTGCGCGAAGGGGTAAAGTAAAAACAATGAATTGTTTCTCTGCTACATGGTGTAATTTAGGACAACCAAACGCAAGCACCTTTGTTAACAAGTATGAGGACGTGCATTGATGGGCTATCGCTTGTGTTTGTGTGTATTGCTTGTGGTGCACATGTATGTTAGTTTGCATGTGTAAGCGTGTGTATGTGAGTGGGTGTTTGTGCTGGTGAGTGTGAGCTGAACCCCTGTGGGGTTGTTTGGGCAGGAGGCTGCGTTTTATGCAGCGGAGATCAGATGCGAATTTTTGTCTCCTTCATAAGTCAACGGTGCATAGCAGCTGCTAATGGGGAGAGAAGCATCCATATATAGACATGTGCTGTTGCTGGGGGTGTGTGTATGCGCCATGGCTGTGCATTCAAGTGTTCCTGTGTGTCTGTGTGTGTGTGTGTGTTTGTGTGTGTGTGCCTGCACTGTCATTTCCTACTCCTCCATCTCATCCTCTCTTCCACTCTTCCTCTCCACTGCTCGATCCTTTGATTCTGAGCCTGTGTTACTGGGAGGGGATGAATAATTGAGGCCCCCAGAGATGAGCAAATGTGTTTATTGTTGTCGCCGTCTCCACCACCCGCACTTTATGTTGCTCGTGCACTTGTTGGCCCAGGAGATGGAGGGAGAGAGAGAGAGAGAGGGAAGAGGGAGAGAGGGATAGAGAGAGAGAGGAGGGGGAGATATCAAAGAACAGGCAGGAAGGGTGAGAATGGGTGATGATGGACGGTGATGAAAGGAAATGGGATAAACAAGTAAACAAGGCTTCCTGGGGGGGCATGAAACTACAGAGAAATGGAGGGATTGATGGAGAGAGATAGAGAAAGGAAAGATCAGATTGAGGGAGAGATGTTATGAGCAGGACGAGGGTGTAGAGTGAATGGACCAGGAAAGGTGGTCAAGAAAGTACAATGAGGTAGAACAAGAGGAAAGAAATGGGTATTAAAGGGCAAAATGGAAATGGGAATGGAGTGATAGAGGAAAAAGAGGAGAAGTAGAGAGTGAATGAGAGAGATGCGGACCCGGGGGGGCTCAGAGACACACGAGAGGGAGAGAGTGTGACGCGTCACCATGGCGAGCATGTTTAAAAATTGAGCAGGCACTTAAAAAAACAGAATTAAAAATATATACACGGTTTTCAAAAAAGCCCTGAACAAGCAGTTTTAGCTGTTTTTAGAGTGTGTCATAGCCACCTCCACCCTTTTATTTTGGATATACAGTGGTATGGTCGGGTGGGGGTCACATGCAGAGGAGAAGAGAGAGAGAGACAGAGAGAGAGAGAGAGGGATAGAGCGAAAGAGAGCAAAGAGGTAGATGCAATGTGGCTTAATGGAAGCATTTTAGCTTCACTAATTTTAGGGACCTTTTAGCAGCCTTTCCCTTCACTGATTCGCTCCCCCTCTCTCTCGACCCCTCCCTCCCTCCCTCCCTCCTTTCCTCACTCTCCCTCTCTCCTCCCCTCCCTCTTTCTCTCTCTGCATTTCAGATAATTTAATGAAGGGTTGCCCGATTGCTTTTAGCATTAATATTCCAATATGGAGTGGTGTAAATAATTAATGCCTCCCTGCCCTCTCTCTCTCTCTCTCTCTCTCTCTCATGGATGTTAAGTCCCATCTGTCCTCTGAATGGAGGGATATATGGGACCGTTCTGTCACTTAGTGCTGCGTTTTCACAGAAGCGGCGAAGGAAAGGCTTTGGGAATGGAATGGCGGAGGCTGAGATCCGTTGTCGAATAGGAGACACAGAAAAAAACTCGGAAGGAGGGATCATGTAAAATTAGAATTGGAAACGCCGGATGATGGTGGGGAAATGGAAATTAATGCTAAGATGGAGGAGAAATGGTTGCGGGGCAGGCGAACAAGAGGAAATGGTGGTGTGTCGGTGGTTTTACTGCGCCGCTGTGATTGGTTGTGTTCTCCTCGGGGTGGTGTCAGTGGTTTCGAGCTTCCCCTCAATATTCAAGCGCATTCCCATTGGTTTTCAGAAAGGAAAAAAAAAAAGTGTTTTTAATTCTGTCGTACCATAGGAACCTATAAAATTAGGCAGTATTTTTAGAATTATTTGTCAAATGATTTGTTAAAATTAAATTTGCTTTCAGAGGTGGTGCACTTATTTCTGCTGTAGTTGACTTGCGATGTCATCATGTGCCTCAATAAACCAGACCTGTTTGGTGATCCAAGAACTTAGCGCCATCGATTCCACCAAGACAAGGTTGTGGAACAACAGAGGGCACAAGATTGTTCCAAACTGAGGGAAATCAATGGGAAAACTACAAATGTCCACAAAGCAGACAGGCATGGCGTGTTTCTATTTATTTTCAAGTGCACCTTGACTCATTTTCCTGGTCAGGACAGGGAGGTCCAGGGGTAGTGAAGCACGGGGATATTATGGTTCAAAGGGAGCCTTCAGTGCTGCAAACCGCTGACCTACATGCCCACCCTCTTATTTACCCATTAGAACCACGGAGCATACACGACCAGTGAAGTCCATCTCTTTCTCTCTCTCTCTCTCTCTCTCTCTCTCTCTCTCTCTCTTTCTCTCTTTGTCCCTCTTATTTTGAATCTGTCTACCTTGTGAGCTGCATGCTGTGCTCCATTCCTGAGTTAATGGTCAACATTGAGGGCCACGATTCAGTTTTAATGGGTTGTTTCTGGCATCTTCTTCGCTGGCATTATAGCTGCTAACAGGAATCCTCATTTAACATGCTGGATTGTTGAAGCCCCTTCTCTGCTGCAGGATGCCGTCCATTGCTGTTACCCCCATAGTCTGCAGAAATGCAGAGTTGGGTAACGTGAACTGAGCATTCCCTCAGTGTGTAATGTTTGTGAGACCCCCTGAGAGACCTGCTTTGGGAAACTCCTTCTAGGGAAAATCAGCCTACAGTGTGATTTTTACCTCCGCCAAGGAGGTGATTTTTTTTTTTTTTTAACTTTGGCATCTCCAGTCCCACCTGAATCTGGAATGCCCAATTTGAGAACTATGTACAAGGCTTGCTCGTATGCAACCCCTCATTGCCAGCCCAGGAGAGAAGCACACGCCTGTCAGCCCCTGCATCTCTGCACTCATTGGTCGAAACTTTTGCAAGTTCAGAATGAGGGCAGAGGATACCCGAACACGAGCAAGCTTAGAATCTCACTGACGAGCGCCCGGCTGGCCAACAGGAGGCGCTTGAGCAACAAACAAAACAGCCATTTTTTGTCTCCCTTCTCGACAGTCCCTTCCCAATTTGCATCGCTGCAGCACTTTAGCTAATCATGCGCTGCTCTGAAAAAGCTGTCGACCACTGCCGGTTGGTACGAACGGGGATCGAACACGTGGTAGTCACTACTGCTCCGCAAATACAGCACCTTAACCGGGCGGAGGTTATGTTTTTGCCTGCTTTTGTTTGTCTGTCTGTCTGCCTGTGTACAAAATAACTCAAAAAGTAATGAATGGATATCTCTGAAATTTTGTGGGTGTGCTGCTTTCATATAAGGGATGGGCCCTACTGATTTTGATCGCAATCAGTCAAACAATTTGGCTGCCATGACAGCCATCTTGAAGTCCTATGACACGCAATAACTGAACTTCGCTCGTAGTGATATCTCTCAAATTTAGTGGGTTGATTGGTCTCGCATCAGGGACGGAACCCATTAGTTTGGAATGCGCTGCATCGAACAATATGGCTGCAGCTTTGGTAATTGTTGTAAAGTTTGGTGATTTCAAAGTGAAGGTCTCGCAATTTTTTCTCATGCAACCATGAGCTCTGTCAGCTGATTTTACTACTTGGTTCTACAAAACCTTCCGGCAGATACCTGAGGAAACTGACCAGATCACGTTGATTGAAACAATTAACGATCTAGATTTTGCACCTCCGGTTGTCAGTGTTGGTCCACAGCCCCACAGAGACCATCAGAGAAGTGTGTGCATGTAAAAACACAGCCATGGCAACAGCGACAGTAATCTGTGTGGAAAGCAGAGTCGGGGACACTGGAGGATGGGGGGCGACACGGCGGTTTAGCCGTAAGAGCATTAGCGGAGCGGCAGCGCGTTGTGTAATGGAAGGAGGCCGCCGGACAGGACCGAATAGCAGGCGGCCCGTTAGTGCTGGGGTAAGCGGATATGCAATAGCGGTAAGAGCAGTTCTAATCCGGGAGCGGCGGGAATGGCGGAGGGGGATCAGAGTTTTGCGTACGAGGTCACTCTTCGGTGTCTCTAAAATTTGCGCTGCGAGATCTGCGGCAAATTTGTCGCGAGAGTTTCACCCGCGTGGCTCAATTACTATATTGCTATGATTTTTTTTTACTTGCAAATTGTTTTATTCTACTCCAATTATATTAATTATTCATAAAATGGCAGTTTCCCCTTCCCAGTCATGAGCACCGTCTGAAATTACATGCCTGTGAACAAAAGATGGAGAGCGAGAGAGGATTAAGGTTACGGTTGAGGTTACCCTTGCTGTCAAACCGTCTTAAATTTAGGAAACTACTGCATCAGCCGTGCATTTCAGTAAAAATACACCGCTAAGAGCACATATGAGAATATCACCCTACTATCGATGATGAGAGAGATGGGTGGAGCAAGAAAGGAAGAGAGATGGATGGAAGATGGCGGAGGGAAAGTGTTAAAAGTGGGAATTGAGAGCTTATTATAATGTCACATTATATTACACATCTCCTTCTCTCCTTTCTTCTGTCTCTAAGCTACGCTCACCATGGCTTGTAGGCTGAAAAGGACATGATGAAGGAAGAATTAATAAGCAACATGATTTAAAGTTTTGCATACAATGCTCTGGGGTTCCTTGTGCCAGATGTCTTCCAGCTCCTAATATGCTTTTCTCATCTCCTTGAAGGCACCTGTAACAAACTTGGATTTTTATTTTTTTTCAAGATGGCAGACCTTGACCAATTGATTTCATGATCAGGCCCAAGGTAATGAAGGATGGAGTTCGATAACGAGTGATCAGAATGTTCGAGTGTTATACAACATCGAGTACTGTGGACACATAGAGCCATGAGATAGGTGAAGGGTATGCCATATGGTGTTTTGTACTATAGAGATACAGTGCCATGAGGTACGAGTAGAGTAAACCATATGGAGTACTATGGAGATATAAAGACACCATAATGACCTAAAGGAAATAAATCAGTGAATGAAAGAGTGAGAAATGGAGAGAAGAAAAGGATAGAATGGAGCTTGCCTGGTAGTGATAAGGACTCTCAGAGGTGAATATCGAAGTCCTGCAGCAGCAGATTTGAGGGAGAGAAAGAGAGGTCTTCAGCACTTCCAGCAGACTGTTTCATTTCAACTAGCAGCTCCCTGTAAAAATGTAATGAGTTCAGCTAATTAATTTAGTCCATGCCAACAGATGGCCGCAGCCACATGGCTGCTGTTAAGAGAGGAAGCCCCGCCCTCTCCTCGTTCCTTGTCTTTCCATCTTCCCCTCACCCTCTTTTTCTCTGTCCCTCTGTTTCTCCTCATCTCTTTCTCCTTTCATCTTTATCTCTCTCTTGTTCTTTGGTTCAAGTGGACATTTATGATTCAAATCATCTGTTTTGTCAATGCCTGTTAACCTTTTCAACCCCAACGTCCTCTAGAGGTAACATCCGGCATTGCAGGATTTACAGAAGCCTCTTTCACCCATGTGGCCCTGGTGTGGACCATAGACTGTTTAAAAAGATGGACGAAGCACTCTGACGTCACCCATTGATTTCAGCATACCATTTAGGATTTTGGCAATTTGAATTGTGCCATTTTGTCATTTTGCAACTGGATGTGATTCCTATTGGACGAGAGCGTGAATTGAAGATCCGAGGAGGACCGTGGCTCTGGATCTGACCATATCGGACGAGGACCAGAGGATAGCCACGCCCGTAAAGCATATTCTGGCTTTATCTTTTATTCTAGTCTACTAGGGACCATAATTTACAAAAATGAACATCACGATATATCAAAGGAGACTTGAAACTTGCGATAGATACCATTAAATGATGTGGAAAATCATTAAAGAAATAATAAATCATGTGGCAAAGTAGGGTCATTTTCTCATAAACTTCTATAGCATTGAACTTCTTTCTGCAACCACCGTTGTTGCTATCTGCTGGCCATTAAATATAAGGCAAATTTAAGAGATTTCCGCATCGGCCTCACTTTTCAAATCCGGGTGCTGCGTCCATCTTTCAGTCTATGGTGTGGACGGGAGTTTTACCTGATATACAAATATGGACATTGGCTTGCAATGATGTAAACAAGATCAAAGGTGTATTCTGACTCTGTGAACTTCTATAAAATGAGTGTTTTCATGAGTCTTCAACCATGTCAAAACGTCATCTTACTATGACAAGGCTCCGTGGTCCATTTCCTGCTTCTGAGTTGCTTCCTCCGGTCGCTAACTTCTTCCTCCAGGCACCCTCTCCTTGTGACTTTTCCTCGCCTATTATTACACCCATCATAGTACACCAGGAAACAAGTTAGAAAAGTATGACAGCACAGAGGGATCAAGGGAACGTTATTTGCTGGCTATGGAATAATCCGTTTGAAACAACATCAGTTGAATGTGTGGTACTTTGGAAGAGGTAGACCTAGAGACCAATGATTTATACACCATGTGTTCCAAAAAATACTCCCACAAATAATGCTCTTCTGACTCCTTGCTCAATAATTGTTATAGAGTCCCTAGGTCCTTGCTCTTAGATCCTTCTGTGGAGCATTTAATGATTTTTGATTGTCCTGGAAGTGGCGGACGTTTGTTGATTTCCGGGTTCGATGAAGACAGAAGACATAAAAATGCTTAAGATACACCACAGTATTGGGCTTTTAAGTCTTGACATGGGCACTGCAATGACTAGGGCCTTCTGCGGAATAATGAGTCAGGTCTGTTCAGTACTGACTCAGACTCTGTGCTCTTTAACGACTCAAGCTCTGTGCTGTGTAATGGCTAAAGTTTGTGCTGTAGTGGCTCAAACTGCTGTGTAATGGCTCAGACTCTATGCTATATAATGGCTTTGTGTTGTGTAGTAACTCGGGCTCTGTGCTGTGTTATAGTCTCAGGCTTTGTGTTGTGCGGTTATTCTGGTTCTGTGCTGTGTAATGGCACAAAATCTGTGCTTGTAATGCTCTCTGGCCTTGTGCTGTGTAATGGTTCAGACTCTGTGCTGTGTGAATGATTCAGGCTCTGTGCTATGTAGTTTGTGATAACTCAGACCTTGTGCTGTGTCTCGACTCAAGCTCTGTGCAGTGCGATGGTCTCAGGTACTGTGCCATGCAATAACTTAGGCTCTGCACTGCGTAATGCCTCAGAATCTGTGCTTTGTCATGACTGAGGCTCTATGCTGTGCAATGACACAGGTGCTGTACTATGTCATGCTCTGTGCTGTGTAATGACTCAGTGACTCAGGCTCTGTGCTACAAAATGACTGGGGCTCTGTGCCGTGTAATGATGGAAGCTTTATTGCGTGTAATGTCTGGGGCTCTGTGCTGCGTAATGATCTCAGACAATGTGCTCTATAATATTCTCAGACTCTGTGCTGGGTGATTGGTTGGGCTCTGTGCTGCGTATGTTCTGTGCTGTGTAATAACTCAGGCTTTGTGCTGTTTAGTCTTGGACTCTTTCCTGTGTAATGGTCTTAGTCTTTGTGCTGTGTAATGGTCTTAGTCTTTGTGCTGTGTAATGGTCTGAGTCTTTGTGCTGTGTAATGGTCTCAGCATGTTCAGCGTGTCAGTTACAAGCTGTAGTGCCGATCGATCGCTCCCCCCTGCCCTCGCTCTCCCTCTCTGGGACAGGCCCCTGGGGTGCTCTTGTGTGTTTCTGAGCTATTAAACAATTAAGAACATGGAGGGCACTCACCTCCAGTCAGAAATATGTTCTCCTTCTCTCTTACTTGCTCTCCCTCCCCCCCATTTTCATTCTGGTTCTGTTTTTGTTTTCAAATTTTTTGGTTCTTTTAAAAATTGTAATGCTGCAGTCTTTTGCTGATAATAATTATATGCATACTTTGTCTACTCTCTCCACTTGGTGGTGAAACAGAACAAAAGGTCACGTTCACTCCATCTCACTCTCCTCTCTCTACTCTTCCCTTCTTCCTCTGTCTCTGCTATGCCTTGGATGACGGGAACATAAAGAAGAACAAACTCTCTGTTGTTTTTAAACAACATCTCAAAATGTCTCCTCAGGAAGGGCGACAATACTGTACATTATTATAATGATTATGGTGCGTATACACAGCAGATTTTGTTGTCTGGGTTGATGTAAATGGCTTTTCCATTTGTGTATGATACATATCGCTCAGGAAGATGTTTGCAAAGGAAACCAAACATCTCAGGCTTTGGCTGAAACTTAGGAAACAGACTTAGGGTCCCCAAAACACATTCCAGCAGCCATTAACCCTTTATAGGTCACTAAAAAATACACACAGAAGCTGACTGTAAAAAAGTACCATGCGTTGGGTGTATGCCCATAAATAGTCTAACCATCCCTTGCTCTCGGCTTAGGTAAAAAGGGCGTATGATAAAAGGTGGCCTCACTACCAAATTTTTTGTTTTTCATGGAAAATCTCGCTAATTTCTGGAAATCCTACACAAACAACACCGATCTCAACTTTTAGCAAACCTTTTCAGCGTTTTCATCAGTTTTCTTTCGAGAGTCATGATGTCTGGTCCTTGTGACTGGGACTGGGTAAGTGGACACAGAGGTCTGGAGAAGAAACGAAGTTGGAGACGCTGTAGGCCACTGCTGATTGGCCGAGCACCCTGATGTCACTGCCTGTGAGATAGCCTGATCTTCTCTGATTGGCTGGGAGAAATCGCAGCAGCTCTACTGTCTCAATGAGAGCGTGGGGGTGCCACTTTGGGTGCCGACTGAAGTTACCAAATATGGTTCCTTGCCTGATAAAGGGTTAAGCCACACTGAATCCCACAAAATGGCTGAATACTGTAAGGTACTTCAATATTTGGAAGTTGACAGATTTTACTTTTTGTCATTTGACTCCGTTGTATTTTGAAACAATGAATGAGAAGTAGCGGCCCTCGGCTTTGATTTGTGGGCATTTAGGGACATACAGTATATACCAGGTGAACTATTTAAAAATGACTGCTCTTTATATTCAGGTCACTTAGTGTCCAATATCGACTGCTCTGTTTCTGCAAGATGAGCTATTTTTTTTTTCTTCTGGATATTTTTTACATATATGCATCAAGTCATTGTGTGTGTGATTGATAGACTGTGTGTGTGTGTGTGTGTGTGTGTATGTGTGTGTGTGTGCATATACACGCATGAATGGAATACAGGAATTCATTAATAGTTACATTCGTCTGTCCCCGCGTAGGGCCGGTGTAAACATAAGCCCAACATCGCATATTTCCTCCACTTCGATACACTCTTAACACCCCCCCCCCAACATGGACTTGTACACACTCACACACACATGCCATTCCACAGTGATACAAGCGGGCAGACATTGCTGTTGAGTGGCTAAATGTGCCTGAACACGCAGGGCGCATTAAACATTAACACGGCAGCATTAAATCTGTGCCGCGTTCTCGCTCGCTCTCTCTCGCTTTCCGAGCTCTGGAGACCGGCCTGCTCCGAGGGGGGCCAGGGGACAGGGCGGAGCCCGGGACAGGCCCAGCACCCCTGGGGCCAGAGATGTGTGGCATGCAATTAATGGGGCACTGGGGTTTAAGGTGGGGTGGAACAACTCACGCAGCTGGGGTCAAAGTCAGCGTGTGTGTGTGTGTGTGTGTGTGTGTGTGTGTGTGTGTGTGTGTGTGTGTGCACCAAGGAGGGAGGCTGACTCACGTGTTTTCGATGGTGCATGGATGTTTCTAGTTTCTTTTCTGTTGAGATTTCCGTACGCAGCTTTTCTTTGCTTTGTTTTTGACATATTTGTTCATTTTTTTTTAAAACAAAAGTGGAATATCAGAGGGAGAGAGAGAATTGAGTGAGACAAGTAAAGCCAGAGAGGGAGAGAGTGTTAGAGGAGAGAAGGGGTGGAACTACGGAACAGGGGCAGCAGGAGGGAGAGGAGAAAGGGGGCAAACAGATGGGTAGTTGGCACAAGTGTGTGTGTGTGTGTGTGTGTATTTGTGTCAGCGAGTGTGCATGTGTCTGATTGTGTATAGTATATATAATGCGTATACGCTATGTTGTATGTGTTTGCAGTATGCGTATGCATATGTGAGCGAGTGTGTGTGTGTTTGCGCATGATGTGTGTTTGTGGAGTGTGTGCATGAGTCCGCATGAGGGCGGGGAAAGGCGCATCTGTCAGGCTGCCCCCCCCCCACATCCCTTGGTGCATGTGCCTGTGTGTGCCCTGGCGTGTGTGTCTTTGTGCTTCTGTCAGTGTGTGTGTGTCTGCAGCACAATACGGGTAATTATCTCAGCCGTGGAGCGTGTAGGGGGAGGGGCTTCCAGGGGGCTTTGGAGTCGAACAGTAATATAATTACAGGCCTTTGTGTGAGCGGGAGTACCGGCCCACAGGAGTCAGCTGTTACTGACTGCTTTGTGTGAGCAGGCAGTACCGGCCCACAGGAGTCAGCTGTTACTGACTGCTTTGTATGAGCAGGGAGTACCGGCCCACAGGAGTCAGCGTTACTGACTGCTTTGTGTGAGCGGGGAGTACCGGCCCACACGAGTCCGCTGTTACTGACTGCTTTGTGTGAGCGGGGAGTACCGGCCCACACGAGTCCGCTGTTACTGACTGCTTTATGTGAGCGGGGAGTGCTGGCCCACACGAGTCAGTTGTTACTGACTGCTTTGTGTGAGCTGGGAGTGCTGGCCCACATGAGTCAGCATTACTGACTGCTTTGTGTGAACCGGGAGTACTGGCCCACATGAGTCCGCTGTTACTGATTGCACAAAAACTCTCCAGCAGCTGCAAGCCTGTATTTAACAAGAGCGGGATCAAATCTCAATGGCTAATTTCAAGAAACTTGTCTACGCAATGCTCAGATGCCTCCACTCTGTCTTTAAAAGAAGAGGGTATGCTACACCATGGTAAACAGGCCACTGTCCCAACTTTTTTGAGACCTGTAGCTGCAAACAAATTTGAAATGAGCTCATTTTGTGGATAAAATTGTGAAATTTCTCAGTTTGAACATTTGCTATGTTATCCGTGTTCTACTGTGAATAAAATATTGGCTGGTGTGATTTGAAACTCTTTGCGTTTTGATTTTATTCACAATTTACACTTTGTCCCATCTATTTCGGAATTGGGGTTGTACTTATTTTCAGGATGCTCTTTTACGGGAATTTGCATGATTTGCACGTATACAACAAGTGTGCAGTAAGCAAATGATGAAATAATTGGATGTATTCCTCAGAAAATCCCACCCCCCCATTCCCTCTACCATCATGCAGCCCGAAAGGTCAAAATGCCAGCCCAGGTTTCACCTCTGATTTTATGACATGCCAGGGGAAAAAAGCCTTTGCAGTACATCTTCTATTCCATCTGATAAATTCTGCAGTGGAGGCGGGGTCTCTGCTGAATGACCCTCCCTCTGGTTCATCTTAGCCCTGCCCTTTAAGTCCCTCTGCAGCATTAAACCCATGATGTAGGGTTACTTCCATAGTAAATAAATGGTTCACTTTGTCTTCTGATAAATAATGCAGCTCTCCTTTAAGTGCTGCCATGGGGCCCTCTGTGTCCTCCTCCTTCTCTCTCTCTCTCTCTCTCTCTCTCTCTCTCCCTCTCTCTCTCTCCCTCTCTACCTCTTTCTCCTCCCCTCGACATCGTTTTTCCTGCCTCTCACTGTTAAAAAGTTATGTAAAGGGAAAACAATAGATAAAAACAATGGAAATCACTTAGTGCAGGGTTTACTGGCCCAGAGAAACAAGCTCCACCTGTGGCTCTGCTGCGTGTGTGTGTGTGTGTGTGTGTGTGTGCGCGCTTGCGGTGCTGTGGGATCCCACGCAACAGGAGAAATGGAAGCCGCTGAAATACAGCCAGGGCCTGGCACAGCAGCGGCCTTTCTCTCCACCGCAGAACAGAGCGCCGAGAAACATGCACACTGTAACTGTGTTAACCCATGCAGATCCATACAACACCATGCAGAAAAATGGATGCAAACATGCAAACTTCAACTGTGTTTACCTGCGCAGGTCCATACAAAAATATATAGATCCTTGCAGAAAGACTGAGAAACGTACAGTAATTATGTTAGCCCATGCATGTCCATGCAAAACTACTGAATGTTGAACCTTTCAGATAGAACCATGACAGAGCAATGCAAAACTATGTTGAAGTCACATACGACCACGTATAACCTCTGATCTTACAATTACATCTTCCTGTATCAGAGAAAAAAAAAATGTTTTTTTGTATCTATGTTATGTAAGAGACATTTTCAAAACCTTTTTTTTCATTTCTTAAGGAGCCGAGTAGTACAGTTTATAACAGTAATGGGATAGTGAAGTCAGATAGCTGAAATCTTAAAGAGAGGTGATCTATTATTGTAAGTGCTTGTTCTGCACATAAAGCTGTGTTACTTTAAGGGAATTTTTATTTTTCTTTATCTCTGAAATCATGCCCCGCATTCTTAGCATTTTTGCATTTTCCCGCAGTCACCTCTTCCCTTTGCATTCCTCTTTCGCATCTGTCCCTCTCTCTCTCTCTCTCTCTCTCTCTGGGGTTTTCTTTCCTCTGTCCTTTTCTCATTATTCTTTCCCCCAAAATCCTCATGCAGAGAGATTAAAAGAAGAATGGATGAAATGCAGATGAAAACAGACGCATTATCGCTGCCGTGGCTTTGGCGGTGCACTGCACGCACGTCGGGGCTTGTCAGTGGGGCATCTTTGAATCGAGCCATAGAATCTTTGTAAAAATGAAGGGCGGACAGATGTATGAGACATTTGAAAGGGGGGGGGGTGAGCTCTGAAAAGATTAATGTCAATATTAGTATTATTCTCAACTCAACATCGCTGCCTCCCTTTGTCATCAGCAGCTCTGTTGATATTGTATGTCATAAGGGTTTGATTCCCCCGTACTGTAAACAGCTACCAGTTTCACAACACTTGAAAATGAATGGAGAGAGAGAGAGGAAGAGACAGAGAGAGCGAATGAGGCAGGGAGAGAGGGATGGAGGGAGAGAGGGAGGGAGGAGAGGTGACCTAATTGTGGAAGGGCACTGCGAGAGTGAGTGACAGTAATCAGCTTAGCGCTGCGCAGTCCTCTCTAATCTGGGACGACGTCCCCCTGCGTGTGTGTGTACGCACACGTGTGCGTGTGTGTGTGTGTGTGTGTGTGCGCGTGCATCCATGCACGTATGTCCATGGGTGAATGGTTGCGTCTGTATGAGTTTAAGAGGGTGCGTGTGGCCATGCGAACACGCGTTTATGGGTGTGCGTGTATGTGGATATCGACACAGGGGGGGCAGGGATGGAGGGCGTGTCCATCTATGTGAGCAGGCATGCGTGTGAGCATAATTACGCTCGGGTGTGCACGCTCTCGTACATGTGTGCGAGTGCATTATCGCGATTGACCTCCTGGAGTGTTTTGGTGGGCTTTTTATGTCATATTTTCCCATGAAATCAATGGCACAATGTTTAAATGGAGCGTATACCATGCGTATACAGTGCTTTTTACGCCACAGCCCTTATGCTGATTGGGTATTGTTTTCGTCCAGGCCATATTTCCAAAAGTACTGACCGCAGCACCTTAAAATTTGGCCTGCAGGGGTAGGTGTGCAATGTAAGGATCACTGGTCGATTTGACTTTAGACCAACGCACAGTGACCTTTACCTTTCCTCAGGTGTATGCCGCTATGTAGTAATAATCAGTTAAGGGCTGCGGGGTTCTTTCGGCACTCAGCATCGGCTTGTTTTTTTTTTTATGCTTTGGATCTGTGACTTTTTAGACTGAGATGTTGAAGGCTGCCGTGATGTAATACAGACAGGTCTGGTGCCTTACAGGTTTCATTCAAGGTCACCATTTCTACAGCTCATTTTCATTTCTGTCTGCTCCCCTGAATTAAGTGACAATTTATGGACAAGACTCTTTCTTTTGCTAAAAAAAAAAAAAATAATGATAATAATAGTTCCTGTGATTCATAATGGGGATTTAAAACCCTGGGTCCAGGCCAAAGTCCTGCATTGGAGTCTCACTGAACCTGGTCACCCTGTGCCCTGATATCTGATTGGCTGAGCAGGTGCCTCTACATCTGATTGGCTGAGCAATCCCCTTCATTCACTACTAGCATTCTCAAAGTCATTCAAGGTCATTACTGTGAATTGGAATCAGGCTTTCACCTGAACTCACTGGTTGAATAAAATCAAGCTGATCACATGTTGAATGTATTAATCCAGATGCATTTGTGCACAGATACATTAAGCTCTGTTATATTTCAGACAAAGATGTATTCTTAATTTTGTGCTGTTCTCCGCATTTATAGATTTGAAATCAAATGAGGAGTTTATGCACTGACATTGATGTAATTTCTAAATGATGGAGCCAAAAAAAGGAAGAAAAAAAAACAAAAACTCTCACACCCACATGTGAACTCTCTGCACAAGTCCCTCAGAACCAAAAGTTATTGAGTACTGAGTCTAACTACAAAAAATTGTTTTTGCCCCAGAATATTATTGCCAATATTATCAATTTAGCATTAACGTGACCCCCTTTGACAAATTTGTCACACGATTTTCGGGGTAGTCAAAACCACTGACCCCACATAAATTTTGCAACCTAATGCCCATAGTGACATATTTAGACCATCAGTGCTGCCATCTGATGCATAGAAGTGGAACTGACACAACACTGGCTGCACCAGCTAGCCTTTCCAATATGGCCGCCCCCATGGTGGAATCCACACGATAGATGAGCACCCATTCATCACTGCATAAAGTGGACAAACAGGTAAACTGATGAAAAATAAGCTATGCCTAATACTTCAGCTCTATGTCAACTGTTTTATTATTCAAGTCATTTTAGCAAAAAGAAATGCCCAATGTTACATATATGTCACAAAACTAAAATGAGGTCTAAGGTCACCAAAAATTAAAAATTTCTATTGGGTTGTTATTTGCCCCTCCCAAGGACATATTAACAGAATACATAGATTTTTCTTTCAACTTTTACTATAGTTGGGCATTTATGGGTTAATATTTTGTCATCATAATCTCACAGTTAGTTTCCATATAAGCGTTGTCTCAGAGGAAGTGTGCATTCCAATGCCAATCGTTGGTGCGTTAGTGCTAAGTGTTGATGTGTCAGTACTGAGTTTTTGTGTCATTACTGAGGGTTGGTGTGTCAGTGCTGAGAGTTGGTGCGTCAGTGCAGGGGGTTAATAAGTCAGTGCTGAGTTATTGTACAACCAGTGTTGGTGTGCCAGTGCTGAATTTTAGTGTGTTACTAAAGAGTGTTGGGGCTGAGTTCTGGTGTCAGTGCTCAGGGTTGGTGTGTAAGTGCTGAGTTTTAATTTGTCTGTGCTGAGTGTTGTTTTTTTGTCAGAGCTGAGGGTTGGTATGTCCGTGCTGACTGTTTGTGCGTCAGTGCAGGGCGTTAATAAGTCAGTGCTGAGTTATTGTACCAGTACTGAGTGTCGGTGTGTCGGCACTGAGTTTTAGTGCTAGTGCTGAGTGCTGGTGTGTCGGTGCTGCATTTTTGTGCGTCAGTAATGAGTGTTGGTGTGTCGGTGCTGCGTTTTTGTGTCAGTGCTGAGTGTTGGTGTGTTAGTGCTGATTTGTAGTTTGTCTGTGCTGTGTTGATGTGTTGGTGCTGAGTTTTGATTTGTCAGTGCTGAGTGTCAGTATGGAGTGCTGGTGTGTCAGTACTGAGTTTTTGCATCAGTGCTGAGTGTTGGTGTGTCAGTACTGAATTTTTTTGTCAGTACTGAGTGTTGGTATGTTGATGCTGAGTTTTGCTGCGTTAGTCATGCGGTTTGGTTTGTCAGTGCTGAGTTTTTGTTCTAGAGCTGAGTGTTTGTGAGTGAGTGTTGAAACCAGGCCAGTGTATCACTGTCAGAGAGCCTTGGCAGGATGTGGAGAGACAGATCCAGAATATGGATGCTCACAGATATCTGGCCTGCAGTCCGCCTCTCTCTCAGTGTTCATGTGTTTTGGTGAGCGCACACATAACTGCACCTACAAACTGCAGTAAAGCAGATCTCAGACAGCATGAAATCTCATGTCCTAATCAACAGTCTTCTTCTCTTCTACTCTGTCTTCCTCTTGGTTGAGGTAAGAGGGGTTTTTATTTGTGTGTGTGTGTGTGTGTGTGCGACTCTGTAATTGACAGTTTCAGCAGAGGTTGCTGCCTGGGAGGAGTGATTCTGGTGTCTCTCTGTCCTCAGTCCCATTTCATCCTATCTCACCCTGCATGCGGAAACTACAGAGACAATTCACGTGAGGGGGGTGACTGTAGAAAGGGGTCACGTGAGGGGGGTGACTATAGAGAAAGGTCATGTTGGGGGGGGTCACTGGGCCTCCTAGACCAGACAAGAATCAGTGTCAGTTTTTCGGAGCAGTGTAGTCTGAAGTGGATTAATGCAGTGATAACACACACACATACACATGACATCCATACACACAAAGGAACGCAATAATAAATGGACATGCCCACACCAAGCACAGACCCATGTTTACCCACTTTTATGCGTACACTCAAAATTATGGACACACGAACACATGGCAGATGGTATTGGTATGTGCGCTTACACGTGTGTACACAGGCACTCACACTTTCACAAGCTTTCACACACACACACACACACACACAGACACACACACACGCGCACGCACACGCAGACCTGCACATGCAGACTCACACACACACAAACACACACACTCTCACACGCACTCATGCACACACACACACACACACACACACACACATACTCGCACACACACCCGGACTCTCTCTCACACACACACACACACACACACACACACACACACACAGCCCCAGTAGCTGCCTGCCAGTCCCAGGTCGTCTCCCTAAGCCCCGCTCCTGGTAATCCCTCCGACAAATTACAAGATCCTTTCGTTCTCCTCCTCCTCCTACTCCTTGTTCTCTTCTTCCCTCCGCAATTGGATTTGGATAAAGACGGCTTTTCCCTTTCTCTTCTTTTCTTCCCTTGTTTGGCTAAAGACGGATTTTCCCGGGGAGATTACCGTCGGCAGTTTGGAGAAATCGCATTTTAGAGTAAAAAAACGTCTTCAACTAACCCCCTCCCTCCCCCCTCCCCCCCCCAAAAAAAAAACATGTCTGGGCCTTGCAGCCCTCTCCGCTCTCCCTCTCTCTTTATCTCTCGCTCTTGCTGCCTCTCTGCCTTGAGAGGAAACACTGCCCCGGACTGTAATCCTCTCCTAATATTCTGTGGGGAGACAGTAACAGGCTGTACGGGAGGGTGGCGGGGTTAAGGGGCGACTTCGTCCTTTCCCTGACCCCCGCATTAAACCGCAGACCTGCGGTCGGCTATTACAGCCACTCAAGCGCTGTCACACTGGTGAGAGAGCATGTTCGACAGCGAGGAGGCGTCGCGTGGGTCATCCGCACTGCGAGCGAGATGTTGAACTCCAGTCCTGAGCCTCTTCCTGCACTGGGAAGGACTGCTTGGCCTCTGCCTTAGATTCACTGTGTCAGTGTGTGTGTGTGTGTGTGTGTGTGCGTGTGTGTGAGTTTTTGAAAGCTGGAGTGAATGTAAGTTCGGAAGAGAAGAGGTGTGTCTTTGAAGTCTGGAGACAACATCGGGCTCATTTGAGCCGTGTTAATGAGATGCGGTCCGCAGTCTTGCGGAATGTTTGCAGAATGCACACTTGAAAGTTGTGCTTAATTGCCGGAGATGAAGCGATTGTTCTCGCCGAAGCCCATTTTCGATTTTAATTCGAGCTACAACCAGAGGCAGATCAAAACGAAAGAGCTGGAGAGAGAGAGAAGGAAGAGATGGAGCAGAAAGTGTAGTGGAGAGAGAGATGGATGCTGCAATTGGGGAGACGGGTGTAGGGAGAGATGGATGGAAGATGGAGGGAGGGAGGGGACTGCGGTGCGGGGGAGAGAGGGATGGAGAGTGATAGAGGGACAGTGAGGGCGGGATGGTACCGTACGCATGGGTGAGCAGCTGCATAATTGAGGGGAGTGGACTGCAGTGGGTCCCTGTTTAACCTCCACACAAGGCGACGCGCTGGTGAATAATTCAGCTGCAGAGGCCATGATACAGGAAGCAACATGGGCCCCGCCCAGCAGCCCACCTGACCCCTCGCCACACCCATGTCAGCTGTCAGTCATACCAAAAACCCCGCTCAGCAGGCCACCAGCAGACATAGCTCCACCCATGTCAGCTGTCGGTCATACCACAACCCCCGCCCAGCAGGTCACCTGCACACCTAGCCCCGCCCTCATCAGCTGTCATTCATACCACAAGCCCCGCCCAACAGGCCACTAATGCGCTCAGCCCCACCCATGTCAACTGTCAGTCATACCACAAATCCTGCCCAACAGGCCCCATACACACCTAGCCCCACCCATGTGAACTGTCAGTAATACCACAGACCCCACCCAGCAGACCGCCGGGGAACCCAGCTCCACCTTCATCAGCTGTCAGTCACACCGCAAGCCCCGCCCTATCGGTCACTTGCATAATCGCCCCATTCTGCACGGGCCAGTGTGTAAACATGTAAGCCTCTCTATTCTCAATCTCCGCAGATTGTGTAGAAAACCAACTGTGTTTGCGTGTGTGTGTGTGTGTGTGTGCGTGTACATTTGTGTGTGTGCGTGTGTTTGTGCACTTGTTAGGATGCAGTAAGTTTATGTGATTTTTTTATGACTTTGCGTGCATTGTTTGCTTGTGTGTCCTCAGTTAAGATGTGTGTGTGTTTGTCTGTGTGTGTGTATGTGAGTGTGTGCGTGTATGAATGAGCATGTGTGTGAATATGTTTGCATGCATATTGTCCGTGCGGGTGTGCGCCTGTGTGTACATGCGTCTAAGTGCCTATATGTGTGTGTGTGTGCGAGTTTGCGCGTGTGTGTAGACGCAGTTGTCACAGTCAGGCCTGTCCAGTTGTGCGTCTGCACCACCAGCTGGGGTAATGGGAGGGACCTGTCGTCTCACTTAATGCAGCTAATGTGTCCCAGTGCCGGGGGACACGGCGCCATCCTGCCTCTGTAGAGAAAGCAGAGCTGACGCACTCGCCTCTCTCTCTGTATCTCTCTCTCTCCCTCTCTTCTTCCCTCCCTCCCCCCGTTCTCCCTCACTCTTTCATTTCACTGTATTATATTACCATACACATTCAAATTCAGATCTAGAATAGCTTTATTGCTGAGTATAAAAGAGAACAATTACATTTCTGGAAATGGGAGTCGGTTTAGTAATTCATTGTAGATAATTAATCAGGATGTCCACACGCTTCAGTGAAGACAAATGCTGAACAGAATAACTGTTTAATCTCAGGCTGGAGCCTCCTCTCTTCCTTTCGACCCAGACGGAGAGAGTGCAACCGGGGGAAAAAATGGAGGGATGCCCCCCTGCTTTCTCTCCTCCACCCTCTTTCTCTCCATCCCTCACTCTCTCTGTCCAAACCCCCCCCCCCCACTCACCGGCTGCCATACTGATGAATGGGAGCTATTTCTGTCACCTCAGTATAATCAGAAACATCCACTTACATGGAGAGAGAGAGAGAGAGAGAGAGGAAAGGATGAAGGTAGAAGAGAGAGTAAAGTGAAGGATGTGTGTGAGAGATGGGAGGATGAGGGGGGAAGAGGGAGAGAGATGCGGAGGGGATAATGAGAGTGAATGGTCTGTGATTATTTTGATTAATGGCAATTTTAATTGCATTCACTCTGAGGGGCTGTCAGCTGCTCACAGTGAATCTTCTGTAATGCATTTGTCCACACACGCGTGCACACACACACGCACACCTACACACACACACACACACATACACACACACACACACACACACACACACACACACACACACACACACATACACACAGAGAGAGAGAAATACACACTCTCCTATACCCACGCACAGACAAGAACATAATCTCACATGAACACAGTCTCTCACACACTCACATACAGGTATGAGCACATTGAATATGCGTCACCCTCACACACAGCTGCATTCATACACTGAAGTGCACACGGGGCCGTACACCATGTACACCTGGGCACACACACGTTCTGTTTTTGTTCTTTTACACTTACACAATAATATTGAACTGTGTTTTCGATACCGCCTCTCTCCCGTCGCCCATTCCTGTCTGTCCTGCCCTGTCTCTAACTCTCTCCGCACGACTGTATGTGTCCAGACCCATGAAAGATTCATTGGCTCAATTTTGATCTTTCTGCCAAATGTTTCTTTAAATGCAGACTTTATATGGCTGCCCGGAAAGAAAGTGACTCTCGACTGGATCTGTGTCTCTTCTGGCTGACTTTGGGCCAGTACCAGCTGGGGTCTGGCGTGGGGTTACTTGGGCAGTCGTACGGTAGAAGGGGTAGGAACTCGGGCAGTAGAGGGGGTGGGAGTTCGAGCCGTAGAGGGGGTAGGAGCCCGGGCGGTAGAGGGGCTGGTATCTCGGGTGGTAGAGGGGTTGGTAGCTTGGGCGGCAGAGGGGCTGGTATCTCGGGCGGTAGAGGGGCTGGTATCTTGGTCGGTAGAGGGGCTGGTACCTCGGGCGGTAGAGGGGGTTGGAGCTCGGGCGCTAGAGGGGTTGGTAGTTTGGGTGGTAGAGGGGGTGGGAGCTCGGGCGGTAGAGGGGGTGGTAGTTTGGGTGGTAGAGGGGGTGGTAGTTTGGGCGGTAGAGGGGTTGGTCGCTCGGGCGGTAGAGAGGGTGGGAGTTCGGGCACTAGAGGGCGTGGGAGCTCGGGCGGTAGAGGGGGTGGGAGTTCGGCGGTTCGGTGATGAGTACTCTGCAGGGAGATGGGAGCTGCTGAATGTCATTGCGCTTGATACTCATCTCTTCTACATGAGCGCCATCTCCGCTCGCTGGACTCATTACCCAGCGGAGTGTGCCTTTCTGTGCCTGCATTGACCTGAGAAACAATCCTGCCTGTTTGTTTGTGTCTGCCTGTGTGTGTGTGTGTGTATATGTGTGTGTGTGTGCGCGCGCGTGTGTGTGTGTGTGTGTACAAATGAGCCTGTTATATGTGCCCAAATCCCTGAAATTTTCTGATACTCTTTCACCAAATCAACAAACCAAAGCAGAGTCCGACTGTAACTGCTCAAAGCCCCCTCTCTCTCTTTCTCTCTCCCTTGCTTTCTCTCTCTGCCAATTCCTCCTTTCCTCACATCTCTCTCCATCTTGCTCATCCCTCATTCAAATTCTCCATAACTGCCCCTGCCTTATTATTTTACTCTCTCTCTCTCCTGCATTATGTCCGGTGCTCAGAGACGACAGTGGCTTCGGCTAAATTGGGACGAGGCACTCAAGCACTGAGGCAGAAGAGACAGTGCGGCAGACGGGCACATTTCAGTGGGCACACGGGCTGCAAACGGCCCTTCGACCCCCCCCCGAACTACCCCGGGGTCCAAGTTCTGCTCTGGAGCGAGTATCTGTATCGCACCTTTCTTGGCTATTGGGTTTCTTGTGTCTGACTACTCCAGCATGATTTTCTGGAGGTGTCTTTGTGTGTGTGTGTGTGTGTGTGTGTGTGTGTATGTTTTTGTTCAGGTGAGTGTGTGTATGGAAAGGGCCCATTATGT
This sequence comes from Gymnothorax reevesii, assembly GCA_029721435.1. NCBI lineage: Eukaryota > Metazoa > Chordata > Actinopteri > Anguilliformes > Muraenidae > Gymnothorax > Gymnothorax reevesii. The sequence goes on from CM056574.1 coordinate 166,460,836, forward strand.
GCTCTTTGATCGTGTCATTCAGTGACATACGGGGGTCACTTGTAAACAGAGAGAACATGAACTCATGCCACAAATGAGGTCCACAGCCACATGAACTGAGATACAAAAAACAGCCAACCGTCCCTCTTAATATGGATGCAATTGGAGCCATTTGCCTTCAATGGTCATGCAAAAGCCATACATTATGTTCCACTGCGTGTCCCATGGATTAGTTTTTTATGCAAGTTTTTTTTTCTCCTGAAGAAGTCAAAGCAGTTTCACATCAGAGTGACATTTTTCCAGAACATCTGACTCCGTAGTTTCACTTTGAAAAATAACTAATGATGAAAATACCTAGAAAATATATATCTGCGTGGATTTATACTTAAGGACTCTTGTGGACTGCTTCAGGGTGTGAGCTTCAGTAAAAAAAAAAAAACTGCTTATGAGGTGGGTATAATGGGATACATCAACCAGCTGATCTGACATCAGCCTGAGCAGTCGTGTGAGCGTATTCTCCAATGTTTTTCAGGGTCAGGAGCTGTCTGCGGATCAGCGGTGCGATGCTGCCGGGAATTAGGTTGAGGGGGGAGGGGAGCGCTGAAGTTTTGACGGATGTGGTATTGATTTGTGTGGGAACCCGGCACACATTCGCTGTACATTACCGCCAAGCGAAGTGGGCCGCGTCTATAAATACTCCTCGCGTAACCGCGCAGCTTCCTCGGCGAATCCGGGATTGGCAGACCGGTCGTGAATTCATAAGCACGCGTGCTCTCGTTTTTAAAACACGTCTGCTTTCTGTAATTTTATTCAATGATGAATAATTGAGAGGTTGTTTTGTGCACCTCAGCACTCTCAGGGTTAAAGTCTTCGTTCATATACTCCTGGTCGGAGGGGTTCAATAATTCAGCAGCGGCGTGTGATGGAGCCTACTAACGTGTTGAGGGCTTCCCAGTGTGCCGAGCGCCTGTCGTTTGGCTAACCGTAAAGCGACCATAACTTAGCCAAATCCCTCTGAGGACATATCGCCGTGATAAATTCTTGTAAATGTGGATGTTCGAAGACACAAAGCCCCCTCAAGAGGAGGTTGTGGATATTTTATGAACTTGGGGTGGCACTGGCTGCCATTTTCAAACCCAGTCTTTCTCTCTCTAAGTCTTATACCTCTCCCCTCTCTCCATCACTCTCTCCATCCCTCTCTCTTCCTGGTCATTGGCTATTTCCCTGTCTGCGCCCTCCTTCTCTACCTCTCATTCTCTTTTTCTCCCTTTCTCCATCTTCTTCTTCGCTCCTTGAATATTTATGATGTTTTTTTCCTAATTAGGGTTTCCAGATTGTGAGAGAGGCCTTTAACATTGAGGGGAAAGGGGGATCGAGAGAGAGAGAGAGAGAGGGAGAGAGGCAGTTGGGAGATGGGGGGGGAGACGAGAGGTGAAGAGGTTCACTTTATTCTGCATCTAACCTCACATTCATGTCGGCTCGCTGCGGGCCGTTTCTGTTTATCTGGATTTGTTATGTGTGCCGGTCAGGCGGGGCGATGGGTCAGTGGAGGTGGGGGTGCCAGATTTCAGCAAAATTAAAAACCAAATGAAGGGAGGAGTGAGAGAGAGAGAGAATGAGAGAGAGGGAACAGAAATTGAGGAAAGAAAAGGAGTGCAGGAGAGGGAATGGCAGTTGGCATTTGACGGTGAAGTATGCCTTTTTAATGAGAACATTAGTCCTCGCAAACCCCTCTCGTGTAACCACTGCAGCACCGCACAGCTGCCCCTGACGGAGGATCGCACGGAGGAGAGGAGGAGTGCGAGAGAGAGGGAGGGGATGTGAGAGAGAATTAGAGGAGAGAAGGGAAAGAGAGGGATGGAGGCTGTGTGTGCGAGAGAGAGAGAGAGAGAGAGAGAGTGGGGGTTTGACAAAAGAGAAGGCTGCTTTTATATTATTGGAATTGTGTCTGTGAGTTAAATTGTGTCTACAGCACAGTTGGATATTTCCTTTCTGTGCTTTATGTGTTGTGGCAATTCTGCTCAAGGTTGTCATGCCAATAAAGCTGCTGTATAAAACTAAATTGCCGGGAGTTTGAAGGAGGGAAGAGAGCATTTTAGCGTTATCAACAGCACGCCTTGAATTTACAGACCTGAGCAGCATACTGGAAAACTACAAATCCCACAACGCTATGCAACAGCTGCACAGTACATGTAGAATATCAGGTGATCTCCTGGCAAATCATTTATCATGTTCTTCTGCAAGTCAGGTATAGTTCAAAGGCCCTGTCCTGCCACAGTAGCCCCCTTCTGGCCCACAATCACAGCAACCCTCTCCAGTTTGTTGATCTTGGGCCTTGGGTATCAGAAATAGTCACTTCAAGAGAAATTTTCACTTGGGTTTCCAAAATTTTAGAAGCATCCCTGGATGCTAAATAGCATAAATGGCGCTGTTACACTCCTTCTACACCATTTCACAACAGCCAATTTAAACTTCCAACATTGGTGTTGACTGTGAGTACCAATATGGCGACTAGATTTATCCAAAAGACATGTGGCGAGCTCCTTCATAGGAAATAGCTGTATTGTAAAAATAAAGTCAGAAATTTGAGTTCTTATGATCATACGTTGATGAACTAGAGCATTTTGGATTGGTGGATTGCGGTAAACATACTGAAGCTTCCAAAAGCAACACGCAAACTCATCCAACATTGTAATCACATTGAGGGATCGTTGTAGGAATGTTATATCAGATCAATGGTTCTGGGGGAGCAGAGGGTCTTTGGACAGTCTCTCCTGGACACCTGGTTTTGGTGTGCAATGCACTGAAGGGTTGGTGTGGTAGTGAGTGTGCTTTCCGTCGCTCAAAAAGTGAACGTTAAAGTATTTTTCTTCACTATTATTGATGCTGCAGCCAATTTCATGTTATGGTTCATTTCTTAATAAATATATTCTTTATACCCTTATATTCACCTCCCCTCCCCTCTGGTTGGGGATTTGGAGTCATTCATGAATATTCAGTCGGTGTGATAAGGGGAGAGGGAGGTAAAAGAGCTATATTTGACTTCAGGAAGTGTGGATTTCCCATTGTCAGCCTTATGCTAAACCTCCTTACATTACTAGAGAGAGAAAAGAAGAACATGATAGAGATGGATGGGGGGGTTGCGGTGTGGGGTCGGGGGGGAGGGACCTCCGTATTGATTTCAGAAGCTGGAATTGTGCCAAGGCCCTATTCATTTCAACTCATTGTCCATTGTAATGGCAGTGTTAATGTACCGGGGATTGAAGGGAAGAGATGAAGGGAGCGAGGGGAGGCGGAGGGGGGGGGGGAGGCACAAGATTACAAGATTTAGGAGATGGAACAGGCGTTTTATTAGAGCACAATCTATATTACCCCATATGCCCCCCCCCCCCAGTCTTCTGTTACCCCGTCCCCCTGTCGGTGTGGCTGCAGGGTAGGGCAGTTAATTGGGTGTGTGGCCACACCGGCTTGTGACCAGCCTAATAACGCAGGGCGGCGGTGGGAGGGGGGGGAGTGGGGGGCTTTGCTGGAGGGCTGCTGGGGATTTAAAATGAAATTGCTTTTAGGAGCCTGTGAGATGGCTCTTCTGCATCAGCTGTAATGGCCCTGTGGTAATTATCAAATAAATAGGACCCGGCACACAGGAGAGCTGCATGGAGAGGGGGAGGAGCCTGATCTGAGAGCTCCACCCCTCCCTGTATCTCCCTCTCTACCCTCTTCTCCTCCCTCTATCCCTCCCCTCCTCCCTCTCACCTTTCTTGCTCTGCTCTCCCTTTTTCTGCTCTGCTTCACCTTCTCTACCTCCCTCCTTCCCTCCTTCTCTCGCTCACTCTCACCTTGTCTCTCTGCTGTCTCTTTCTCTCCCTCCTCTCCTCTCTTGCCATCTATCTCTCACCCTCTCTTTTTGTCTCTCCCTTTCAAATCTCTCTTTCTCTCTCTCTCTTCCTTTTCATCTCTATCCTCTCCCTCTCTTCTCCCCTCTCCCTCTGCCCCGTCTCCCTCTGTCTCTCTTTAAGGTGACCTTACCTAAGCATCATGCGCCTGTTGAGGTCACCTGGTTCAGCCCATTGGGTCTCTCTCTCTCTCTCTCTCTCTCTCTCGGCAGCGGATTCTCCTGGCTGGCTCGCAGCCTGTGTGTGCGGGATAAGTAGAGAGCGCTATGGCCCTCCTGAGATTTGTGTCGGCCACCCCCGGGCCTCACCTCCAGTCTGCTCCACTTCCAGAGCTGATTTAAATGGGCTCTCTGAGAGGTGCACTGCGGTGTATGATCCTGTGCGGAGATTGTGCTGATGCTTATAAATGTGCTGTGTTTAACCTGCCAGCCCGTGTAATGGAGGTTATAGCTACGCTAGCTCTGAGGTGTGGGGCTTTAGCGAATGGCGCCGGCTCCACTGGACCAGTTGGCACGTGCTGCTTTCCGTTTTCCGCACGCACTGTAAAAGTCTCGCTCACAATTACGTGAATATCTGTCAGTGGCCATGAGGTGCAAACTCAAAAATGGTCAAACTGGCACGATTTGGCTGTTCTTTGAATTCTTCTGCTGTCGTGGAACTGGATGAAGAAGCCAATAGTCTTTTATCAATTTTATTTCAGTAGTCAATTTGTCAGGAAATAATTATGTGAAAATTACATTTAAAGACTGCTGATGTCTGTGGAAGTGCTAAGTAATTCCGTGATAATAAATATTGACTTGTCCGTGATGTGTTCAGTGACACTTGACTTGTTCTTCTGGGTGTGGTCAAAGGCCTACATAAATCCCAAAAAAAACTTCAAAATGCTGCAGGTTCAAGAAAATGGCAAGGCTTACGACACTGGAGAGAACCTGTGGCATGTTACATCAGGTCTCAGCCTCTGAGAGGTAGCGCATCGTCCGCACTGTCAACAGTTAGCAATCGGTATGCTGTGTGTCCGAGAACACGAAACAAGCAACGCCGACCCCGCCCAGGGCAGCCACAAGTTAGATACCTCATGCAAGCATTTTTAATGGCGCTGATTTTTTCGTAATGACGAGGGGTATTGGGGAAACCAGGTACAAGACTGATAAGGAGGGGAGGGAAGGTGTGGAATTTTTCCTGCCTCCATAATGCCACGAACAAACCTGCTCCTCTGCATCTGCTACCCTGAAGCTTTTCTTTTCAAATCACATTTGGGATCTCTGTCGCTATTACCGCTATCTGTTGAATGAGGTGCGCGTTGTTAGGGCTGGAGTGGAGACTTCCAGAATGGTGGACTGTGCGAACAGGGTTATTAGCCCTTCTCAATGAGCTCTGAAAAGCTCAATGGAAGCTGTGCGTCTCTGTCAGTGGCGCTGACCCGGTCTCCGGAGTGCTCTGCGGCGCCTCATGTCGTACACAGCCAAACACATTACTTCCCCTTCTCCTCGGTGCTACTTTCATCTTACCACTTCTCTCCACATCGATCCGTCTGTCTCTCTCAATCTGTGTGGCCCTGCATCTCCTCTCCCTGTAAACACTTATGTACCCTTCAGTCCGCTGCCTTTACCACAGGCTTTGCTGGACTTAAAAAAACAAAGCCTACTTCAGCACCTGCCGTCACTATTGGCATCCCTGAGCATTACATTTCTCCACTCCAATAACTGCATTACATTCACTGGCCGTCTCACACTGACAAGCTCCTGCGGTTTTGCCTTAGTTGTGTGACTGCTTGCCTGTCAGTGACACTGGTCAGTCTATTTTCACCATCTCTGTATTCCAGTACAGAAAAATATCCTATTCCTAAATTTCCTAAATTTTATTCCTAAATTATGTTTCAGTTATATGAAATTCTTGGACTCCGCTGATCATCTGAAAATAGCCCTAGAGGCCTCAGGCACATACTGGAGAAAGCTGTCCCATCGTTTACAAAAAAATTGTTATTAACCGTAATCCCATAATAGGAACCATTTTAAAATCTGGTACACTTTCAAACTTCCAGATTTTATGATCAATTCATGACTGCAAATTTATTATGCTGTTTTTAATGAAAGCCCAGTGAAAAATAGCGCACATTAAATACAATCTGGTCCATATGCTGCGCTGACCAGTTTGAAAAGGGTAAAAAATATGGGCAGTTGCATCAAATAAATCAATAAATGAATGAATAGACGAACCTAGTGCATACTAAATCCTACTCCAAATAATTTTATATAAAAAATGCACATGCAGGGTACAGGTACCCTGTACCTGTACCCCTGTAACTCTCAGTCCTCTGCCTATACCCCTCTGTTCTTTACCTGTGCCCTGTACCTGTACCCCTGTAACTCTCAGTCCTCTGCCTGTACCCCTCTGTTCTTTACCTGTACCCTGTACCTGTACCCCTGTAACTCTCAGTCCTCTGCCTGTACCCCTTTGTTCTTTACCTGTACCTTGTAACTGTACCCCTGTAACTCTCAGTTCTCTGCCTGTACCCCTCTGTTCTTTACTTGTACCCTGTACCTGTACCCCTGTAACTCTCAGTCCTCGGCCTTTAACCCTCTGTTCTTTACCTGTGCCCTGTACCTGTACCCCTGTAACTCTCAGTCCTCTGCCTGTACCCCTCTGTTCTTTACCTGTACCCTGTTCCTGTACCCCTGTAACTCTCAGTCCTCTGCCTGTACCCCTTTGTTCTTTACCTGTACCTTGTAACTGTACCCCTGTAACTCTCAGTCCTCTGCCTGTACCCCTCTGTTCTTTACTTGTACCCTGTACCTGTACCCCTGTAACTCTCAGTCCTCTGCCTATACCCCTCTGTTCTTTACCTGTGCCCTGTACCTGTACCCCTGTAACTCTCAGTCCTCTGCCTATACCCCTCTGTTCTTTACCTGTGCCCTGTACCTGTACCCCTGTAACTCTCAGTCCTCTGCCTGTACCCCTCTGTTCTTTACCTGTACCCTGTACCTGTACCCCTGTAACTCTCAGTCCTCGGCCTGTAACCCTCTGTTCTTTACCTGTACCCTGTACCTGTACCCCTGTAACTCTCAGTCCTCTGCCTATACCCCTCTGTTCTTTACCTGTGCCCTGTACCTGTACCCCTGTAACTCTCAGTCCTCTGCCTATACCCCTCTGTTCTTTACCTGTGCCCTGTACCTGTACCCCTGTAACTCTCAGTCCTCTGCCTGTAACCCTCTGTTCTTTACCTGTACCCTGTACCTGTACCCCTGTAACTCTCAGTCCTCTGCCTATACCCCTCTGTTCTTTACCTGTGCCCTGTACCTGTACCCCTGTAACTCTCAGTCCTCTGCCTGTACCCCTCTGTTGTTTACCTGTACCCTGTACCTGTACCCCTGTAACTCTCAGCCCCCTTCTGTTCTTTACCTGTACCCATCAGTTCTTCACTTGTACCCCTTGGTTCTGTACCCACACCTCTAAGTTCTATACCTGTGCTCCTCAGATCTGTACCTGTACTATTCTGGGGTGCATTTCCCAAAATCACAGATGCTAACTTACATAGTAGGGCCCATAGACTGTGAATTGAGGAACTATGCAAGTTGCTAACTTAGTTAGCAACTACGCTTTTGGGAAACGCGCCCCTGTCCTGTACTTGTTCCCCTCCGTTCTTTACCAGCACCTGTTTCTTCACCTGTGCCCCTCAGTTCTCTACCTGTTCACCGCAGATCTGTACCTGTATGACTCTGTTCTGTGCCCGTGTCCATCAGTACTTCAACCAGAGCCCAGTTTTTTACCTTTCGCTTCAGTAGGTGAAGCTTTCGGTTCTTTACTTGTACCTCATAAATCTTGACATTTTGTATCTTCCAATTCTTCGGATGTTCCTCTCTTTTCTTTACTTGTTGCTACTTTTTTGTCCTTTACCTGCTCCTTTCAGTTCTCCTGCACATTTTCATTCCCACTTCCTCACCTGTGCCATTCGTTTCCTCACCTGTTCCCTGCACCCTCCTCTGCTTCTCATTTGTTGTCCTTTCGGCCTTGATGGGCGCAGCTTCACGCCCCGGTGGAATCGCGTGGTGCGATTCGCCGTGACTCATCCCTGGGATAGGTTTGTGGGTTATGTCATTATTTGAGCCTCTGAAATCTAATTATATGGGAGTCCGCAGTGCAGAACCTTTCGTTACCGCCACAACGCCGGCTAATGATAAAGTCCACCCGCTACGGCTGTTAATCAGGAGGACTTTTCCCTCTTTCTTCGCTCTGTGCATTTCTGCTCTTCATTCTTCGCCATTATGATTTTAAACAGTCTCTCTGGAAACAGTGATGCATCATTGCAAAACAACTGGGCTGGAGAGAGAAAGCGGAGAAAGAGAGAGAGAGAGGGAGGTAGAGTGACTGAGACGGAGGGTGAGAGACAGATGGAGGGAAAGAGATGGAGGGAGGGAGAGATACTGAGAGGGAGGGATGGAGAAAAAGGGGGAGGTTGGGAGATGGCAAAAGAGAAAGGAAGTTATTTTTTAAGAGGTGTCTCTCATTTTGCCTCTGGCTTCAACTCTTTCCTGAAGTGTGTCTGAAGCCGCTGTCTGGTTTGTAGGCATTAGCGTGTGTGTGTGTGTGTGTGTGTGTGTATGTGTGTGTGTGTGAGGATGCTGGCGAGTGTTTATATGCCTGTGTGTGAGCGTCAGTTACTAACATTGTGAGTAATGAAAGAGGATTGGTAATGTTACCGTGTTCCATGCCAATGAACGGAACCTGACCAATCGAAACACGGGAAAGCTGTATTACACGCCTATAATTCCAAACCTGTATCTCATGGGTTGCATCACACTGATTTTTCATTATTTATGGAATAAATCATTGTATTCACACACATACAATAACAGGGACACACACAGACAACAGACATATGTGCACACTAACACACTCACACACACACACGCACACGCACACGCACATACTTTCACACATTGACATGCACAAAGTGACCCGGTACATTGAGCACTCCTGGGGCCCTGACGAACACGAACAGATGCCTCATAGATCTACCAACGCTTTTATTTATTTTTTTCTTTGCTTATTTTCACCAAGGTAGTTTTGCTTTTCCACTCAGAGTGGCGCTTTCGGCTGCTCTTGGCCTGAGCAGGTGAAAGCCCTGTGGTTGCCCTGATGCTTGGTCAGGTGAGGAGTTTCCTTGGAAAATGTGTCTCTACTGGTGATAATGCGAGGCTATTAACGGTAATCATAATCCTGCAGGAGGCCATTTTGTAATGTATGCATGTTTTTCCCATATTCGCTCGTTGCCTGAGGGACATTGGAATATATTTCAAAATGATTGGTCAGATGGCTGTAAATACTGCATTGTCCATCAAATAAATCATAGAGCAGTAATTTCAACTGCTTGCATTCACAAATAACTAAATACAGAGAATATACTCATAATTATTGTGTGAATTGCAGTTGTACAGGCTCTTTTTTTCTTTCAAATAAGATTCTGTGTTAACAGAATTCTGGTAGTCTGTTTACGTGTCTCAAATTTTACTCCTTACCCCTTCCATTCACCCAAACTGGCTGGATATAAAAACAATGACTACGAGGTTATAGCAGAAACTGACGACTTCTGTCTGTGTGTATTCACATCCATTTTTTAGTGAACCATTTTAGGAAGTACAGTCCATTTTTTTTTATAGTGTTGGTTTCCAAATATGTATTTGCGCACCGTGAATACAACGGTTGTGCGTGAAAGGCAAGGTGTGCGACTGTGTATGTGTTTGTCAGGGAAACAGGGAGGGTTCGTATCTGATTGCGTCGAGGAGGAACAGACGTTTGTGGGACTGAGCGAGAGAATCATTGAGAGTATAATGGTGCACGGCGAAGCGGCGAGCTGTTCTCTAATGAGCGCTGCTCAATGTGAGTTTATTAATAGAATTCGCCACCGAGGTGGCCTGTGGTGCAGGCAGGGAACAGGACAAGGGCCGGACGACGGGTGGGGGCGGAGGAGCGCGTAACGACTCTCACCTGCAAAAACTGCTTTTTGCTTTTTAAATACGTCTGGCGCGATGCGCATTTTGTCTCGTGTTTTTCGACGGCAAAATCAGGAGGAGGAGAGCGCTACGAAGCTAGGCGCACGCGCACACTGACGCGCAGAAATCCTGCACATTTTTCATGCCGGGGCACGCATAAGCAAACTCGGACTCGCATATTGGCTGAACTAAACTGAATGTGGGACAACTTAACCCGGATGAGTGGAGAGAGGGGCTGAGAGGGAGGGATAGCGAGGAAAAGAGAGATGGGTGAGGATGGAGAGAGAGAGGGATGGGGAGAGGGAGGGAGAAACAGCTCTAACGCAGAAGGGACGTGGGTGAGCTCTGTCACCGAATGTGGAGTTTAAACATGGAGACGCAGCCCTGTCAGTGATGGAGGAGAGACTGACTGGAATCAAAGATCGGCGCGGAGGGGGTGAAGAAGGGATGGCAGGAAGGAATAAAATGCTGAACGAGGGAGTGAGAGGAGAGTGAGGGGAGGAGAGGATAAATGGAGGGATGAGGTTGTGGTATAAAGAGGGAGTAGAGCGCAGTGACCCTGTGCGCAGTGCGGAGCTGTGCGCTCGCGTGATGACACCTCACCCTCCTATTGGCGCCTCACACTCACTGATGGATCCCAGCACCCTAAACTGGCCACAGGCTCTCCCACAGTGAGGCAGACAGAGAGGGCGCCCCCTCTTGGTCACCGTCATGTGACGTGTGTGTGATATTCCCTCCCTCTCCCCCACACCTGGGTCCAGTCTGGGTTTAGGTGCTGCCCGATTTAAAGGCCTCATTCTCATTTTCACACGCGGCCTCTGCTCACGGCTGTTTGTCCCTCACTCTCCAGTTTGTCTCTGCCCAGCTGTCCTGGCGGGGGGGGGGCAGGAGAATTTAGGGTGTCAAGTGGGACTACTTCTGAAGTGCCATTATTTTAGTGTGCGTGTGTGTGTGTGTGTGTGAGTGCACTTGTTTTTGTATGGGAGTGTGTGTCAGTGTATGTGAGTGTGCTTGTTTGTGTGTACGAGTGTGTGTTTGTGTGTGTGTGTGTGTGTGTGTGTGTGTGAGAGAGGGAGCGCATGTATGTATGTATGTGTGTGTGTGAGAATGTTTGTATTTGAGTGCACTTCTTTATGTATCCAAGTTTGTGTGTGTGTGTTTGTGAGTGCACTTTGTGTATGCGAGTTTGTGTGCGTGAGAGTGTGTGTATGTGAGTGCACTTCTTGCGAGTATGTGAGGGCGATTGTTTGTGTATGCGAGTGTGTGTGTGTGCGTGTGTGCGTGTGTGTGCGTGTGAGAGAGTGTGTGTGTGTGTGAGTGCACTTGTTTGTGTGCATGTATGCAAGTGTGTGTGTGAGAGAATGTGTGTGTGTGAGAGAGAGTGTGTGTGTGTGTATGAGAGTGTGTGTATGCAAGTATATGTGTGTGAGAGAATGTGTGTATGTGAGTGTGTGTGAGACAGTGTGTGAGTGTGTGTGTGTGAGAGAGAGTGTGTGTGTGCGAGTGTGTGTATGAGAGTACGTGTGAGACAGACTGTGTGTGAGTGTGTGTATGAGAGAGTGTGTGTGTGTGCAAGTGCACCTGCGCAGATCCTCCCTCTCTGTCGCTCGCTCTCTGCTGCACAAAGGCTTCCTTCTTCCGCTGACAGACACCCTCTTTGATCCGAGGTTCCTCTCCCCTTCCTCCCTTCCTCTCTCTCTCTCTCTCTCTCTCTCTCTCTGTCCCCCCCTCATCTCAAACGTCCCATTGTGCAGTAGAAAGCAAAGGCCGCTCGTCCTCTGGACTCTTTGAAGAGCATTTTTTTTTTTTTTTTTGGCCCTTCCGTCGCATCGCGGTCGACTTCGTGGGGCCGAGCTGCACAGCCTACCAATGGGGTCCGTCCTCAGCCTGGCCCCTCCCTCTCCCGTGACTGTCCATACGCCTTTATAAGGCTGCTTGTCTGTTTTTTTTTTTTTTCCTGGCCCTCGCTACGTCCGCACATCTGTGTGGGGTCCCCCTGCATGCCCACCTGGCCATTCGGCTCTCCGCAGGGCCCAGCGAAGCCTCGGCAGAGATCCCGCAAAACAGCGCACATCCCCTAGCAACAGAAAGCTCACGAGTCGAGAAGAAGCAGAGAGAGAGAGGGATAGAGAGAGGGAGGGAGGGAGGGAGAGAGGGAGTGCGCAGCAGGGGGGGGGGGGGGGGGGGGTAGAGTAGAGACGCAGAGCATTAATAAGTAATGGCCCAGGCGATGGGTTTGAAACGCGGAGCTCGTTAGCGTAGCGGCACCGCCCGCCATTAGCATGCAGAGCTCCAAGCTGGAGAGAGCTGAGTGCTGACTCTGTCTTCTCCAAAAACATCCTGCTTTTCCCCTCATCTGATACCCGCTCTCTCTGTCTCTCCCCCCCAGCCCCGGCGTACACACCCAACCTGGTTTCTGCGTGTTTTTCCTCTCGCTTTTTTAAACTGTAACACCACCAGTGAAAATGTGTTTTGTCTGCGCTTTCCAATCGTTTCTCCAAAGCCACGCCTGACTCCTTCAAGGTTATTATCTGACTGCATGAAAAACATCCACCAGTTTCCAAGCGCAAACTGGGATTTGCAATTTATTTTGCAGAAATAAACTTACGCAATTTATTTTGCAGAGAAACTGATATTTTACATGCAAGCGGTCCGATAGAGATGCAAAATTATTGATGTGAATTGGTACCGGTGTAAACTCGCGTGCGTACGGTATATGCTGAATCAACAGCCTGTCAGAAGTGCCCGACCGTGGCATTTCCTGCTCTTGATAATTCACGACATCAGTCTCACCTGGTCTGTCAGGAGAACAGGAAGAATTAGCCTGGCGCAAAATACGAGCGATCGTCAATCAGTTGCTCACTCGCTCAAGGACATTAACGCCATCTGTGCGTCGGTCCAGCTGCGTCTCTGCGCAGGATTTTTGCGGTAAGCATGTTTTGCTAAGCGTCCGGTGTAGATAAAGTGGTGTAGAATCCACGTTCAAAAATGCGATCCCCCCTTTGTGTTTGGTTTTTCCACCTGGATTCGTTATTATCGAATCAGAAGGTTAACCTTTTAGAGCGCTGAATACATTTTCAAGGAATTAAGAATGTGAGTATCCTAAGCTGTTGAAAACCTATCATGTGGCAACTTGTTTACAACAAGTTGCCACAAGATAGGTTGTTCAACAGCGTCTGATTTTGATATCTTACATCATAGGGCAACTTTAATGGCCTATGGCGCTCTAAGGGTTAAAATTAGTGAATGAAATGGTCTGACCGAGTTTCCGAGCGGAAGCCAGGCATGATAGGACCGTCATGTCCTGATTCTTGGATTTTACCCTGCTAATCTGCACCGTTGAAGGAGGCGGACGGACGCTGACCTCAGACGCCCCTCCGTCCGCTGGCGGCCATGTTCCTCCGTGACATGCTGCTACTTCTGCCTCCGAGTAGCTGCTGTGGGTGTGTGGCTGATGAGGAATGGATAAAAATCATGGTAGTCTTATTCAACTACACACATGCGTGTGCGCACACACGTACACACACTCACACAAATCTCGCCACAAAGACTCCAAGAAAGACATTAAGCTCCGCGTAGACGGTAAGGGAGGATTTAGTGCTCCAAATAAAGGTTAGGATAATTCTGTGAAAATGCCGTAACTCAGAGGAGTGGATGGAGGGCGAGCAGTGATTTAGTGATGAATATTTCACTTCGTCTGCCAGTTGGAGTAAGATCACAGAGCGCTGCGCTGGGAGGGGAGGGGGTGGGTCTGCTCTGGGTCTTCCTGCCGGGCCCCTGCTTTAGATCTGTCCTTATCGCTGCGCTATGGCAACGTCCGGCCCCAAATACTGCCAACTCACCGCTCCTAACGCAGCTGTACGAGGGGCAGTGAGGAGCGGAGGGCAGGAGAGAGGGCAGAAGACCTTTTTGTGCTGACCTCTGTCTCTCTCCTATTCTCTCGTTTCCTATTTCCTCTGCCCAGTTCCTTCCCTCTTTTCCTGTCCTTTACATCTCTTCCCCCACTGCTCTCTTCCCCCCTCTCTCCCTCTCTCTCACTCTCTCTCTTTCCTTCTCTCTCTCTCACTCTCCCTCTCTCTCCCTCTCTGATGTGTTGTGACAGGGCAGTGGTGGTGTTGTAGGGGGTTAAATTCGCCAAGTGCACATTATCCTGTAAGATTTAATTCCCAGGTCTGAACAAAGGGCGACGCAGAAATTACAGGCCTGTTCTCAGCACGTCACCGAGCCCGCCCCGCCCGTTCCTTTCCCAGCCAGTGAACCGCGCGTCACGAAAACAAGAATGAATCTGGTTAACCCAGGGCGTTAATGGTCATTTACCGGCCCCACAGGGTCCGCACGGCCTCCATTTTGTACGTCGCTCTAGTAAAGCATCGGCATGGCAACAGAAGCTTCATCTAGTCCTCATCTGTTTTGGAACACTGATCTTGAATCAGCCTGTGAGGCTGTAAGACTCGTGCCCTGGCAGTGACTGGAGATCAGTTGCAGAGGTCAACTAGAAGTTACTCAGAGGGTTTGGAGATGGATTAATTTGATGACAGGCAAGAGGAGGACTAATCTCAAATGTTATGGGAACTATGAGCTCAAACTCACGCAGTGCATCTCAAAGGCACCATTTTTAGGGGTTGTCACTTAATTCCATCTGCCAAACTAACATGACATCATTTCATCTCCATCAAACAGCTTTGATTTAAGTGAGTTGTTATTGGTTTCCCTAACCCTAACCTTAACTCGTACCCCTAACCCTATATCTAGCCCTAAACCTAATTCTAGCCCTAAATTTATCCATATCCCTAACCCTAAATGTTAGTTTGGCGGATGGAATTAAGTGACAACCCCTAAAAATGCAGCCTTCAAAGGCTACAGCCCATGCTTTGAAATGCACCCATACTGAGCAGACCATATATGGTCACGGGCATGATAAGGAGAGAGGCTTCCTCATTGGTTGATTAGGTCAATTACTTGGTTAATGAAGTGTGCCTCATAGGCCGGTGTGAGCTGTGACACGTTTAACGTAAGGACGTTCTCAATGGTCTTTGAGATCAGTGCCATCCATGATCAACAGGAGAGTTTCCTCACTGGTCAGTGCGGCCAGTGACAAGCTCAACAGAAGCGATCCCTCATTGGTTTCTGCAGTCATTGACATGGTTTGCGCAAGGTAAACGGTTTCCTCATTGGACGTCGTGGTTGCTGTCCTCCCAGGGGCTTTCGGGTTTATTTAGGGCCAGTGCGGAAGGCTCCGGAAGGCTCGAGCTCGGCGGAAGATCGCCGCAAATAGAGCTGCGGTCCCTGGCCGTTGCGGATCTGTTAATAGAACGTTCCGCTCAGCGGGTCTGTCGGGACCGCGGCCGCGGCAGCTCAGATTATCCCTGACCTAATTGAATGGCGGGATGACGGCCGCCTGCGAGCCGGTGCCGGGGGACCCTCTTCGCTCCAGCATCTCCTGTCTTTCGAGAGCTGCAGGCGTAGAGCGGAAGCGCTGGCTAAGACAGAGAGCAGCGGAGTCAAGTTCTGAATCAGCTCACCCTTCTCTCATTGGAGTCAGAATGGGTGTGTTAGGCAATGGTGACAAACTATCCTGTAGGGCT